>CABEGB010000831.1:153969-350966 GCA_901521435.1 Crematogaster levior | reverse complement strand
ATGTAACGTCCGCCGAATAATTTGTATGACGGACGTTTACAGCTACCGATAGATGGCGCCACTTACACAGAAAAGGGGATGCGTTGGATATAATTCGCACCAATTCAAACGGATAATATAAGTTAAAATGTAAAATTACTTAAAATTTATATTTGCATGGACGGAAATTGATAATGTTACTATATATTCACAACGACACCTCTAATTGATAACACGTGTCCTTGACGTAATTTTTACTCGCAAACACAAAACTAACGATTTTTCCTTTTTTTTTATATAACAATTTTACACGGACAAAACATGAGGAAAATACACAATCCATGCAGGTATAAATATCTACATTCCAGCAAGCCGCAGTGTAACACAGTGTCCACTAGTATGAGTGAGACACACTCATATATCTCACTAGATATACTGAGTGTGTCTCACTCACACTAGTGGACACTGTGTTACACTGCGGCTTGCTGGAAAGCACCCAATATCTACATTATGAAACCTTACGTAATCCCGTGACTAAATAACATAGCTATAAGTAGATAGTAAACCTAAAATCCCACACATTTGGGAACTCATAGTATACGTATATATATATATATGTTCCACTGAGATTATTAATAAACAAATAACGGGAATATTAACGGCATAAAATAATTATTCTTTTCGAACTCCTTCTTCTCTTCAAACGAGTAGAAGAGACAAAGGAGCTCAGAAGCTGCTTATCTCCAAGGGGAGGTAGAGGAATGTATAACATAAACTACGGCCCCTTGAAAACTTTGCTTAGAGATTCCAAACGTGTGGGACAAAAACTTATAATATTCAATTTATTACCGTAACCCATTTTAGATAGTAGTAACTTAATTGTAAGGTGCGCTTAACAACAAAATTTTAGAAATAAGATACAGCGTAATACATCAAACGTTCAGGCGAGTACTTGTTTGGTAATTGAGAAAACATTTTAACGAAAAACCTTTTCCTCCCAAGACAATTCATATAAATAATAATATTATAACTAATTTCATATCCTTTGGGAAAAAGATACGGAATTGTTCTTAACACCCCAATATTAAGCGTACACTTAGATACCCCCACTCTGATGTCTCCCTCCGCTTTGTCTCGAAAGAGTGTCACAAAGCGAATAGCAGGCAGTCTCAATTAGATCCCCGTCAAGTTCAGTCACAAAAAGGAAAGGGCTTTTTCCAATATCCGAACACTGTATCGTTGTATCTTGTTAACGCCCTAAATTACTTGGAAGCGACAATAAAGGAAACTATTGTATTCTACATGGAAAATTGTATCTGAACGGAAGCTTGTGTTGATTCCGAATAAAATTTCGGACAAATTGTAATAATCCCGCAAGCTTAAGGTAAATCTTAGCTGTACACACCTAACTAACACGACACTAGTATTTTCATATCATTAATTCTATTATATGATAATTATAAATCTGATTACACTCTGGTTTATCTTTATATTAGTGTGTTACTATTGGTCATTATTCGGTTATCTTCGTTTTTTTGCATTATATTACATCTTTTATATAATAACCCCCATTCGTATACCGTTTAGTTTATTCATATATTACGTTTCATACACATTGTATTGTTATTTTATCACACTTATACGTTATATTCATTCACGGATGTCGTTAACCATTATTAATAACAACCAGGTTAATCATGCTATATGTTTATTGTATTATCCCCCCCCCCGTTTCCATATAATAATTCATCGTAGCTTTCATTACCAGGGATTCTCTCTGTCTCTGCCATTTAACTACCTTATTTTATTTTGCCACCCTTATCGAAATTCGGTACGTAATTCCCTGTTAATGGTACTAATTTTGTAAACTAAATTGAATTATTATTATCATTACTATAAATATATACATATATTTCCTTTCCTCGCACGTTTATACCTCACGACCCCCGGCCATGGTGGAAGGATACATGGTGTGTGCAGAACTCGTAAACCACGCCCCTTTTCAGCCTTCGGCGGCAGGAAAAATACAGAGCGGACAACTGCGAAAAACGAAATGTTTAGCTTTGAAAAGTTTGCACGACTGGTGTATAGCGTCCTTTTCGCACTCTCTGATTATTTTCTTCCATCTCACTTTGTGTTATATACAGGGTGAGCCATTTTAATCTATGGACCCCAATTCCTCCGAATGTATGCATGGTACGAGAAAATGGTTCAGATAAAAGTTTTGTGACTTCGAGGGGGACATAAGATGGTGTCATTGGTTTGACCTTGAAGAATTATTTGAAAGTCACATGAAAGTCACCTCAATTTTTTTAAGTGGCATCCCCTATTTTTTATTGCATATTCTTGTAGCTTATCTCAAGACCTTTCCAAAACACTATAAATAAATGTTTTTTCGTTAAATATTTTCCGAGTTATAAGGCTTGAAATAATTTCTTAATTTTACATAAACTATAAAATATCTCGTAAAATATTCACTTTTCGATGACCTTACCTCAATACTTTTATGCACAGAATAATGAGAGGAATCAATTGGTGTAAAGAAAACACATAGTTGTTTTTAAAAAAATATATGTAATTGTTAATTACAAATTGCACATTTTTTCTTAAAAACAACTATGTGTTTTCTTTACACCAATTGATTCCTCTCATTATTCTGTGCATAAAAGTATTGAGGTAAGATCATCGAAAAGTGAATATTTTACGAGATATTTTATAGTTTATGTAAAATTGAGAAATTATTTCAAGCCTTATAACTCGGAAAATATTTAACAAAAAAACATTTATTTATAGTGTTTTGGAAAGGTCTTGAGATAAGCTACAAGAATATGCAATAAAAAATAGGGGATGCCATTTAAAAAAATTGAGGTGACTTTCATGTGACTTTCAAATAATTCTTCAAGGTCAAACCAATGACACCATCTTATGTCCCCCTCGAAGTCACAAAACTTTTATCTGAACCATTTTCTCGTACCATGCATACATTCGGAGGAATTGGGGTCCATAGATTAAAATGGCTCACCCTGTATATAGTATGTATATATAGTTATTGTTGACATTTTCTGTCGAAACGTGAGTGACGTGAAATGTGAAAAATCATTAAAAATGGTGCGCTGCATAGTGAAAATTTGCAAAAATAATTGCAGAACATGCACATCCGAGCAAGCAAATTTTCATAAATTACCGGATAACGAAATAATCCGTGAAGGATGGTTTCGGCGCATTGGAGAGGTCGTATTGCCTTCTAACGTCGTTAACGGTATGCTTCTGCATGATAAAATTCAAATTTATTTATTTAGATATCATGAAGTAACGAAAACTTGTTTGAAAGATCAGAAAAGTTTTGTAACGTGTAATCAATTTTATCTGTTATTTTAGCACGAATTTGTTCCGTACACTTTACTCCCAAATCTTTTGTTCAACCAAAGAAGAAGAGAGGAAAAAATAGTTTTAAGAGACAGCTAGATGAGACAGATATGACAGGTCAGCATGAAACTCCAACAACGTCAGTATCTTGTCGGTATGTATCACAATACAAGTACATAATTAGTCCTACTAATAATAATAGTTTCATAGATCAATATATTTCAGTAGTGAATCTAAGTAAAGTTGTGGATGAATGTTTTGTAGCTTTCCACGGTGAAGGCTTTTCAAAGGAAGACTACGTCATCCGAAAAGTTGTCTCCCTCGTTAAAAGCTACGGATATGATTCAAATTGGGTACCTAAGGAAGTGTTACAATGCCTCGTTAGAACTCGCACATACATCAGAGTAAAGGAAATTAATAAAAAAGGATACACAAGAAAGGAAGAAAAAAAACTGACAAAAATGAATGTTCTTTCTGCAAAAAGAAAGTGCAAATAACTCGTCTAGTCGACAATAAACAATGTGCAATAACATTTGTACACAATTTGAGTCTGATTTGAGACTTTCTTTGTTCAAATAACTCGTCTAGTCGAAAAAAAGAAAATGTGGAAAAAGCTACAGAAATGATACAAAAGATTAAAAATGTTATTTTAAAATGTTAATTAAAATGTTATTTTAAAAATTTTATTCTTATTATTAAAAATTTTACTCTTGTTATTAAAAATTTTATTCTTGTTATTCCTTTCCTTTTAATTTTGTGCGAATTAGTTTTTGTAATTAATTGGCTAGAATTTGGTGGCAATATTCTATAATATACATATAAATATATATATAAATATAATTATATAAATATTTAATTATATTATATTGTATAATATGTCACATAATACACATTCGTATATTGTAACAGTCTAGTTAGTCAATTCTGCAATGTACCGCCACTTACATCCCTAGAATTCTAGGGATTTCCTTATGTTGGTAGATATGTATTTTTGCGGGACGCGATTAGAAAGAAACAGCAGATTTTAGAGAGAGAACGCGTCGTTTTGCGCATACCATGTATCCTTCTACCATGCCCCCGGCTCATGGTTAGTACTATCGATTATAATATTATAAAATCACATAACTTCTGGATTCTAATACGTGGAGTGAACGCCGTAATTTCCGCTCGGTTACTGGTTTTGCTCCCTTTTGCAAATCAATGATACGGATGATAGTAATCCGATTGATCGAGTTTTAAGTCAATTATCCCGCGGTTCTCAGCGCCATCTTGGACGTAACAATTACGTTATGCACATTACACATTTACGCTTGATATAATTATATACCGGTCGCTGGTTCGGTTGGTAATGATATAATAATTAATAAATAAATAATTAATAATAAATGTAATAATTAACCTAGTAATTCTCTCGTTACATACATACGTGTATTATAGTTACTTCTTCACCGCTACTTGCTGCTGGTATCTCGACAAATGTGATATTAACTTTTTTCCCCACTCATGTTAAAATGTGATTTGCTCGCATATACTCACATATATTCTTTTTTCTTTCATGATTCTAACTCGCAATCAGTGAAGATTAAATTTTTATTCTGGTCATTGGAAATCTTGCGGAATGATGCTCATAAATTAGCATATTTTTAATATTATAATTTATAATTTTGTTTCTCCGCGTTTAAGTTCTCTGAGTTTAAAATAGTTTCTATCGTTTCTTTTTTTGCAAATAATAGTCGAAGAATTTGAATGTCTCACGCTGAACCATATATAACTCAAGAATACTTAGATAATAGATCTGTTTTATTTGTATTGTGTCACAAAGTTTACAGAGAAGAATAAATTAAAACAAAAAGTGATCAAAATCTCTTATCAATACTGCTTGACCGTGATTGATCGATTCGCTGAAATTCTACTGCTTACTGCTTAAGTTTTTTGTGCTCTCAGCTATGTAATATGATCTTTGACGCATGCGCAAACGTGCCAAAATACAGTAAGTGTGCGAGAGAGATGGTCCGCACTAGAGACCCTCTAATACACAGACTTCTATACTATACGCTAGACCGCTAACTCCTATTGTTCTCCTTATGTACAAATGTGCCTGTGTACATGTAATACACGGAGTAGATGCACAGAATAAGCTACGCGATTCTAACCTTTTGAACTCAACCTGTCGAAAGAATTAATAGCCCTTTTAATGGTTTGCTAAGCGCACGCGCGTCCGCCATGTTAAAAAGGCGGCAGTATGAAAGTTTCGGGCACTTTTAATGAATATGGCCGGGCAGCAAGCATTATCACCTCTGTTATCAATACAATTAAATGAGAAATTAATAGATGGTGCATCATTAGTGCATCCTACAGTAGAAGCTCATAATTGCATTCAATTAAGACGATGGTTGAAATGTCATGGACGTCCTCAAGGTGGAAATAAAGCAGAATTAGTTGAGAGGTTAGAATTACAATTGAAAAGTAAAACTGTATTCTTATGTGAATTAATTAAAAATATTTTGAATACTCAAAATAATTTTAAATTTTTTAGGGTAAAGAACGCTATTCGCAACAATGTCCCAGTAGATCCAAGTCTAGATAAAGGAAAGTGGTTAAAGCTAGAGCAAGACAAGCAACGAAACCGTCAAGTAGTAAATAATAGTCCTTCATTGAGTATTCCAATTTTATGGCAAAAATTTCCATCATCTAGCTTACCAAAATTACATGCCATTAATATAGTGGGGCTTACGGAACTTTGATGAAGCTTCTATTTATGAGTACTTAATTTCGTCTTGTATAGTAGAGAAAGAAAATTGTGATCCCTGTGATGATGATGAAGAGAATGAGTCGAACATTATCGATTATAGTACAGCTAAGCCTTTGAAAAGAGGGAAGCTATATGTTGATAGTAACCGTGTCACAGATATTTTTGATTCCGTTACGTCTCAAAACATTTATTGTTTGAAGAGTAAAATAAAAGCGTCGTATCAAGCCAAAACTAGCTATTCTGTACAAATTATGATAAATTCTGAAAGTGGCAAAATTTTCCGTGGGACCTGTGAATGTAAAGGATCAAGTTTGGGACGTTGTGCACATGTTGCGGCTCTTCTGCATATTTTGTTGATGCAATGTAAAGAAACTGCCAAACAAAACGTTCCTTGTACAAGTAAACTTTGCATTTGGAATCAAGGATCCAAGAAAAAAGAGGCCCATAAAGCTGATTATCAATATAATCAAGCTGACGATGACAATATCAATACTAATATGTCCAAAAATGATAATCTTGGCGACACCCGAAATGGAGAACACGAAAAACAAAAAACAATATATTTTGCTCGCGAGTTGCAAATGTTACATGGGGCTAATCAACGCCCGAGCATTTGGGAACTTGTGATTACTCCTAGCTACGATGATTATGATTATAATTATTATCCTTATTGACATGATCAATCTTTTGGAATCGACCATCACCTCGTCCACAACGCTTAACCCACAAATCACATTTACTACACTTGGAACAAGTGTTTACATGATTTTTCACTGTTGTTTTAATACGTTTTTGACGATATTCCAAACAAGGCTTTGGGAAACTCACAAAAAAATATTGGTTTTCTAAAAAAGATTTACTTCGTGTATCACTACGGCATACTCCATAACAGCAATGTTTTTTTGCACCCTTTTTTAGTGGAAACATTTTTTATTTCAATAAAAATACTTATTCAATCTTTTTGGTATAAGTGTAAATTACAAATGGTGCTTTATCTAAATTTTACTGTTTTTAATAGATAAGTGATTGTGTCTACTTTTTTTTATTTTAAATTGAATAGAAAACGTAGTATACTGTATGTTTATTTGTAAAGTGCCCGAAAAACATGGCGGAATTTGAGGCATGCGCAGAAAATATTTTCAACTATTACAAGGGCTATTAGTATTTTTACTATATTATATTATATTTGTCACATTATATTATTAATTATTTTCTGATACGCTTGCAAAAAACTAATAATAATTTTTCTTTACCAAATTGTTTGTATTTAGATTGTATTACACTATAACATATTATAGTAATACTGAAAACACATTATTATAATATTTTTTATTATATTATTGTTTGATTATATTTATTTTACAGTTTTACACAGCATAAACTTTCTTGGTTTGTATTATTTGTGTAACGCAAGACATATAAAAGTATATAAGATAATATTCACTGCGCATGCTCGTAGCTTATTCTGCGCATGTCATACATAAATTCCTGCAACAGTTAAAGGGATGCAGTTAGCAATCTAGCGTATAATATAGAAGTCTGTGGTCTTATCTCATCCCCATCACCATCCCATCCCCTACCTACCCTATTAGTATTTACCTGGTGATTCTGGGACACCCTGTATATATTCTATATATAAACTTGATTTATTTACATGCCATTAATATAGTGGGGCTTACGGAACTTTAGTCATTTTAGCCAGCTGCTGTGTTCTGTTCTGTGCGTTTTGTGGATTCTGTGTGCTGCGTGTAGCTCGCCTTAAGGCCTCTCCAGACAGAACGCGATGAGCGATGAGCGATATCCAATGAGAGTTTTGCATTACAATGTGATGTGTGCAACGCAGAGTTCTCATTGGATATCGCTCATCGCTCATCGCGTTTTGTCTAGACGGGCTTTTACACTCACAACCAATTATGTATTTCGAAATCTAATTGTAAGTATTGAAACTGTATTTTAAATCGCATAGAACGCTTGAGAAGTTGGGCATTTTATGTCTCGTTCTACAGTTTACAGGTTGCTACATTTGTCACTATATAACGCTATTTTCGACCGTGGAGCCATTATTCGGCCATTTGTTCATCAACTCCGTAAAAATAGACTTTCTTTTCTCTCATTCTTTGGGCTATCTCGATATAGTTAGCAGACAAATTCAATATTTCGCATTTTTTATTATCCATTTGTTTGGGAAGTATTTGTCTAAACGATTCCAAAAGATTACAATAATGAAAAATAAAAAATAAAAAATTTGTCTGCTAAAGTGAACAGAGGAAATT
Organism: Crematogaster levior; assembly: GCA_901521435.1. Taxonomy (NCBI): domain Eukaryota; kingdom Metazoa; phylum Arthropoda; class Insecta; order Hymenoptera; family Formicidae; genus Crematogaster; species Crematogaster levior. The sequence continues at coordinate 342,596 of CABEGB010000831.1, read as the reverse complement.
TTTATTTACTTATTACATCGAAATTATTATTTCCCAAACTATGGGACCGTTATACAAATGTTTCCCAAATAATTCTACGTCAATTTAAAAAAAAAAATTTTTTTAAATTTTTTCTGCTATCTAAACGCCAAACTTATTTTTATTAACTGTAAATAAACTATTATTTCCCAAACTATGAAAATTCTTTCCTAAACTTGCCCAAATGATTCCCAAACGAATGGACGATAATAAAAAATGCGAAATATTGAATTTGTCTGCTGAGTATGTCGAGGTAACCTTTTCTCTGCACCACTGCAATACAAATGGTGCTTTCCATTTAGCGACACAAGTCGACACAAGTGTCATTCTATCTTTGTTATTTATGAATGTTAAAAAAAGATAGAATGATGCTTGTGTCGACTTGTGTCGCTAGATGGAAAGCAAGGTCTGTAAATGGAGGAACGGACTGGGTAAGGTCCTCGCATGGCCGCCATTTTCGATACAGCGAGTTAGTGTTGGTGTATACATACCATACGTAGTATATTTTGACACAAATAGTTTACATTGGCTACGTTTACATCGTGGACTTGATACGCATATCAAATAGTAAATAACTAGTACATTGGCCTCATGGATCTAAAGAAGATATGGATGGAGTCTAAAGTGTGTATACGGGCAAGGGGGCTGTGAAATTTGCGGCAAGGGGAATGCATAGTGCTGTCTCTTTCTGTAGGTAACCTTCGTATGTTTCCGAAATCGCATATCCGATGATTCCCGAAAGATTATATATCCCATACAAGACGCAATGCGCAGTTCGGATATCTTCGGTTACATTCGTTACAAAGCCGAAGGTTACCTACAGAAAGAGACAGCACTATGCATTCCCCTTACCGCAAATTTCACAGCCCCCTTGCTATAGACTCCATCCATATCTTTTTAGATCCATGATTGGCCTAGTTTACATCATGCACTTGATACGCGTATCAAGTAGTATATTTGAGCTGATCAGCCAATAGCTGAATCAATGTACTAGTTATTTACTATTTGATACGCGTATCGAGTCCACGATGTAAACTAGGCCATTGGCTACGTTTACATCGCCATACGCGTATCAAATAGTAAATAACTAGGGTGCTTTCCAGCAAGCCGCAGTGTAACACAGTGTCCACTAGTATGAGTGAGACACACTCATATATCTCACTAGATATACTGAGTGTGTCTCACTCACACTAGTGGACACTGTGTTACACTGCGGCTTGCTGGAAAGCACCCCTAGTTTACATCGTGGACTTGATACGCGTATCAAATAGTAAATAACTAGTACATTGATTCAGCTATTGGCTGATTAGCTCAAATATACTACTTGATACGCGTATCAAGTGCTCGATGTAAACTAGGCCATTGGCTGATCAACTCAAATACACTACTTGATACGCGTATCAAGTGCTCGATGCAAACTAGGCTTATAGCTATTAGTTGTGTGAGGGAGTAAAACACGTTCTAACATAACCTATACGTAAAACGAGAACAATTAGGCCGGTATTCATAGTCGGATCTTATATTTAAAATCGTCTTAAGTTTATCTTTAGATGCTGTACGAATCAGTTCATTGGCTACGGAGTATCTGAAGATGAATTTAAGACGGTCTTAATTATAAGATCCGACTATGAATACCGGTCTTAATTTGTATTTAAACTGACATTATTTGGTTAATCAGGGGGTTGATTGTGTATCACATAACTTGCTCACTTTTATAATTTTCACCTAAGTGGTCTAGTTTACATCGTGCACTTGATACGCGTATCAAATAGTAAATAACTAGTACATTTATTCAGCTATTGGCTGATCAACTCAAATATATTACTTGATACGTGTATCAAGTGCACGATGTAAACTAGGCCAGTAACATGATACACAATCGAATACCCCCTGCTGAGCCTCAGTCACCACTATTTTCGTGCCAAATCGGGTGAAGTGGATGCGAGGACCTTACCCAGTCCGTTCCTCCATCTACAGACCTTAACAATTAGATGGAAAGCACCAAAAGAGCTTTGACGCCTAACCAGAAAGTCACGTGATTGAGTTCGCCACTCTTCCTTTTAAAGCCTGCGGCACACGGTACGATTTTTCGTACTGGTTTGCTTACGAGAGCCAATAAGAATGCAGAATTTTAGATCAAGTGACTTAAAGCTTATGTAATGAAAAATGCCGCAGGCTTTGGCGAGGATCACAGACTTTTGCATAATGCATAATACATATGCATAAGATTTTCGATTGGTCGAATTCCTTATGCACATGCTAACGGACCAATCAAATTTCTTAAACATAAATACATATGCGTTATGCAATGGTCTGTGCTCCCCGCTATTTACTTTACACAGACTTTTGCATAATGCATTACATTGCATAAGAAATTCGATTGGTCGAATTCCTTATGCACATTTAACGGACCAATCAAATTCGGTCTTATGCATATGCGTTATGCGTTATGCAATGGTCTGTGCTCCCCGCTTTTAGATTGCATTCAGATTCTCTAGCCAGGTAACTAACACTAGAAGTTGTTATAGTACATGTCACGTATGCTATAGTACTTTTAGTATTATGTGCACCCGGGGAAATCTGAACGCAACCCTAGAGGTTTTCTATTCACCTTTAGGTCCAATATCTCTATTTTCAATGTACCGGAGTTACAGCAACCAATCAGATTCTGCTAGAAAGAAACAGAACGTAACTTCATATTATTTGTCTCTCACTTTACGCCCGGCTTCTCCTTCCACTATCATCAGCGGTCCATATATAGCGATCGATGTTTACTAGCGATTCTTTACGATTTAGTAAATTTTAAAAATTCTACTTATGAAATTTTAGTAATATTTGGATTGAAACACTTGAAAAGTAGAATTTTGTTGACATTTTCTAGAAAAACTAACAGTCACGATACACGGATATCTAGACATGATACACATACGACGAATACGACCAAATTTAGTATCTCATGTGATAAGGCATTTATGATTCATAACGCCGAGAGTACATCGAGACTTGTGATCTTTGTTAGAGATTTACATTGCGCAATTGAATAAATTGAAAATAAAACAGAGATGAAAAAGCCTCCTTTACAGATTTAATGTACAAAATTCGGGTAATACGAAACGAGGCTAATTAAATTTGGCAACGAAAGGTACATCGCGTTATCAGATAAATGCATGCGTTATTTTTCTAACCTAGCAATGCTTTTACGATTGATAATTACACGTCGTATTAGCATAATGTATCTTTAATTTGATTGATGTGTGTCAGGACTTTGCATTTTGAACATTAAAATTAATGTAACTTGTGTCTATTTTTCGGCGGTTTCTTTTCTGTTTGTAGTAGTAACATTGTTATTGTGTTTGTTTTAAATTGAATTTGACTGTTGTACTCTGCTTAAAATGATTTAAGATTTTATATAACGTTATATTAGTTGTTACAAATAAAAAAATAGTGATAATAATCTTAATTTTTCTGTGAACCAAAGTTTCTAGTGTAGCTTAATATGATTACTCTACGGGGAAAGCTCAAAAAGGACAATGATATAACGAATTCAAAGAACTACAATAGGCGAGTCTCAATACGAGATAAATTACTGGTCAAAGAGGTCAATTTGATATATAATATTTTTTGTGTATCATATGTCATATGTCATATGAAGTCTAATTATGTTTGCTGGATTATTCTTTTATAGGTACAGGAAATGCAACAGACGTTGCCAATAACTTGTCAAGTTACATTTGAAGATCCACATCGTCTTCATGAATTTATATTACGAATTATACCAGATGAAGGATATTGGATTGGTGGCCATTTCTATTTTCAAATTCATATAAGTGAAGAGTACAACATGGCGGTAATTTTATATTCTATAATTTTTACATATAATAATTGTATAAACAGTTATCTTAGAACTATATGTTAAATTAGTGGCAGAGCATTGCATGTCTTAATTATGAACAGTTTTTAATGGTTCATTTTTAAGACATTATAAGTGAAAGAGAAGGAAGGAAGAGAAGAGAAAGAGGAAGGGGACAATATAGTTAACAAGAAAATGAGGCTAAAAATTATAACTAAATTTATTGATTTAAATCATTTTTTAGCCACCAGCAGTAAAATGTTTAACGAAATTATGGCATCCTAACATAAGCGAGGACGGTGATGTATGTCTGTCCATTCTAAGACAAAGCAGCATTGACGGAATGGGATGGGCACCAACACGTAAACTGAAAGACGTTGTATGGGGTTTAAATTCTCTTTTCACTGTATGTATATAAGTATTTTCTGCTGTATAATCCACTGAATTAGTGCAACTATATTGAACTTATTTTATATATACTTGTGTTCTTCTTTTAGGATCTCTTAAACTTTGACGATCCCTTGAATAGAGATGCAGCAGATTTGTTTATTAAAGATAAAGACTCTTTTCGAAGTAAAGTTAAAGATTACGTAATGCAATATGCAAAAAGATGATTTACATTGTAATATTTTAAGTATCAAATAATTCTTTATATTTCAAATTGGTTTTGTGCCTCTTTTTATGTGAGTACAGAATTTGCTCAAATGTGCTTTTAGGTTGACTATGGTTTAACTCGATTAATTTTTTGCTAGTCTTTTTGCCTGAAAGAGACTTCTTTCAGTTTCATATCCTCGAATTCTTGGACTGTTATAGTGAAATTGCATTAATATACATTAATTACGATCTATACTATTACGCGGATGAAGGAAATGTAAACGTATTTCGAAGATTAAAATTACATCACGTGTACAATAATGTTTTTTTCTCTTGATGAGACATTGTAATGCCAACGAGCAATTGTAAATAAAGTGGGTGTTTAATAATATATTTAAATAATTATAACTTACATTACTCTTGTGTAAAACATAACATGAGTATTGAATATGTAAAAAGAATATCTTCTGTTAATAAGAATTGGAAATTACAAGGGTGCACGCTACTATTTTGTCAAATATTTATTTATAATTTTCGTACAATGCTTGATCGACATTTTTTATTAAACTTCAAAAAAATTCAATTTATTTATTATTCCACCTTTTACCTTGATTCACTGAAATGAATAGTCCATTTATTTGTGTTATATTGCTCGAATTAACGGACGGCTGAAAATTTAACTGCCAACGAAAGAGTCGGCGAAATCGTCGACGATCGGTCGACAACGATCTTTATTATAATTACAAGTTGTAACAAATAAATAATAACAAAAGAGAAAACAAAGAGATGATTTTTCTCCTTGTATTTCTTGTTTCTTCCTTTGCGTTATTCGGATATAGACTAGGCGAAGAGGTACGATCATACGCATATGCATATGTGCGCCTGTGTATGTGTACATAAATATAAATAAAAAATTACAGCTCTCCATCATTAGAACGTAGTCAGCAATTCTTCTTGTATACTGGTTGACCTGATGAGTTTCTGTTTAGAGCCCAACAAACTCTCGCTCGCTAGGCTGTTACTGTCGGAAGCTATCTTCGATTTTTCTTGGTGATACTCCTCATTATATTCCTTCAGTCTGTTGCCTAGGAACACAGCTCTCTCGCGTTTTTTAATCATGAAATCGGTCGGTAATAGCCACCGATGTTCGTGACATTCTTCCGGTATTGGTCTTTTGCTGAAAAAAATTAATGTATTTCTTTAATATACACACAGGATCATTTTAATCTTAATAGGCAAATATTTCACAAATATGCAATTTTATAAAAAAAACTCCAAATAAAAATTATGGTATAGAGGGGGACGTTCAAGTGGTAGTGATCTTAGTTGATCTTAAGACGTCTACTTAAGGTCAACCTAATTTTTTTTAATGGAATTATATGATTTTTTTACATAATATGATTTCTTTCGCTAATCTATATATAAGAGTATTAAAGTAGAGTCGAAAAATTAATAGTTTATGAGATATTTTATACTTTATTTTGACATAATATAAAATATTTCGTAAACTATTTATTTTTTGGCAAGCGTACCTTTATTTAATTTTGTGCATGAAATAATATTAAATAAGATGAGTCAATTTGTGTAAAGAAAACATATAGTTACTGTTCAAAAAATTGTGCAACTTGCAACAACGTATCTTTTTTGAAAAGCAACTATTTATTCTTTACATACATTGATTATTCTGTAAATGTGTACGTAAAAGTATTATTACACTTACACAAAAAATTAATAGTTTACAAAATATTTTATATCTTAAAATGTGCTAGAATATAGTTTAAAATATTTCTATTGATTTTTCGAAAACTCTATACTTAATACTTCTACATGCTACAGAGGAACTAACGAGAGGAATCATAGATATTATTTTTAAAAATCATTCACTTTAAAACATGGTCTTCATATCACATTATACAACTTTTATTTAGGAAGTTTTTTTATAAAATTGCATGTTTTTGAAATATTTGCCTGTTAAGATTGAAATAAATCACCCTGTAAAAAAGACTTATTTATATTGTGCATTTAATATTGAGTGCAATAAGTCTTTATGTTATAAACTTGAACATTTTTTAAAATTATTACCAACCTTGGCGCGCGTTTAAAGACCAACATGAGAAATCTGGTGGCCTCTTGACTCAGTTCTTTGTAGAGATGCTCAAATCTATATCTGACGAAAGATATGTTCTGCCTGGTCTCATCCGCATCCTTACCACGGAACGGGGAAACTCCGGACAACAATACGTAGGTCAACACCCCGACCATCCAGATGTCGGTTTGCGGGTAGACAGGTTCATCATTGTAGAGCTCGGGCGATCTGTACTCGGGATGGCCCAAATGCTTGGGCACCATCGTGCCCAATTTGCTAACTCTATGAGCTGACCCCATATCGACCAATTTCACCTGCACTGATCTCACGGATGACATCACGACATTGTCTGGCTGAATGTCCAGATGAGAGTATCCGCGCCAGTGAAGATACTGCAGACCATCAAGAATCTGCGTAACAGCATTCGCCACGCAGTTCTCCGTGTATTCGTGCCGACTAGAAAAATACGTGAGTATGTCGGCGCCTTGAAGCTTCTCCAAGATGAATACTACGACGGGGGAGTTGGACGCCTTGTAAGCGGCCTCCAGCATCGCTATCCGTTCGTGTCGCAATGAACGTAATATTTCGTATTCCTGGTTCACTTGCTTCTCCGTCTCGGCGTTCAATTCCAGGATCTTAGCGACGATCACGCGATCCGTGCTCTTATCCACCCCCTTCACCACCGCGGAGAATTGTCCGCGCGATAGCTCCGAGATGAAGCTATACTTGGTGGACAGTTGCGGCTCCGTCGACCATTCAATCGGATTCTCTTCTAAGGAATAATCGATATGCGGCTTGTCTTCTTCCGGGACAATCTCCTGGCCGGCCTCGGTCAGCTCCTGAAGATGCCTCATCGCCCGCGTAATTTGTACCTTCGGACAACCCGGCAGTCGCGTCTTGATTAACTTCGACGGGATGCCCTTTTCGCTCCAACCGATACGGTTGCGCGCTGCCAGACGGAAGTTGTAACTCGTGTCTTGTTTCAGGTCACGCACCAAATAGAATTCATGGTCAATATTGAAGGCGACGTCTATCCAGGCGATTGAATCACCCTCCTTGTATTGTAGATTGTAGCATAGCACAGGCGAATTGCCATCGTACTTCGGTTGCTTCCATCGCAGGAGGACCTCGGTATCCGAAACGTCGGAAGCCTGGGAAGTTGAAGATAATTATACAACACGAAAATGGAAATACCATTTGTAGAAGTTGATCGCCACTTAAAAAGTTGCTCAATTATTGTACCTCTGGTGAATCCGGACCGCAAGAAACCGTCGCCTGTAACACCCTGGTTCTAACAATCGTCTGTCCTATCAGGTTTCTCGCAACAACCTTATATATCCCAATATCATGCTCTTTCGTAGGATTAAAACTGAGTATGGATCTCCCATCAGAGTCCTCGGTCACTTTGATTCTGTTGCTCTCTTGTATGACCATATCATTCTTGAACCATTGTATCAACGGTTTCGGGTTTCCCACCGCCAGACAGGTGAGATGCGCCGGTTTTCCCTCCTCGATCGGGCAGATCTGCGGCTTCTCGCGGAAGAATGGAGGCTGGCCAGCCTTCTTTGATTCGATCATCGCCTCAGCTTCGGCATAACTGTCCAACCGAGTGCCCAGTTCGTTTTTCAAACGTCTAAGCGTGTACGTATCCGCCGATCCGTACCGATTGATACGTGCCCGTCTCTCGTCGTCGATCTCCTCGTCCATGACATCCGTGAATCGGCGACGTTCCCGTATGATAGGTGCCTAACAACGAAATAGTGACATGTTATGTAAATAATTTTTAAGCTTCCTTTTTAAATATCCTTTTTATTTTAAATATAATTCTCTCTTTGTAATTATGGGTATACCTTCCAGTCAAAGCCATTGTCTTCCGTAATAGAACGCGAGAATCCGGGGCTACGATTGCATGCAACTTTCATGTATTCACGTAGTCGTACAGGAAAATCGGTGTCCCGCAGCTGAAGAAGATATGTATCTGGGCCGTTCTGATAACTGTAAAATATGAAGGAAAACTGAAAGAATTGCATAAATTTTACATGAAAAGTTACATGGAATACATTGCATTAAGGATTATGTAAATTTATACGGTTCCATCTTCTTCTTCTTTCATTCAACGTCGTGTTTCGACATGTAGTGACTTCAATGTGACATTTCACATTGAAGTGCTCATGGACTCGAAGATTAATGCCTTTATCCAATGCCTTCCACAGTTAGGAAGAGAAAAAGAATTAAGTGAGTATTGGGTTAGGACCTACTTCCTCTAGGTAAAGGAGATAAGAAAACAGGGCTCACGTGGGCAGGGTCACTTCCCTGAAGTAGACTTGTCTCCTGCCGGGATCGCTTGAGAGTGTCTACCATACGGTTTTATACATCTTTTATAAATTATGTTTTATAGACATTTGAAATTTGAGGAATGAATACTCGCCGCGTGAAATCGTGACATCAAAGGCAAGAAATGACACGCTGAGAATTCTGTGTGCCATTTTCAAATAAAAAGATATTTGGATGTAAAAACATTTCAGATCACTTTCGGTATTTAGAAGCCTTAATTATTAAAATAAAATTGCAGACCAGAATTTCGGTCATACTTTTAAAATTAAATCGGATATATTTATTTTACGCGTCTTACTGGCTTTCGCTCGTGATTATTCCAATTTCCGTGTCAATAGGTTCTCTGGATGGTATTTGATTTTCCCACGTCCTAGGTGAACGTTTCTTCAACGGGCTGTGACTTCTGTCGGGTTCGGGCGTAAACTTGTGTCCGGGTGGATATACCATTCGCGATGGATCGTCAAACGCCGTCTCCAATTTTCTTCTGCGATACCATGTGCGGCACGAAGCGTTGTTGTACCAATCGCTATAAAAATATACTTCATTCACAAACATTCTTAAAATAATATAAATTATATTAATTCTGTAATAAAAACATCAATTTTATGGATTTTCTTTTGTAGCAAATTTTATAAATATATTTTACACACAACAAAGAATTATGTAATAAAGAAAAGTCTTTCTATCTATTAAAAAATTCTATTCTGCTTGACGAAAACACTGTTACATCTGTGAAACCCTATAACTGCAAAATTAATTCTCGTATTTTAAGTACATCAGTCTTAATTTACTTACCGATAAAGTTTATAATAGTTCTTCAAGTTCTCAGAAGGTATCCTATAGGGTTCTAGTGGTGAGCTGTCAATGTAATTGAACCACGGATGAGCCAAAGCGGTCCTAACATTCATTCTTTTGTCGACGTTGTAGACTAATAGACTGCGAATAAAGTCTTGTGCTTCGTTCGAAATATTTTTCCATCGGTCGTCGAAGTCCCATTTACCCTCCCTGATCTTCTTCAGCGTCTCTCTATCGTTCGCGCCTCTGAATGGTGAAATACCCGATAGCAAAATGTAGGTAATTATGCCAACGGACCACATGTCAGCGCCGTAGCTGACACCCTCGTTATTAGTTACTTCCGGTGCGACGTATTCCGGCATGCCATACACTAAGGTCATCAACCTTGTCTGCGAAATTTTGCGAGCGAGTCCAAAATCTCCGATCTTCAGGTCATCTCCTCCAGCATGAGAGATTAGCAAATCGCCAAGCTACGAGAAAACATATTGAATTAAACATAGCATACTGAAAACAAAGATAAAGTTTTATGAAAAAAAAACATCTAAAAAAAAGAGATTTTATTAGCTACTTTTAAATCTCAAATTTTATGTTTTTCGTTTTACATAAAAAGAAAGTCATTGATTATTGAACATTTTCATTTTTGAAAAAAACTGATTTTTAAATGACTTACCGTCAGACCGAGATGCGCATAATGATTGTCATGCATATATTCTAATCCCCAAAGCAATTGGCGTATATAACGAGCGATATCTATCTCGGTATAGTGTTCTTGTCTTGTGAGGTTGTCTACTAATTCGCCACCTGCCGCTCTGAATTATCATCGTTAAGGTAAATAAGGTAACGATTGTGTTATGTTCGAATAACATTAAACAAATAGAGCTTTACAATCAGAATAATTAATAATAATTAATGTTGAAGAAGGTATAGTCTTATAATTATTCTTACATTACCGTGACATTATTGTATAAGGCAGATAAAATGCGAAAATAGTCAAGGATACAACTCCATGATTAGCGTGACCGAATCGTTCGTCTCGAAGGCATCGTGCAATCGCAATAATTTGCGATGATGCAAGTTGTTCATCGCTTCCATCTCGTTATACATGAACGGCTTGAGATCACCGCGTCCATGCATAATTTTAGAAGCGTAATTTCTTCCGGTGTTTCGCTCGACTGCGTGATAAGTCACACCCTGAGTTCCGCGACCCAGCTCGTCGCCCAGATCATACAAGTCGTCGAACGGCTTATCGCGTGGTTTTACATCCATTTTCTTCCTGTATGTCCTGTATCCGTACTCGTACTCGCTCTCTTCCACGTGCAGCATCACAGAGCAGGATATCGAGCCAGCTACGTTACCTGCGCTGATCGAGTAAAGACCCTCATCCTTCACAATGGCGTCGTTGACAATGAGGGTCGTGGTGTCAGGTTCGGTGAACTGAATCTGAGTGAAAAGGTATCTTCTTCATTAAAATATTTTTAATTAAAGTTTTAAAATTAAAAGCCAATTTCTTTTAATTAATCAGGACGTTGTATAACAGAAACACGAAATAGAAACACACCCTAATTCTGGAAGATGAAGCTATAGGTTTCCAGTCCTTGTACCACTTGAGTTCCGGGTAAGGTACACCAGTTACGCGAGCGGTCAATTGACCGTTTCTTCTCACCATTACGATGGTCTCGTCAGGTCTCTCGATAAACGTAGGATACTCAGCGATCTTTAGGATAACTTTCTGTCTGGCCTCACCGTGTTCGTTCGTAGCGACGGCCTCGTAGATGCCTTCGTCCCTCTCAAGCATTCTGTTGATGAATAGAGTTGCTTGGCCATTTCTAGTGTAGCTCTGATCGTATCGACCGCCCGACTCAATCAATTGATCGTTGAAATAATATGTCATTTTTGGTTTGGGATAACCATAGACGAACCAAAAGAGATTGCAGTTGTGGTTTTTTACGCCATATTGAATGTCGTATTCCTGACGCAAGAATCTAGGCGCTTGGGCATAGCCGTCGTGCGGTGGTCGTTCAATGTCGAAGTCTTTCGGAAAGTAGGGACTGGTCTCAGGACGGAAGTCGATACCAGGCGGTAGATACGGGAAGAACTTGGGCGGTTCCGGTTCCAGTTTGGCACGATATGTTTGCGCGAACGGTGACGGGTCGCTTATGCCGTATTTGTTCTCCACGCGGATGCGGAACTTGTAATCGCGGAACGGCTCGAGATTGCGGATGTCACAGACGCAGCTGCGAATACCGCTGCGAGCGGTGAACCAATCGCCATCCGGGAGTTCGCACATCTCCACTAAATAGGTCACAGGCACTCGCGGGCCGATGGGGATGGACGGTTTCCACGAGAGGGTGAGATGTCGATCCATCATGCGACTGATGATCGGACGGTCCGCCAGAGGCAACGGAATGCCAGACTTGCGGTATTTGTCATAATCCGCGTATTGGTCAGCAAGAGGTCTTTTCGCACGTGGCTCCAAAGCTGGAGTTGAAATACCGAAAAGGGGTTTAAATATCTCGAAAACCTCGTGACGTATATCTTCAAAGAAATAAAACTCTCATTTACTTACATTCATAAACCATCTCGGCGCTACACGAATCCTCACCATGAGGATTGGATATCTTCAGCACATATTTTCCAGCATCCAGCTCGTCCACATTGACTATCGTGAGTCGCAACAGACTGCCCTCCTGGTCCATCCTGATGCGATCAGTAGGCCAAATTCGGTCGCCATTGCGATACCACTCGAAGTCAGGTTCTGGATATCCCGTGACGCACGCGGTGAACTTGGCCGGCATGCCTCTGTAGACCTCGCAATCGCCGATCCTCTTCAGGAATGCCGGCGGCTCAACCTTCTGCATTTTTTGACTGAAATGACGGATATTAATGTATTGTATATAAGATAACTAAAAAATTTCTTCTTTTCCTCTTGTGAAATCTTACATTTTATCAACTACAGCCAGATTCGCCGCGCATTCTGCTTCACCGCCCTTGTTAACGGCTCTGCACCTGTACCGTCCCGAATCATCATACGCGCAATCTTTCACGTACAAACAGCAGGCATCACCGTCGCGTTTTATCTTGTACTTGTCATCGTCCTTTAAGATCTGCTTGTCGTTGAAGTACCAAGTCACTTCCGGTTGCGGTATACCGGTGACGCGAGCAGGGAACTTGACGTCGAACGTGGGCAGTTGCTGTAGATCCGTGAATCTCTGTGTGAAGGTCGGTGACTGGTAGACTTTGCGGACGATTGCGTTTGCGCTGGTAGTGTCTTCGCCCAGTGGATTACTTAACCGGCAGCCGTAGACGCCCGCGTCTTTGAGTCTGCATGGATCGATTTGCAGACCAACCTTCTTCCCATCGCAGCTCATTATCACGCGTTCTGATGGCACGACCGGTTCACCATCTTTCGTCCAGCTCACGTCGGGGATTGGATTACCGACGAACGACACGTCTAGTGTCAATGGCTGACCTTCTTCGATGGATACGTCGCGCATAGGACTGATGAATGCCGGCTTCTCCTCCAGCGCGTCTGGTCTCACCTTACCAGCAACGTCCAACTTAGCTTTGCAGGATGCAGTGCCTTCTGTATTGCCGGCTACCACCTGGTACTCGCCGACGTCTTCTGGCGTTGCCTTGTCGAGAATCAAAGCTTGACTGCCATCCGGTTGACTAATAATTTTTACATGTTTGTTGTCTGGAACGATCTGAAAATACATTTAATCATGGGCATAATTTTGTTAAGAAGCAAACATACAATTTGAAATTGAGAAAATATATAATAAAATTAGCAATGTTATTATACTGACTTCTTCATCGTTTCGTAGCCACTTGAGTTCGGGCGTCGGTTTCCCTTTAGTCTTCACCTCCATCTTTACTGGAAAACCTTCGACGACGGTTTGCGGTTGAAGACTTGCAACGAATTCCGGTCTCTTTTCTCTTTCTTCCACTTCTACCTTAGCCGTACCCATAACCTCACCAAGTGCGTTGGATACAGTCACCGAATAAGTCCCTGCATCTTCCGGACGTACATAATCTATCTTCAATCCAATGAGACCATTAGGTTCGTTTATGAAGTTTATCTCCTTCGTGTGTCTCAATGGTATTCCATCTTTGAACCATTGCACTTGCGGATTCGGGAACGCTAAGACTTGAGCTTCCAGTTTTAATGGTTGCCCAACCACAGCTTTTGTATCTTCCAATGGCTTCGTGAACGATGGTCTCCTTCGTTCGGCTGTAACAAGCGCAGATTGTCTTGTATTAAGATATGATCATACTACAAACATACTGATGATTTATTATAAGAAGATAAAATGTATTCACGCGTAACAGCGACAGCGCAGAGCGATGAATTCTCGCCGCTGGAGTTCGTAACGACGAGCTTGTAGGCGCCGCAATCAGTGGGTTTTACCGTGTCAATCGTAAGTTTCGTGGTGCCGTCCGGCAAAGTACTGATTTTCACGTGATCGTCCGGCGTGATCTTTTCGCCGTCCTTGAACCAGGCGATGTTGGGTATCGGGCTGCCATCCACCTTGGCCTTTAGTTCAAGAGGTTCGCCCTCGTCGACCTCCTCTGATCTTGGTAACGCCTTACCGAACGAAGGCCCGGTCAATGTCATGGATAGATCGCAGTTGGTTTGTATGCTTCCAGCAACGTTACTCGCTTCACATGTTATTGTGCCGACGTCTTTCGCAGAGAAGGTTTTGATGGTGAGACTACTGTCCACTATGCCATCCACGTGAGCCGTCACCTGATACCTTTCGTCCTCCTTGATGATCTCACCATTCTTCAACCATTCCACGCTCGGTCTCGGAATGCCGGTAGCGCGGATCTTCAGTTCGACGTCCTCGCGATCGCTGCATTGCAGCGTCTTCGACAGATCTTTCAGGAAGATTGGAGCTTCAGCTGTGGACAAGTGTGTTTTTATATTAAACTCCTTTAATCTATTTGAATAGAAATATCTATAAGGTATTTCTTCACTTTCCATTGCTCTTCGTGTTATATTCAGCTGAGAGTTAGATTTACTTACTATGTGGTGTGAGAGTAGCTTGAGCACTTGCTTCACCCAAATAATTTTTTGCTACAACAGTATAGACGCCTTTGTCTTCTAAACTGAGCTTTTTAATGATAAGCTTGTATTTGCAATTTCTCTTATCTTCTTCCATGTCATATTGTTCGTCCTTTTGCAACTCTATGCCGTCCTTTATCCATTTAATATCGGGTTTCGGATTTCCTTTGATAATAGCTTGCCATTCAACTCGCTCATCAACCGATTCGGTGTGATCTTTAAAGCTATCAACTTCCGGTTCCAATAGAAGACTCAAGAATGCCTGAAGAAACAAAAAATCTTATTAATTATTAAACGGTCTCTATTATTTCACGGTTTTATTACTCTAGATTCAGCTACTTACACTACTTTCGGCTTCGCCCCATTTATTTTTTAATTTTAAAGTATATTCTCCGGTATCTTCCTTGGTACATTTCGGTATTTTCAATGTGACTTTACTTTCTGTTAACTTATCCGCTGCTGGTCCACTAGTAATAGTCCACTTAATTCTAGAATCATCAGGTGGAATTTCATGACCTTTGCAGTACCTGAAAAAAAAATATATATATTTGCATCCGAAATAATATTTTTCATGTTAAATAATATATTCTAATAATATATTATTCTAATTGTTCACATAAATATATTTTTCAAGGTAGAATAGACTTATAGACTGAAAAAATAAAAAAAAGGATGATTTTTCATTGTCTTTTATTATTTCATATTACTTTATCATTTCTATGCATTATATATATATATATATATATATATACATATATATATATATATATATATATATATATATATATATATATATATATATATATATACACACACACACACACACACACACACACACACACACACAAATCTTTTTATTTAAATAAAATCTTATTTTTACTAAAATTTACTATATGTAAATATACCATGTAATATCTGGAACCGGATCAGCCGTGAAGACAGCTTTAAATTCGCCGTTAGTTTTGAGTGCGACATCGACATCGTTGAGAGGCTCGGTAAATCTCGGTTTTCGGAGCTCGTCCACAGTTCCGATGGTTAGGTAGCCTTCCACGATTTCCTCACCCAATTTGTTCGTCAGGATACACGTGTAAAGACCCTCGTCCTCGAGGGTGGCTTTACTGAGATCCATCTCATACGTTTCTCCCGAAGTTGCGATCCTTATTCGTTCCCCGGATCGAAGAGTCTTATCATCTTTAAGCCACTTTACGTCTGGTCTTGGTAAACCAGTGGCCTTCACTTCAAACTTCGTGCTTTGTGTCTCGAAGATTGTTCGATCAGTGAGATTTGTGCTCACAACGTGAGGCGGGGCTGCGAGGAATGAAATACGAACAATGAGTCACATAAAAAAGTTGATATTGCATGAAAACATGCTTAAATAAATTCTTCTTCTTTATATCAATAGCAAATTGATAGTAATAGAACACAGGGTATAATCGGTCGAAAAATGTTGTTATGCAATCAAATCTCTTTTTAACAGAAAATTATATTTGAATTTATATTAAAATAGTTATATATGATATTCTATAATTCAATTTATTTTGTCATATTGTATCTTTTTTATATCAATTAATTTTGATTTTTAAATATTTGATTAACTTTATGTGATTAAAGTGAACTATTTAAAATTGATAGTGACAATATTATTAAAATTACTAATAATAAATAATAATTCTTTCATATATTCTTTTTAAAAATCTACTGGTACATTTATTCCGTCATCATTTGTGCTTTATTATACCTATTAAATTCTTAGCATACTTACCTAGAAGCTCTTGGTTAAATAGGTGCTCAGAAAACCGCATGGTGAAGATTATAAAATTGATTATCGTATTTTAGAATAAAAGCTGCAAATCTTACCTCGATATTTCTTTTAAGTTGGCGAAGAGTAATACTATAAAAATCAAAACTCAAAAGATAGTCAACAGATAGTCAACATTGCACATGGAAACATAAATAATATATATCGATTAATTTGAATATTATTATAATATAATTAATCTTATATTCAAAATAAAATATATATTATAAATAAAATACATTAATACATTATAAAAATATATGTAAGATATAGAGAGCAGATAGGATTTCTAAAAATTACGAACATTATTTTATGATTTCCTGTCAATAAATATTCTCTCGATAAATATTTTATGTTTCCACGCGAATGAAATTGTGAGAGCATCACATGCGAGAGAAAAAAAGATGAAAAAATTAGCGAGATAGGTCAGCCATAAGTAGAGATGATACATGTATTTCGACGAGTCGTAGTGCTTATCACAAAAAAAATATTCTACTCATAAGCGGAGAATTTCTTTAAGCATTTCTTCTATTTCTATTATGTATCTAATTGTAAGCAAATCTGACATGAAGTATATTCCTCTTTAACATTCTGTAAAAGAGTGGACGCCTGAGATAATCAAGAGTAAATTTCTCTATAGAAAATTCTGTTATCTAATAATTCAAATAGCCTGTTGAAATAATAGGATATGCAAGATACTTGCGGCACACGCGCTTGTTAGAAAAATAATTGTAATATGTATTTGTATACAATGTGTACGCCACATATAAGGCAGCGGGCTGTATGCGAGCAAGGAGAGTGTGTGCAAACAAAAGTATTTCAGTGTGCAGTACAAATTATATTCTTTGTGTTATGAACGAAGTAAAAATATTTTTATCGTAGAACACATGTTACAGGTTCACATTTCTTCCTATTCTTAGTAGCTTCTTAAAAGCTAGATCTACTTTAATAACGTAAGTCATATTTGCATATTTGGTTATTTAAAGTATGGATTCGAACAGAAAATATTTTCTGAAATAGAAAAAAGTAAGAATTCGTAATCATATTCCTCTTTTTCCAGTGTAATAAAAAAAAATTAGATACAGATTCGTTTTAAAGTATCGTTATAAATAAGAACATTATTAGATTTACAAGAAAGAAAGTTTCTTGTAGCTTTAAGAGGATTGCAATCTTTTAAGATTTTAATCTATCAATAGTTCAGTGCCTCATGGTTATAGAATGTTCCGCTATATTTTAGAATATCTTCTTAAGACCATATATCAAAGGAAAATCCTCAAGAATCACACACGCACGCACGCACACAAAAGAAGGAACCGCTAAAGAATAGAATATTTTGTTTTATAACTATAGATTTATAACTATAGAGTTAGCTGAAGTTAGCTGAAGCTACCGATGGAACCTCGCGGTCATACCTGATTCTTTGCCCGATTCTTTATCGAGGATTTCGTCTAATACACTACGTTGCCGTTTAACACGAGCTAAAAGGTTCTTCATCTCCTCGTCAATTTCCTCGTCGTCATCATCGAGCTGCGCTTTCTGAGAACTCTGTCTTGATAATGTTTCACTCGACAACGTTGAAGTTTTTGTTTTCTCAAACTTCGCCGTTTCTTTTGATAACTCGACAGCTGAGTTTGGTGACTCTAAACTTTTCTCCGCAATCTTCTTCACTGGACTATCGTCACTAATCATAGGACTTTGACTGGGCAAATTTATAGTCTTCACATCCAAACTCTCTCGCTTCAAAGTTCGATCTGATAACGTCGCCGACAAGGGTTCTTCCAAGGATCGCTCCTCGGCGATGGTCTCTGTGATCCTGGAAATTTTATGTGACTTAATGTCTTCTAAAGTTTTCTCTCCTGACGTGCCGTTGAAGCAGGGCTCGTCGAGAATGCTGTTCGTCGTTTTTTGATCCTCTGGGAGTTGATCAGCCGATTGTATATCCTCTGTGCTGACGTCTCGCGATAATGCTTTCAAGGTCGATTCGTCGTCGGAAACAGAGACAATCGTGACGCCTCGATTGATACCCACATTTGACTTCTTCTCCTCAGTTTCTGAAAACTCCTCAATCAATACACCATTCTCTGGCTTGGAATTCTCTTCTTGCACAGTGTAAGCGTAAGAAGCGACTTCTTCAACACGAGGTCTTGATTCAACACCGAATTCCCGACACTCGATCTTGGTCGCCGTCATCTTGCTGATTGTGTGACTTTCACCAGGACCTGTGAACGGCTGATCTGATACCTTCGACTAACACTCTCGCGTATGATTGAGCGTGACAAGTTTCTTCCATATCTTTAGAAATAATCTTTTCATATTGCTACTAGAGAGTTGCGATCATCATAGAGCTGTTTCCATAAATCGCACACTTATTGATTAAATCACGATGTTATGAGTCAGATAGAAATACATTCGACTACGTTAAGAGTAGACGATGATAAAAATTTTGAAGCAAAAATCTTTAAGTTTGAGCATATTCAGTTTCAGGAGACGTATCACGATTTTGTGTTTCTTGTTTGTTTGTTTGCGATTGTTACCTATGAAGTATCCAAACAACACAAACGTCTAAAAGATTTTACAGGCTCTTGAGAGATATCTTTTGAACTTTTATGTCGATTGGATATCCGTGTATGATAACGTGTGGTATATGTAAAGTTACCTGTAAGTATAGCTTCGTGTGATGTCGTGGAGGCCACAGAGATCGTTATTGTTTCATTGTCCCCTTGAATTACTTGGATGTTTTGTTTCTCCAGTTTGACGCGACCTAAATTTATCAGATATTGTTTCTACCACCAAATAACTCTTAATCAAATACCTTTTCGATATGTGTGCGTAATAAATTACTATACATAGTGCATACCACACGATCTAATTTTCTAAAATCGTTACTGTGCCTTTAAATAAACTTTCAAAAATCGTGATAAAATACCACTATCTATTTCTAATCATCAAACAACGTGAAGGTACAAAAAAGATATAAAAAAGAAAAATCAAACAAGATTTCAAAATTCCGTTATGTTGCAAAAAACGTAATTAACTCTAGCATGCAGTATTCTTTAATATTAATGATCTAACAGATACTCTGATTCTAGAATAAAAGGGATTCTTTTGCGTGTAATAAGACCCTTATCGAAGCGTGTAACGTCACGGATGCTGTAATTGTCAAAGCGCCGTTTCGTCGTTCCAAATTCGCAGCAAAGTCAAAATTCTGCATTTCTCACTCTTACGCACTTTAATTTAGCTAGTCAAATTAGCGCACATGATTACCTTCTGATCCCGATTCTTCGGCGCGCAGAGTTTCTTCTTGCGGCAATTGTTCCTTCACCAATTTTTCCGCCTGCGTTTCCTCCACCTTCACCTCCTCGACTTTCTCTTTCGGAAGCTTTATCTTTTCGACCACCTTATCTTCCGTTTCAGCTACGGAAGTACATGTTTTCGAGTCTTTGTGGTGACGTGTTTCAAGACGCGATATGTCAACATGTTATGACACTTAGAGATATTCAAAAGAATTAGGAAAACAAAATCGGAAGAATTTCAGAGCAACATAAATACTGGCTTATAATAATCTATGAATGGACTAATAAGAATACAGAAACAAAAAACAGAGAACATATTTTGCGTCAACGTCAATAATATGACGCGTCAAAAATGGTGTTCCTCCCTTTCGTTTAAGGAAATCAGGAGAATTCTTTCTACACACAGATCTTTTACACAATTACAAAAAGTATGGAACAAATTTGTCGATTAAAGACCTCGTCATAAAAGGTTGTCTAAAAAATTCCCAAGATATCACATTGGGAGATCAAAATAAAAAGGGAGAGTCATAGGTACGGCTTTATTTGTACATTTAGTACTTACTGAACGCCGTTGAAACTTGACTTTTACCGCTGCGATTTCTCAAAAATTAGAAATGTATGTTGTTTATTGCTGACCATCGTTGCGGCAAATTTCATAATATCAGTCTTTGTTGAGATTTTCTTAACTCTGTCAAAATTATCCTCGCGTTTAACTCTAGAACTCGATTGTAACATCAAATACGATCTCTCACTTCAAAAGAAATATATGCTACGCTGCAAATTGCGATATAACTTTCAGACAATGCAAATTGATCATTTTGTCAATATCATATGCATCGCGCTAATATCATTCTCTTAGTATTATATCAAACTTGACAATGTGTGATAATCTCGTAACCAGAAGACTTAAGTGTAGATACTCGTATTGAATAAAGTCGAGTCCCAGAGTCTTATAGAAAAAATGTTGAAAAGACGAAACTTACTCAACACGATGACTTTGCTCTTGCTAGTGACATAACCCAGCTCGTTCTCTGCCCGCACCTCGTACAAACCACCGTCACTACCCTTCAGCAACGTCACCGTTAAATCGTAACTCTCATTGCGCTTGCTATCTCTGGTGATCTTGATTCTGGCATCCGCTGTCACCTCTTCGCCATCCTTGTACCACTTGACTTCCGGATCCGGCGTGCCGGACACCTCAAATGTCAATTTCAGTGTTTCGCCCTCTTTCAACCTCTGATCGGCCAATTTCTTCAAAAGCTTCGGCCGAGTGTTCACTGTCAAGTTGGAACTGCTCGAGTTCTCGCCATACTCGTTCTGCACCTTGCAGGTATAACAGCCCTTCAACTCGGTCTTCACTTCCTTGATGATGAGTTTATAATTATCACCCTCTTCTATACGAGTGTACTCCGTGCGCTTCTCTGTGATTTCAACGTCGCCTAGGAACCAATGCACGCTTGGTTTAGGGAAGCCCTCGACCTCAACCACGAATTCAACGTTCAAGTCTCCCTCGTTCGCACTGATGTCGCACAGTTTTGTCTTGAACCTCGGTATACCACGTACCTACGATAATATCGCAAAGATATTAGAATTACATTTAATTTTAAAAAGTAATTGCAGACTTTGCTATTAAATTCTAAACAAGTTTTAGTTGAATAGGATATAAAGATTATTTTTTTAAAGCAGGATATAAAAATTTTTTTTAAAGTTCTTTAAAAGAAAGAATTATAGATTATTTACCTTGATTCTCGTCTCGTCTGAAATTGTCCCATGATTGTTCACCACCTCGGCTTTGTAAATCGCCGCATCTTCCACTTTTGCGTTGTTAATTGTGAGTATATAATTATTTCCGTTTTTCGTCATCTTTATGCGATCGCTCGCAGTTAAAAGTTGCTCGTCCTTGTACCAGTTGATTGTTGGTTCCTCATCCGACTCCACCTCAATCAAAAGATTCAATGTATCGCTTTCGTTAATTACTCGTGGCTCGCCCAATCCCTTTTTAATTTTCGGCGGGCATTTGATGCCGACTTTCCAGATGTCAGTCGTTTGATTGATCTCATTTCGCGCGACAATCGAGTATGAACCAGCGTCTGTCAGTTTGGCGTTCTTGATCACGAGCTTGTATGTGTCGCTGTCTTCCTTGATGATCTTGATACGATCGCTCTCTTCGATCAACTGACCATCCTTGTACCAAGTCACCTCCGGTGCCGGGGTGGCTTCCACTTGCACGGTCATCGTGCCCGTCTCTTCGATAAGGATTATCATATCTGCCTGCTTCTTCGTGATCTTCGGCGCGGACTTCACGATCAGCTCGATCTGCGTGCTGTCCTCGCCGAGATCATTCTTCGCCATGATAGTATAAACGCCAGCATCTTTAGCAGTGACCTGTTTAATCACCAACGATAAGGATTCCTCATCTTCCCAAAGATACTTGATTCTACCCCCGGCTATGATCTCCTGACCATCCTTGGTCCACTTGATGTCCGGCTTGGGATAACCTTTCACCTGCAGATCTAACATCGCGGAACCACCGGCGCTCACCTCGGATTGCTTCGATTCTGTTTGAAGTTTCGGCTTTTCTGGATCTTTCAATAATTGATTCACAGCGCCCTGCACTGTCAGCTCCGCGCTGCAGCTAATGTTACCTATGTATTCGAGAATTTTTATATAAATAATAATTAATATAATAATAATTTATATATTAATATATTAATATATTAATTTATATATTAATTATATATTAATAATTTATAAAAAATAATTTTTAATTTATAAACAATTTCTTTTTAAAACAAGAGCACCGAGTTTTCGCGCTCGTCAAAATAATAAAATAACTATTGTATACGAAATATTGCGCCAAATAAGCATGAATTTATACATATCATAAAATTTAATTCTTTGGTCATAAAACTGACAAAATAGTACCTAACTTGAGTCTTATGAGAATCGAGTAATATTGAAATTTTTGGGAAAATGATAGGGAGTGAGGGTGATCGGATGAAGGGTGATGAGTAAGTGTGGAGGGTGCTTGGAAGTGTTTGGATGTACGCGAGTGTTGCAATATATAATTCCGGATAATATATAACTCTGGACACCCGGACGACGACGGCGACGTTTCTAAACTTGCCCGAGTTAACATATATTAAGAGATCTCTTTTAATATAGGAAAAAATTAAGATACTTTTATATTATATGATACGAGCAGTTAATTAAACCTATTAAAAACACCCGCTTAGTCGGTTTTTAAATTATGATCGTGCCTCCGCTCGAGATTCAAGTACGGATACTATACTCTGTGTCTCTTATATATTTAAAACGTAACAGCAATATTAAATTTATATATATAAATAATTATTAAATTATTATAATGTATATTATTAATATAATCTTTACCTGTGCTAGTCTGCGCCACACACGTATAAAGACCGGCATCCTCGGGCTTTACATGCTGGAACACTAATGCCAGAGTGTCCTCATTGTCCTTGAAGAGAACTTTAAACCTCTCCTCAGGATCGAATGTCTGTCCGTCGCGCGTCCAAATAAATCGCGGCTCGGTCCCAAGCTCGAGAAGACCTTCGGGAAGACCCTGGAAAAGTGGCTTTTCATCTGTCACCGTCACGACTGCCTCGCACGTAGCCTCGCCGTAGCGATTCATAGCTGTGCAGGAATATTTTCCAGCGTCCTGCTTCTGAACATCAGCGATCACCAATTCGTAAAATCCCTTCTCGGCATTATCTCGAATAATTTTCACGCGTTCGTGCTTCGCATCGATCAAGGTGCTATTCTGGAAACTAAGAAAAAATGTACATTAACGTATCAATTTTTCTCAAACAATAGATATTTGAAATAGATATTCTAGATGTTTTTTGAACATCTTTCTAATGTTTATCATCTTTTAAATTTTTGTTACTTAAATTTTTGTTTCTTGCTCTCTTTAAAGTCACAAATTTATTTTTATTTCTAAAATATAAATTTTATAAATAAACAGAACATGCTTGCATTAGAGAAAGTTTGAAACCTACAACTTTATTTCCGGATTAGGATCTCCTTTGACTTTAATCATGAAACGTAGATAGGTATTCTCGAGAAGCTCGGTGTCCTTCAGACGCACCAAAAATATAGGAGCATTCGCTTCTGCCCTTGCCTTCTTCTCTTCCGGACTCACTACGATATTTTATAACAATAATATTATTATTTTACAACAATAAAGAAATAGAATTATTTAATTGTTTAGGATTGTAACATCATAATATTGTAACTTACATTGTTGAACCACTAATTGAGCGGTGCACGTCGCTTCACCGTTTGCATTCAGAGCGCGTGCGATGTAAATGCCGGAATCTGACTCATGAACGTTCTGAATTTCAAGCTTGCACATGTTGTCGGACAGCGTGGTGGTGACGCGATCGGCTAGTTTGTCCTCCATCGGTTTATTGTCCTTCAACCATTGAATTCTGGTGGTCGAATCGCTGGTTAACATCGTACACTCGAAAGTGGCAACTTCCCCGGCTATAAAATACAATTCGAATTAGCGCGAAGCAATGATGTGTCATAATTCCGAGGAGAATGAGAATGGTGAGAAGCGAGTCCGTCAATTCCAATACAACTCTGTCCTGTATCTAAAATATTCAAAATAAACAGCGCCGTATGTTATATTTTAATGATTCTTTTCAAAGAGAGAGAAAAAATGATTCCAGAATGTAGTTAACGTAATTATTAAATGTACGAGATAATATCTGACTGTTACGTATGTATATATATATATATATATATATATATATATATATCATAGAGTTGACACATACAACACTGCTTTTATCGTGATTCATGAAAATATGAATGTATCGGAGAACAAACTTTAAAATATAAAATATGTATCGGAAGATATTACCATTTATGTCTGAAAAAAAAAATAAAGAATAACTCATTTGCTATAAGAAACTTCGCCGAAATATATAACATACATGTACGTGGACATATATTCTTAAACTAATGCCTTGATGTCGCTTTACAATTGAAGAAGCAATATAATGTGAAGATATAACAGTGCAAATGTCTATAAGTGTACAGATGATGTCGGTGTCAAGATAACGTCAGTATAGTGAAATGTTTAGTGTAGATATTGTGTAGAGCGATCTATGGTTTAGCAGTGTGAAGCGTGTTTAACCAGCCACGTGATATTACGTCTAAAAAGCAGTTCGCTCTATAAGAAGAACACGAAAAGATACGTGGAACAAATGTAGAAAATAGTGAACGCTGACAAACTAAAGCAAAGTACGTGTCACTTTACCTATGGCGTGTATCAATGCCTTTTTTGGTCGCATCGCTAAAACAATAAAAATGTATCTTATGTCTTGTGATAATTGAAGAGAAAAATGTACGTATTAGTCCTAGCAATCATTTAATGCTACTTTTGTACCCCATCCCGCGGATTTATCAATTAACAATAATGTAACTGTAATTAATAATAATATAACAATAATAATATAACAATATTCAAAGCTTTGACATTGCGTACTTACGTTCTACATTGCATCCCTCTATCGTCTTGATAAACACTGGTTTGCCAGCATCGTTATCAAGAGTGATTTTAGCAGTTCTGCTTTCAACGCTCGTATCCGCTGCCCTACCACCGGCGATCGCAGTCTCGTAGGAAGTCGTGTTTTCCGATATCCGACCCATCCCTTGAGACGTGGAAGACATTCTGGTCTCGATGGCAGATGCCGCCGATTCCATGAAGGAGGACACGCCATTACGACTGCTCGATATCGATGAATATTCTACAGGGATATTAGTTGGGAACTACCTTACTACTTGACATTACATATTGACTTACATACATAGTACATATGTAGTACGTTTATAGGATTCGAATTAGAAAACTCGAAATTATTTTTCTTTCTCTGTGAGTTATTTTCGACATTCTTCAATTTGATAAGTAAATATATAATAAGCGTTGCAACTACAACATATATTCGGCGCAACATTGATTTACATCAGCTTTAACGAACTTTTACATGCAACACCGAATTAGGATGAAAGATTCTATCGAGTACCGAGTTCAACAAGCTCTTACCTTCTACGACCTTCGAAGAGGCGCTGTATCGACTCGCGGAATATCTTCGAGACATGTCCGCTTGAGCTTCTTCAATCTTAGTCTTCTTCACTTCCGATGTATCAGTTGTGACTACGGAGTCTTTCCTCTTCTCCGCAACTTTCGTGGAGTCCTTAATATCTGTCTGCGCTTTTGCTTCTTCTTTCGGGTTACTCTGAACTTTAGGCAATGGATTCGTAGCTTGAGGTGGTTCAACTTTCACTGGCACCGGCTTCTCGTCGCTTCTGAACTCTTGTGTTTCTTCGGTTACTTGAAGATCATCCGCTGCATGCTCGGCGAGAGCGACCAAGTCACTTGCGTACTGACGGATTTCCTTGAGCCAGTAGGCTTTTACGGGGTCTTTGTGAGCTACTAAAGTAATAGGGTAATTAGATACAGCTGGATTATGTAGTTCAAAAGATCGTATATCGTCAGGATGGTCCTTCACTTCTACTTCCGGTAACTGAAACAAAGCGATCAAGTTTGTTAATTATTTTATGGTTTAATTACAAATATTGCAATGTCATATTCTCGATTCTTCCTTACTCGAATAATGTCCTTTAAAATGAAAACTGATCTATCCTCCGATATTCGTCTGACTTTGCAAATGAGAATTCGTGCTTTGAACAGGAATAAGTATCTTTCTTTGCTTTTTCCTTCCTTATCAATCACCGTATACCATTCCTGAAAATATGTAACACAATTTTTATAAATAAGGGATTTAATTTTTAGGGATTTAATTATTTTATGACTAATAAAATTCTCTCTCTGCTTGTTCCTATTTAATTATTGTAAAAAAAATAATTAAATATTAAATATTAAATTCACAGGAATTTTTCTTGATTATTTTCGATTAATTCTTCCACATTTTCTAATTTATTTATCTTCTGACACATACATATACCTACGTGCGTGAGTAATCTACCAAGTTTGTGAATGTTCCCTTTGTATCCTTCGATATTGCTTATAAATTTATTGTCGGTCGCCCTGTGAGGGATTCCTAGCATCAACTCTAGCGCCTTTTGTAGATCGTCGCAATTTTCGCCTAATCGGGTCGAATACTTCACCAGCTCCTGCAAAGAATATGCGCAAATATACTCGTTAATTTTGTTCTATACTATAATTAAATTATTTCTATCACAAATTCAATTATGATACTTTATGACAGAATAAATTAGAATGAGATTTGTCTTATTGTCAGTCCGTCTACGATCGCACGAATTTTACGCAACGTCGCGACTCTCATCCTTGGACAGAATTAACTTGTATACTTCGATACAATTATTACTGTCGCAATTTTCTACGCCCGCATTTGCGAGCATCTGTCTTGTATTTGCACAGAGTTTTTCAATAGAGCTAAATCGTGACTCGATGGATAACCTACTGTATAGACGAACGCGCGCTTTTAGCTCGCTAAATCCGTACAACGCCCACACATTCCTACAAACACAAACGTGAAATGTTCTATAGCGTTATTTTTATATAGAGGACTCAAATTTATCGAAAAACATATTTTTCATATAAATTCAGGCAATGCATTTTTAATAACAAATACATTTCCAGCAGTGTCTAATTACGGGGCTATTTTATACCAAAGAATTTTTAATTGAAAGAACGGGAAAGGATATCATAACGGAGAAAGTCGGACGAAATTATATTGTTATATTATATTCACTTGTTCTAAATTTAACAAACTTGTTGATGTCGACGAAGTAAATTCAGGCAATGCATTTTTAATAACAAATACATTTCCAGCAGTGTCTAATTACGGGGCTATTTTATACCAAAGAATTTTTAATTGAAAGAACGGGAAAGGATATCATAACGGAGAAAGTCGGACGATTATATTATATTGTTATATTATATTCACTTGTTCTAAATTTAACAAACTTGTTGATGTCGACGAAGTAATAATTAACTCCGGTATTATTTCAGACTTCTGAATGTTTACTACACTTATTTTTAAAACACACAGTCGTTAGAGTGGCGGCGATCTGCTGTCAACAAACAATATATAGACTAAAATTATTAACTTCCGACCGTTCTTGCTTTAATGTAAAAGTTGCCATCTTGATGTTCATTTTGCCAGTGGGCAACTGGCCCACTTGCTAATAAAATTAATCTACTTGGCTTAGACGAATGTCACGACGAATATTGTCTAAATACTTGAAGAATCTTGACGTGCAATTTATTAGATCTAGAATTTTTGTATACTTACTATACAATAAAAATTAAATACAAATAGCAATACCTGTTAAATTAATTTCAAATTTTTAAAAGGCACATGTTAGTGGGAATTTTTTTGTATGATTTAAAATAAACGATGCGGATGCTTCGTGCTTCGTTAATCTATAATATATACTTCAAATGAATGGCTGTGTTAATTATGTCGAGGAGACACGATTTCAAGGCAAAGTGGAAAGCGCTTTAGCGCCGCGCTATTTCCGTCTGGCGATAAAATTCAAGTGGAAATATAGGTCGTGCTGTATATCTGTGCATTCAGTTGTCTCGTTACACGCTGATTTTATCAGCTAAAAAAGTGTCAAGTGTATACTAAACATTCTTGTATATATTTTTCACTTTTAAAAATAATCTCTTTGAAGATGTTTTCCAAAAGTTAATGATGTGCTTCTAATGTCGCGAATGTTTGCATAATAAGCTTATGAGACATAATCTTATTACGATCTGCGACAAAACGAAAGTAAATTACATACCTTTAACAGGAGCTGGTAATCGTTTATGCGTTGTATCGGGAGCTTCAGATGTTCTGATATGCTCTTGTCGTCACCCAGAGTCTGGCTCAACTCCTGCAAGAAACGAAGCGATGGTACGAATGATCCAATTTCCAACGTCGTGATATACAGATATACAGATATAGAATAAATTTCTATGTGTAAATTCTGTATACAAAAAATTTTGCATGAAATGAAAATTATATTAGTAAGTTGACAATTTTTATCTTTCTTTCTCAAGAATCCTAAGAGCTTCTTCTCATTATTCTTATACATCCACCCATTTATGCAATCTCGGATTGAAGCGGACGTTCTCCTCCTACTTACAATCTTTTCATGATAAATATATAATATTAAATTTTAAATGCTCTCGCACATACACTAATATCATCGATGATGTATCTATCGACTTCACGAAGCGTGATTCGTAGTTAGAGCGATTACAGACAATGGAAATGATAAATCACAGCACGTTTTCGGGCTAACCGAAATCGAGGTATTTCAACGGTGGTGGTCCTCCGAACGAATTTGCCGACACCGTAATTCGACACCGGGAAGATTGGGCATGAACACATGTATTTTTGGATGTGTTACTGGATTTTGCATACAAAAGCGGGTATGTATCATCCCTCGCAGAGCGCGTGGTTCGTACATTGACGACGACGCGCGATTGACGTATCGCGAGCGCATTACGGCGCCTCGCGTAACAGAACGATTGGAGAATTAAGAACTGCCATTGGACGCACACCTTGAGGAGGGAACACCCTGAAATCGCTCCGGTCGAGGTATTTCGTCGAGGTACGATCGTCGCAAAAGGTGTCGTATGGTTGCTCGCAGAACGGACTACACACAGGAGTCCGGCTCCTGATCAGATTCCGTGGATCACGCGGAGATTCTCACACACGAACGGTGTGGTGGTCAATGGTCCACGGCACTGAGGAGGAATCTTCGGGTGCTCCAACCGCTGCCGCAGCACACTCGGAAGACCAATACGGCAACGGCTATACTTAGACGCCGGGCGATTTTGTGTGCAACTGACCACGCGCGAAAACAACACGAAGAACGCGCGGATCATCGATACACTCGGAGACCCGTTCTCTTCGTGTAAAGGACGTATCAAAACCCGTAGAGACAATAAGAATCTGGAATATCTTGCGATTAAAATAATTTCTTGCAAGACAGTTTCATTGAGAATTAAATTTATCCCTTGATCTTTCGTTCTAACAGATAACACAATCTCAAAGATAATTTCACATCAGATCTACAAATTATAAATATAAACCTTGAAATAAATATTTTTATATTTGTGACAAAATACACGCAGTGGGAAATGTCCTCTTCTAATCTTTTCTTTATATCGCAGTATCGATGTAATCGTATCGTGTCACAATAAACAATATAATATTGTTTACAACAATATAATGATGTATTCTGAATGACCTTGATAAAAATGCATTTTTTCGAATAGCACGCATCTCGTACGCATACTATCAGTCGTAGGTGAGAGAAGCAAAAGATGTTCCGTCTGTCAAGAATAAACTCAGCTATTTTGAGGGCTGGACACACGCCCGCATATATCCCCCGCGTGTTATATAATTACATCATTTTCTCCAATCCATATCGATGATCGAACATGGAATCCCGATGAAAGTTCGCAACGTGCGTGACGCAATAAAATTACAAATTAACACTTTTTTTTAGTTTTAGCAGTGTGTGGTCTGTATCAAATGCTTTTAAAAGATATTATTAATAGATTATTAATGAACAATCCATTTATAGATAATAATAATGAAAGATATTTTTAAGATATATTTTATATGTATGACATGACATATGTTTCAATATACAGTATCCGATATTTAATTTATGTCTATTTTTTTATTTTTTTATTAATGGTTTATATTTGATTTTGCATCTAGAAGCAGCAAGAGTCTTATCTTTCAGTATTTTTAAAAATGTGAAATATTAGTTTGCCATCAGTCTTATAGTCATATAGTCTTGATATTTACATCAATGTCAATTTGTTACGATTTGCATGGTTAAATTCTCATTTCGTTGCAGATGCCAATCCAATTTCATTTGGAAACTGAATCTCGTGTTTCAGTTTCGCCAATTCAAGCTTAGTAAGTAACACTTAACTAAAAGCTCTTATCTACAAATTAGTAAGAAATAAATCTCTGCGATTATAGTGATAGAGCAACTTGCCTCAAAGTATTCGCGTACTTCGTCATTTGTCTGAAGAAATTCTTGAGCAGCGGGCTCGTCTCTGCAATACGCCACGTGCTTGTCAAAGTCTCTCTCCTGGAATAGAATAACGTTTTATTGTAGTCACAATAATTCGATTCAAGCATCACCGTAATGTTAAATATATTCCTTCATAATGTTTGTTCATAAAAACTTTCATTTTATATCTTCATATCAAAGAAAAACTATTTTTTGTTTTGCGCTCTTGCTTAAAGAATTGTAAATATAATTAGAAAGTAATTGCGAATATAATAAAAAAATACCTAATTATTTTCGCTAATGCAACACTTACCAGTCTCAAGAAAGTTCTGCCAAGCATACGTGGTTGATCCGCATAGTACTTGACGCCCTCGATTAACACCCTGCCGAACGATCTAAGTAAGGCCGGAATTAATTATCATGCCAAAGTCACACCACGCCTAACATGCTACGGAATGGAAGTCTGTGTCATCATCTTCAGAATGCGACACGCTTCACTTAGGGACAATATGTAGTGCAAGGTAGTCTCAAGAAAAATGATATATTTTAATTGTCAGTATTATTTACTGATATATGAAGGGTGATAGACGAGTCTTATGGGTTGTTTGATGGAAGAAATTAGAATTTAATCTCAGATTAAAACAACAAGATTAACACCGACATCGATAAACGCTGATGAATTAATATCGGTCGAGTTAGTAACGTAGTCAATACAAAATTAACTTCTACTAACTACTTCTACTACTCTGTCGTACATCAATGTCGTAAATAACATGATAATTCTCTTTTATAACGATTAGAAATATCTATATTTATTTTAAGCTTTGTAGTTTTATAGAAACGTTCAATTTGTTACATGTGAAATCATGTCTAAGTAGGATATTATAATCAAATTCTTAAAAAGCAATATAGATATATGTATATAGATTATAGATTAATTTTTGGGGCACTTTCACATATACGAAGAAGCACACTACCACACAAAATACGCTTCAATGATGAACTTACGCTTTGTACATTGTATTCCGCTATAAGTGAAAGAATAATGTGTGGAGAATTGTATGCGTATATAACGTGATTGTGTATAATATTGTTGTAACAATCTTTGGTGATATAAGCCAATACAACAATGTACATTAAACTAAAAACTTACTCGAATGTGCATGTGTTTCTTCGATGTGTCCGCAATTATAAATAATAAAATAAAATATTTATTTATGTAATTAATATATAACAATAAAATATTTATTAGAATGAATAATAGTAATCTGTATAATCTTTGTGAATCTATACTATGAATCCATGGGAAGATAAAATTTATACTATATTTAATAAACTACGCAAATTACTTGCGTATATAAGTAAATATGTGTATGTTTAACAACTTTTATTTTCACCGAATTGAATAAAAATCAATTAAAGAAAATAAAAGTGTGGGTCAGGTATTGTATAATGTCAGGTATTGTATAGTATCCATGAATGCTCGTCTGGACGGTGTTGCAAACACTTTGCGTTTTCCTATCAGTGTATGCTGCTGTAAATACATACGTGTTATGAAAATCAGCTATTTGCTTCAGATTAGTAAAGATAACTTCTTTGTTGTCTCGTACAACCCGCGGGACGCCAGGATTGTCGAGAGGTTTTAGATAACGTTCGACGACGAGCTGAATATCCCTGCCGAATTCTTCCTCTGTTTCGATTAACTCTTTCACTACAGCCCTGTAAACAAAACAAATGTTGAGATATTTTTGTCTTACTGTTAATTGTATTAATTATAGCACAAAATATATTTGCGAAGATTTTAATTCGTAATTAAGTTTGTAAGATAAAATAAAGTATAATTGAAGGAAAGATTGAATTAAAATATAATTGAAAATCGATTATAATATTGAATATAATTGAATAAAATTGAACGCGTTTAAAAAATTGAGAGTTAAATGTAGATACTTACTCTCGTCGATAATGAGAATCTTCTGGTCGACTCATTGATGAAGTCTCTTCGCTAAGCGCAGTTTGCATTAAAATGGATGAAGGTAACCATCCCTGCCTTCCGTCGGATGTACGAACGTATACCCTATAAGCAACAAATCTATTAGACATTTGCATATTGCAAAAAGACGTATCTCTCGTCAAATACCTGCATTTTTCTTGCAGACATTCTAAAAAGATTTTGTAATATTATGTCCTTGATAAAAACATATTTTATTGAAATTTTATTTTAATATTATAATTTCTGATAATTCAATTGTGCATTTTTAGCATTTAAAAACTTATTAAATAATCATTTCTTAAAAATATTTTTTATATAAATTTTGTTTTCGACTACTATCGTCTATAATAATTTTTAAAGATTCATCCAATAACTAGACTAGATCGGATCGGACTTATCGAAGGAGGTGATATAGATAGACATTCAAAAGCGTAGGAGTCGCGGTTATATTTATGCAGAATGACTAAGGCATCGTGCCATTTTGTCATCGAAGTCATCGTCCATTCACAGAACGCAAAATCTGCTGGCGAACGTGCTCGAGTTGCTCCACAGGATTTGTCATGTAATGTCCATTCATGGCTATAGAGGAGTTTGGCATTATTTCAGTCTCATAAATTTGAATCTATCGCTTTATCTTTAGGTAATAAAATACATTGCATATCGAATTAGTCTAACAATATAGTTTTTTGAAATCATAAATACGTTGAGTTTTTTGAAACATCCGCAATATTTCATTAATGTTTGTGCCCTTTCGATATTAGAAGGAAGTTCCCTTTGGTAATAAGTTGTGCATTATTGGTTTTATTGACACTGGCTTGCCGCCAATCACGCAGAGATACGATCGCGCGATATTATTGCAAGACGTTTATAAATGCTTAATCTTCATTAGCGTCCTCATAATTCAGTGGTGTTGAATTTATTTCAGAACTATGCAAGTCCAAATTTGCTCTCAATGTGGCTGCATGACAGCAAGCCGAGTCTCGTCTGTATTTAAACGATCACAAAACGCGCACGTGTCGCAGGAATTTGACTGACTACTCCATTAAACACATTAACGATGCGACAGCAAAGAGATTCATCACTTATTATAAATATTTGGTTTAATGGTATTTGGATATTAAATTTTATAATAATTTATTATTTTATATTTTTGACCAGACTACATGATACTACTATTTCTGCTACATTTTCCTCTTGTAAAAATAGACCTTTCCATCATCTTCTTTTCTTATAGATTGTAAAATGATATTCATTATTGGTACAGAATATTTTAATATCTTAATTTGTAATTAAGATTCTGAAATTGAACTTCTTACGATGCTTCAAGTTGTTCGTCATCATTAACTTGTTGAAGTTAATGATTCTTGTTGAAGTTATCTGTTCACTTTTGAAAATTAATATATATTTCTTGAATTATCATCATTTATGTCAGACTAAAGACGTTTTAACGATGACGACAATCGTTATCTTACAACACAGGAAGTCGATGGTTCTCGAGTCAAAATGTCACAGCCTTCATTATTCTATTTTGAACCGGTCAGACTTTGTTACAAGAGCCAAGGTGAAATATCGCATGCCGAAAAGCTAATTTACGCTTTCGACAATAAAATTAGTGGCTGCGGAACGTTGTAACCCTAGCTGTCCCATTATCAGACGATTCCAAAGGTATAAACATGATTGTCGTCTCGGTCTCGATGCCT
Source organism: Crematogaster levior (assembly GCA_901521435.1). NCBI lineage: Eukaryota > Metazoa > Arthropoda > Insecta > Hymenoptera > Formicidae > Crematogaster > Crematogaster levior. Next base: position 308,024 of record CABEGB010000831.1, on the reverse strand, counting down.
TGCCTTACCTTTGAAGGCTCGAGTCCAAGTCGACGCTCGGACTGCTTCGAGCACGTGGATCTGCGTGATTTCGACGCGGCCGAATTGAAAGCTTGTGCTTGGCGGCCGAATTGTCCAAAATATCACCGACTTCGACCTCTAGGTCGGGATCCATCCTCGCTTTCCTACAACAACGCGAGCGTCCGCTGTATGATCTCGTTTATGACGAAGCGTTTACAAAAAAGTGTTGTTTCTCTTGTTTATACATTTGTTATATATCTTCAGAAAACTAGTAGCACAAACATTGGCTCTAAATATTGGCTCTAAATATTATGTTGGTGGTACATTGACTGATATTTCCCAATATAAAGCCAATATTGGTCATAGAATAAATGCAAATGTACTACTAATGTTGCATCAATAATTATATAATATTGGATTTATAATATACAAAAGTGTTGGCCATCATTTCCCAATAAAAGTGAATATTAAACCAATATTGGACCAATATTGCTGAATAGACATATGATGGCAGAGTAAGAGGAGGCATCCGCCTTATCCTGACAGCATAGACGTGGCAAGCACGCCATAGTGATGTACATAGTAATGACGTCTCACTGATGTCATCACTCTGACATGCTTGCCACGTACGATGCTGGTAGAATTACAATGTTGGATCAATATTGGACATATTAGGTTTATATATTTCCCAATATTGCGTCAAATATATTGTGCTACTAGGGAGTTATCTATTTGTTATCGAAATCAATCGCGTGAGATTTTAACAAAGCAAAACGATTAAAGCGGATGTTTCGCAAGCATTGTGGTAGGTCGCCATTTTCGGGTTATATTTCGCAACATGCATTTCCACCTTGTTAATTTTGCAACAAATGCAGTTAAAAGCTATGTGTTGTGGTGATTTTACAGCAGGCTGTAACAGGCGTAGCTTTCACGGCGCTCCGTGTCCTCTTCTTTATATCACTTTATTTCCAAAGTCCCATTGCGATTTAAGAGCAGTTTCGTGAGACTTTTATCCTCGGTCATTTGAGGATCACCCAAGCGTTATACAGGCAAACGCGCGGATGCCAATTTTGTATAATCAAGATCGTCGCCGCAAGATCTTTATGTGGCTGTAAATTTTGCGCGAATTTTCCATGTGTCAAAGTATCCACAAATTTCGTATAATATGTCAGACGGGATGTGCCGAACACCAATAAAACCATCGTGCAGCGTAAAAATAGAACACCGCAGGCGGGTATGCAAGCAGAAGCCCAAGCGTATCTTATACTCGCGGGGCAATGATCCTCGTCACCTTATGGTTCGACATCCGGATTAGCTTGACCGAAATCTTGGGATTTCTTTACGCGCAGAAAAGCCGCGGCATTCGACAACGCGAAAGTAATGTAATTGCGGCCGCAGTTACGCGTACGAACAGTAGCCGCCTTTAAGTTCCGATATTATCTGCGCTCGCAAGAAGACAGCGTTAATAAGCGAGATGCACCTGTTAGCCATAAATGCGTTCGTCCGATCTTTGATCTTTCGGCTTCCGCATGCGCCGAGATCTCGGGTATTGGTGATAAACCAGCCATTGTCCAATCGTTATCGCGGGCATGTCGACGCGCGCTGTGTGAGACGCGCGTGTGAACGATGAGTCGCGCAAGTTATCTTTAGATCGCACGGTGGGTTTTATCCACCACGAAACGGTTGCCACCCACGTGTACGCTCGCAATACGAAAAGCAGCGCGATGACAATACCCATCGAGAAGCTACCTTCTTTTTTCTCTTTTTAATTTGCATCCTTGAACTAAAAATTGCTCACTTTGACGAACCGTCGTGTTCAACGGCCTCGACGATGTCGCCGACGTTCACGGTGAATCCGTCGGTGTCCGCTACGTAGTCCTTCACGACGACATAATTTTCCGAGGACCCCTGTAACAAAAATACGACGGCACAAATAGAAGTGAAAAATTGTATTCGACTTTCTTTCAAGTGCATTTTGAAATAAAGACAGAGATGATAAAGATAGAACGCTTATTTCATAAATTGTAAAATCAGTTAAAATTAAAGATAAATATGTAAACAATTTACAACAGCTTCTTGGATATAAAATTTTAAAATAAATAAAAGCCTTTTTTTAGAGCCAAAACATATGTATATATAATGTGGTTAATAAAACTATTACAATCATTCGTTAAAACATGTCGTAAACAATTTGTACATACGTAGACGAGTTTCGACTCACTGAGTCCTTTTCAGTAACGCAAAATTTAAACAAATATAGTCATCGATGCTGAGTAGATAGGCTCTGTGGGGGACGCAATCTCGTTATCACAGATGTTGAGACAATCATGGTTTTCGAAGAGTTGATGTCAGTGACTCCCTCGAATTGGAAATGTCCGTGGAGTGATAACCAAAAGAACGCACCAAAAGAAACGCGTTTACGTATGTACAAATTGTTTGCGACATGTTTTAATGAATGATTGTAATTTTATTAACCACATTATATATACATATGTTTTGGCTCTAAAAAAAGGCTTTTATTTATTTTAAAAATCAGTTAAATTATGTTAAAATTGCTTTTTAATAGGAGAATAGAGACCAGATTTTGGAACCATCCAGTATTGAGAGAATTATCAGGAGATAAGAATCTCGAATATTATATCATCTATCTAACGCAAATCATTTCGTGGTTAAGTATAATTCATCAAATTTATATCAATGAAATCAAATATACTATCAGCTTCAATGGAAAGTTCATAAATATTCAAATGTTCATTCTTCATCTTCCTAATACTTTACCCGCTCGAAACTACCCCATTGCCGAGTGCCATTCAACCTCTTCAGACTCGGCGTGTTCTCCCTGCTGACTGAGTAAAGAGCGGCTGATTGTTCGGATCTTGAAAGAGTTGCTGTACCATTGCTTTCTTGTTTGTTGGTACTGCCATTAGCAGAGCCATCCAGACTGCTTGCAATCGAAGTCGTGCCGGTGAAGGTAGTGGACATCATTTCGTCAACGTCCATTTCCTTTGCTACTGGGCAACAATACATGGAGAACCGATAAGTGGCTGGACGATTCAGCCTGAGCGCTGAGAACACGTGCAACGGTTCGAAGTGATGTATACCATCCTCGTCCAGGACGGTGTAGGCAACCTCACCGGTCAATACCGATCTGGAGGCCTCTCTAGGTACGACCGCCTGCATACCCTGCTTCAAAATCATGAAGATAGCCGACCGCTTGTGGCTCCTTCTCAATAGAAACTCTTCCATTGCCAGGCTGTTGTCGGCACACAGCAACGCAGTTGGAACGTCGGCTGAGGACAGCAACGGAGTTTCTTCAGGTACTATCATTAACGCAGCGCTCTCTCTTACGAGGGTTCGTAATCGCGGATCCGTTCTGGCCAGTTCGGGATCGCTGCATAGCTGTCCAAGAGCGTTTATAAAAGGTGGTCGCTCCTCCGCGAGTTTCCTCATGATCGCCAACCTCCTCAGTACATCCATGGTTACCCGGTCATTTGCCAGCACTTGAGTAGACCTTTCGTCACTGATCACCGACAACAAGCTGTTTGCCGTGTCTGACATTCCCAAAGCTCGTGCCAAACCCACCGCCTGAAGCAGCATTTCGCGAACGTTCGGCCCCTCGACGTTCAGCATCTCCTTCACGCGAATCTCACTCGATTCTCGAACTGCTTGGACAATCGCCTTGTAGACCGTCTCCGCAGCCTCCTTCTCAGTCGCGACACCAGCTACGTGCCGCGACACGTTCTCTAGTACAAGTGACACTAGCTCAGGATCGTTCTTTGAGACGGTTCGAAAAGCCGGTCCGATCAAATCCATACCGTGTTCCTCTTCAAGAATCATCGATAACTTGTCGATAACAAGCACAGCATCCTTCTGCAATGATTGGTCTGACCTTACGGTTGATTTGAGTATGTCCACCTTGCTATTCTTGGTATTTAACAATTCCGACAATACACTTTGGCAAAGAGAACTACGATTCTGCGGAATTAAAAGAATTTTTAAGATTTCGTCGACTGATTGATCGACACCTCGATCGTTCTGACGCAACAGTATGCTGAACGATTCGCTAATGGAGGAATAGACGAAGTCTTGAGGATTGCTATTATCCAATATTACTTGTCGATTGTCTGATATCGTCAAGGCAGCTGCTGAGATCGCCGCTCTTATTATACCCTGAAGTGACTCGACGTTATTGTCATTATTTTTTCTCCCGTCTTCAATTTCAATAACTGATGATCGATTGCCGTTCGTCAATGTTATCGCATTTGCAGTATCTAAATTCTGTTGTTGTTGCTGCTGCAGAACAATGTTTCTCGCTAATTGTACGATTGTCGAAATAACTTGTGCCAGCTTTACCGCCGTACCACCTTGTAGGCCTAACTTTGTCGTCACCACGACGAGGGCCTGCTCTAAGGCAACTGCCTTTGGATCCACGTCCACGTCCACCGTCGGCAAATTCGTCGCGCCTTTTCGCCCCACGGATAATCCCGCCTCAGACAGTTCACGCAACATCTTAGCATCTATACTACTGGTCTCACCGCGATGGCGAAAGCGTGGATTGTAGTGCAGATGCTGTGGCCGTAACAGTCGCAGTTCCTCGGGAGTAACTTCGAAGCCCTGCACAGAGAATTCTAATTCGCCCTCAGGCGTATCAATGAGATCAGAAGCGACGAAACAAGGCCCCTCTTCCGTCTGTACGATTTGACCCGGCACAAAGGTCACACCCATTTCACCGGCCTCCACCACACGACCTGGTACAAATCTAGGTCCATCCGGCGTGTCTACCACTTGTCCAGGCACAAATCTGGAGCCCTCTTCTTCGGTGTAGATCACTTGACCGGGAATAAACGTCGGTCCTACCTTGGTATCAACGATCTGACCCGGCACGAAACGTGGTCCGTCCGGCGTATCTATCGTTTGACCGGGTACGAACTTGGGTCCAGTTCGGGTCTCCACTATCTGGCCGGGCACGAATTTCGGCCCGCTGCTAGTATCAATCACTTGACCCGGTACGAATTCCTCCCCTTTCTCCGTCATGACTATTTGACCCGGCAAGAAGCCATCCTCGGTCATAACACCCGGTACAAAACGCGGCCCGTCCTTGTCACCGGTGACCAACTGCCCGGGCACGATTCTTCTACCCTCCGGCAGATTTTTCGCGTTCTCCGGGAAGAACTCAATACCTTTCTCTGTCTGCACCATGTGACCGAAGACCTCACGTTGCTGAAGAGTTGAAATTGCACTCGCGGTCTTCGGATCCACAGGTATACCGACGGGACCGGCGTCTTGGAAGAGTACCTCGTTAAACTTGCTCGCTGCGATGAATTCGAAACCCTTTTCGGTAATAATGGTTCGTCCTGGACAGAATACTATACCTTCCGGAGTCTTCAACACTTGACCCTCCACAAATTTTTGGCCCTTTGGAGTATCCAGTGTCATTCCCGGCACGAATGCCGAGATATCTTTCGTTTCTTTGGTAACACCAGGGACAAAATGCATCTCGCCCGACTTCGTGGTTACGTATTGACCTGGAACGAATTGTGGACCTTCGCCCGTTAGCAATGTCTGTCCAGGAACGAATTTAGATTCGCCGTTCGGTGACTCGATGCACTGACCCGGCACAAATTCGTGTCTGCCATTGATCTGCACATTCTGACCCGGCACGAAAATCGGCTTGCCGTGATAATCCGTGACTGTCTGGCCCGCCATAAAATGTACTCCGTCCGGGGTGATCACAGTCTGACCTGCGACGAAAGTATCCGCTACCACTTGACCAGCTACGAATTTTGGACCCTCTTCCGTCAAAACAGTTTGACCCTCAACGAACTTACTTCCTTCGCTTGTATGAAGTGTCTGACCTTGCACGAAACGCTCACCTTGTTCCGTCATTAGGGTCTGCCCTGCGACAAACACTGGCGTTCTCGCTCCATCCGACTCGTTCACAGTGATGATCTGTCCAGGAACCAAAAGAGGACCTTCAGGCGTATTGAGAGTTAATCCGGGAATGAAGGTGGAACCTTGAGGCGTCTGCAAGGTTTGGCCGGGCACGAAGATAGTGCCGGAAGGTGTGTGCACCGTTTGACCAGCAATAAATCTCTCCGCTGATTTGATATCCAACTTAAGACCTTTAACGTTATGCATCGTCATTTTTTTGCCGGCGGGTAGGTTTCGTACTAATTCAGGTATTTCCTCCATCTTAGGTAGACATTCTAACGCCTGTTCTCCAGTCTGTAGGAGTTTCTCCGTCACGTTAGCACTCTCCTCGAGATCGTTCTGCGGGATATTTCGAATCGCGCTCTGCAGCGTAACGTCCGGCTTCACGATTAAAGGTTTCAACGGCTTTGAGATCGCGATTGCTTCGAAACCACCCACGGACTCGGATATTGGATTGTCGTATAAAATTGGTTCTTGGTCTATGATTTGTGGCTCAACCACTACAGGTATCGGCATTTTTTCGATCATTGGCATGTCTAATTTATTTGTATTGTTCTGCAATGAATTCCAGTCTAATACGTTGGAAATTGGATTTGCTGCATCCTTGAGGATATTCGACATGTTCATGACATCGAAAGACTTAAGTCTCGCTTGTTCCACATTCACGTGCTTCCAGTCTTCCGCCGTTTCCTCTTTGATCTCTTCTTTAATGCTTCTTAGTTTAAGTTGCTTGGTACGTTGGACCTCTTCCTCGTCGGCTCTCTCCTTCTCCTCGAAGAACTTTTTCGCGTAATTCAGCACGGTCTGTTTCTTCCTCTTTCGTTTTCTAGCCTCGGCCTCCAGTTTTTTCCGTTCTTTTAGCACTTCCTCTCGTGGTCCCATGCCATCATAAAGATTCTCAAAATCCTCTAGGTTCTTAAAATCCACGGACACGTTCTTGCCCTGCTTCAATCTTAGCAAAACGGTGTCGCAGTCCCTCGATAGCATTACGTCCTTGACATCTCCATCTCTGACAGCGGCTTCCAACTTTGCCGGGAACACAAGACTGCACCTTCGTTCCTCCACCGTGTACACAAACTTCTCTGCTTCCTCGATCGGCGTCTGCTTCGCGTTCAGAAGTTCTCGCAGGGCACGTTGCTGTTCGCCCTCGCCCTCCAGGATCGGAAAGACGTAGCGATAATCTTTGAGCACCACGTGCTTCTTTTTCTCGCCGACGATCAGACCGGCAGTATAGTGGTGCGGACTGAGGCCTGACGCGTTCGTTGTGATTTTGCATTTTGATTTATCGTGAGCGTGCGCGCCCAGCAGCACCGGAATGTAATGATGGGTCGGTAGGCCGTAGGATTTGCCGGTGATACGGCAGAATCGCTTCGCATCTGCTGGACTTATGGGCGGTAGAAGCGGAAAGTAATTTGGCCTGGGGAGACCCCGACTTTTACCCGTGATCCTGCAGAAGGACATTGTCCTTCCAATATAATTATTCGACAGTCGGTGAGGTCATTAGAAACACTTTGTGATTCCTTACGATTATGAATGTTATCACATGAACTTCAAAATCAATTATAGAAATAAACAATTTTCTTCATTTTTTATTCTTTATATCATGATTCTGCGAAATTATTCTTTTCAATCGTACCGTTTCCACGTAAGATTCAGGATTATCATCGGGATTATTATGGTATTTTCTGCAATTTTAATAGTAATTAAAGCAACAATTGCTTGTATGTAATCGATGTTAAGCTTCTAAGATTTCGAGTGGTTTAGATTCATCTAAACTCACAAATTGTACGAATCATTAAAAGCGCGCTACGAGAACTCGAACCAAAAATCGATTTATATCGCTTCCTTTTTCAAATAATATTTTCAGTCCAATCGCGTTGTTTACATTTGCAACGTCAACGAAACCGTTTGCCGGCGACGCAGACAAGTGGACATCAGCTCGAAATTTGGCGTCCACACCGATGGAAATCGCAACTTTGTGCTTCAATCATTCGTACGCATCGTTGTCTCGCCCCCGCCGCGATATCGTTGAATTTCGACCTCTTTTGTCTTCGATTCATCAACATCTGTCTCGAGTCCGTGACTGTAACTTCTTGCGCACGATTCTTTCTTCTTTTTTTGAGAAAGATACTCAATTTAAACCGCGGCGTACCGTCGACACTTCTTGTTATAAATCTTTGTAATTAACAAATTCAGAAAGTTGATTACGATTTTACAGTATTGTTGTTATGAAAATAAATTTTTTTAACTGCCTGAATTTGATATTATCCTTTCTCTTCTCACAGCGGCACACTTAACCATTTGACATTTTACTTTCAATTGCTTAATACCTAGTATACGCGTCATCTGTAGACTGACATTATATTAGAGAATTTGCATTTCATATTTATAGCTTTAAAATAAACACTGTCTGTACATTACATTTACGCGAACCGCAGTTTTGATTTTTCAATTAATCCACTCATTAGTTCCACATACGCAGATGACTGAATAATAGTTCTTTAAAATTAATAGAAAATGTAAATTTTTGTAAAAAGGAAATCAATAATCACTTGTTTTCAATATTTGTACGGAAATTTTGTCAACCCCTCGCGCGAAGTAAAAGTTCTTTCCAAATTTCTTCCTAAACACACACTGATCTTCAAAGTAACTTTTATCTATTCCGTTTTGTTATTAAAATAAAAAATTATTTTGCTTCTTGTTTCCTTTTGCGCGAAAATCAGCTTTACTTAATTACTTAAATCAGCTTCCATCTATTATACGTATTCGATTCGTCATTCTCGTTCCAATCGGATGCAACACATTCACCCTTATTTTCGTGCAATCTTTATTGGTTCCGTAGTTCCGTTCATGTTCACCGAGTATTCAAAACATTCTCACTTTTGCTACACCGGTTACATCGTTTCGGCTTTTCGCGAGATGCGGTCCTCCCGAAAGGTGTATATCGGCGATACGCGGCGAAAGCGAGACTACTCTCTGCGTACGAAGAGTGGCTAAGAGCCGTTTGCACGGCGAGTCTCTCTCTCTCTCGGCTCCCACGACCAGAAATAGCTTACCCTTCTTACACTTCTCCAATACATCTTTAGAACAAAGTACACGGACCCGGATCTCCGTAAAGTGCATGGTCTATACCGGGTTTTCGGGTGTGCTCGCGAATTTGCACGTGAAAGTTTTCCGCGAAATTCACGGATTTTCCCATAGATTTGGTAATCACCGCTCCAAATCCGTGTGGAACGTTTTCAGAATCACGGACTAAAATTAATAATCTGCTTATAATTATACTGTTCCATTGATTACTAGAAAAATAGTTCTTTTTCAATTTAGAAACTTTCTATGTTTCCTTTGTGAACTGAACTTAACGACATAAATTTTAATAATTGAATTTAACTGCTTAATTTTCTGAATAATAATAGCACGTCGAGTGGAGTTCTCGTTTTAAACGCGAATGGCAAACGCGAGTCCCGGTAATAAATCGCCAAATTCTTGACACAATGTTGGTTCAAAAAGGAGCAAGAGGCAGTTTACTCTAGATGGTCCTTCTAGAAGCCTCTCGTAAACAAGTGTGGACACTTTGTTGGCAATGTCGTGCGATAAAGCTTTACAATGAAAAACGAGAATGAGTGATGGCGCTTAAACTTAAACGCTCATTCGATGCCAGTCCGCTGGCAGGCAAAGGAAAAATCACGCGGGCATTCAGAAATGCACTTGCCTTTTAAATATTTTTATGGCCGACCGAGCAATTTTCCGAGCGCAACTTAATGGACCGAAGCTACTTCAACGTTTTGTTCTGCGGTCGTTCGTCATGATTTACGACATCTGTTAGCTTTGTCAGGAAGGAAGCCAAGCGAACCAACAAAGTACAAGGTCAATACTAATTTATGAAAGAACGCCTTGATGCATGAGCAGATTAATTTTCACTTATTTGTGCGAAATTTAAATAACAATGTAACAATTGTGATTAGCTTTTGTTGATAATATTAATAAATAAAATAAGAATTTAAAGATATCTCTAAAAAGTGTCTCTACCAAAACTAAATGTCGAGTGCAAAGTAGACAAATGATTGTAAAATTGACGAACTAGGCAAGTGATTGTGAAAATCATATTGACCGCGTAACTGAAATTTATCTTCTCTTTGTTTTTTCTCTTGAAATCAAGATTTCGGAAGATTCCCTTGGATGATGACGAGGCGCCAGACGCGTGCATTTCGTGGGCGGAACTCGCGATCGCTCGTATAACTCACTGACGACCGATAAACGCATCTGGCTGTTGTTGAAGCTGCACGACGCGAAAGGCGACCAAAAATAGACCAGGAATAAAAACCAACCACCCCCATCGTCGGACAATTGCCTCGCGTGTAGATGTAAATTGTATAAACCCCTCGGGACTTTGTCCTCAGTCTGCATTAAAAATAATTCATCCCTCGCTCTCCATACTTCCAGAAATATCTCATCAAAAACGATAGGGTGAAATATATCCTAAGGTAACAATAACAGTACATTTTACAAAAAGCTTAACATAAGGGATATAAAAAACAAATAAAAATAAACCATATAGATTTCGCTCCTAATTTCTGTAGATGCTTCGTGCAAGCAACGAAAACGTAATGATAATAATTACGACACCAAGAAGTTGCATTATTAATTGTATTAACAGGCTGCCAAAGTCTGTTGAGCAGATATTTTGGTGCAGCGTCGCGAAACATTACTCCAGGAGATGTGAAACGAGTATAACGCATCCCTTGTATGCATCGTGTAAAAGAGAACGATCTTAAAAAGATCGCCGAGCAAAAGGTGATGGGCAAAAAGGAGAAGACAACGCGTGAAGACGAAAGACACGCACGCGTATAGCGGGAGTGCTCGAAATGGCGTGTAGACTACGGCTTTTGGCAGCGAATCAGGTATTCCATCTACCTCTGTCATGCACCCCGTCTTCGGTCTCCCCTCGATCACAGTCTCCCAGATTTTTCCAACGGAAAACGACATGTCAAAAAAGATACTGCCGTTGTCAAGGACATGGCAACCACGCGCGCTGAATGGAACTCACGTAGTCGAAAAGCTCCAAGTATAAACCTTCATTTACCTCTTTATTATCTAATGAGATACGTTCCAAAATCTGTCTGTATAAAATACGTTCGATAATAATAAAGATGATATAGAAATTTTTATATATGTATCTTTCTTCCATGTAGATATAGCTTCACGTGATTCCGTGAAGATATAGCTTCACTAGTGATAGCATCAGCGTGCTAATATTGATACATATTATTAATTGTCTTTTGAACAGTATATTCAAAAATTTCTAGTATTTGCGTGCTTTACGAGACATCAATCCGTCAAGTGTTGCATCACTCATTATGACAAATGTTATTTGTTTCGGTTCCAAATATTTAACATCAATTGCATAGTATATTGCATAAAGTTTTTTTTGTCATTTAAACGTCGATGTTTCATATTAATTAACGTTAATTAATCTAAGCATTCTTTTTCAGTTGTACTTTATTTATTTATGTTTTTTTTTGTTCCTCTAAATCATAGAGAATGGCCGTTTCACATTTTTAATGAATTTTTAAAGAAAATATAATAAAATACTACTGAAAAAAATGGAAGCTTGTTTCTCTTCGTGATACTCACTCTGCCCGTTAAACGTACAACTTCTTCGGTTACTTCTTGTTGAATTGTCGTTCCGTCAACGATGGTACGGGATAACTCCAACGAAAACTCTGTACGAACGATACAACAAACGATACAATGTAAAAAAGTATCAGTATTTAAATATTTTTATAAATTATAAGTTTTAACATTGTGATTTGAAGTTTCCGACATGGACACCAAATTTGAAATGTTCACAGTATCGAATATTCAAATACAGTAAGTGTTACTTATATTTTTAACGCATAATGTATACTTATATTTAATTTATTGCTAAGCGTAGACAAAATAAATTTACTTAAATTTGTTTATTTTGCACGTAATAATTAAAAAAAAAAAGAAAATATTTTTTTACGAACTTTTTGCAACATGTAGAATAATTTATTACATACCTTTTTTTCTTTTGGACGTAGTACTCATTCGCGAATTAAATGCCATTGTGTGTGTTTAAAAAATGTTACATTATTATTCTGAAACAGATATAAATAAAGACTGACACAATTTGCGCTTTACTTAAATTAATTCTGCTGTATATTAATTGTAATATATTATTGGATAGAACATAGCAAATATGTATACATTGTTCCAATAATTATTTAAAAAGTATATATATATATATATATATATATATATATATATAATAAGTTCTTTACATATTAAAAAATATTATTTTATTTATATATCTATAAATATTAAATACTCATCAATCATTACGATATCGACATTTTAGAGTCATAAACACATTGTTTACGAAATGTTTTTCAGATAAATTTCAAGAAAGTTCTCTCTTTCGAGCAGTAGGTAACTTATCCACATTGAAGAACCGAGAAAACACAACACATTTATCCACGGAAATCTTTTAAATTATCATCAATCGCACTGTTTAATATCTGTTTAAATCCATATTCAAAATGCAGAATATAATGTCTAGTACCTGTTTAAATCCACATTCAAAATAAAGAGCATAATGATTCTAAGTTTGCGATAGTTGCCAACTAGACGTCAACTAAAATTAACTAAATTTACAGGCAAAATAAAAGTCTTCTAAATCATTTAAAAAGCATCATATAGCTCTGTTAGTATCTTAGTTCATCTTAATTGCATAATGCAACGTGAAGAAATAAAGAGTATAAGTTTTTTTCAAAACATATCACAGCAAATTTCTTCCATCTTCAATTGCTTGTTTCTCAAGAACCAATAGTGACACGTTTTAAATTTTAGACATAGACGGTTAAAAAACTCCTTAAAATTATAGGTGGAGATTAAAGATAAATATAAATATTTGAAAAAGGGAGAGGACAGATTTTTGGAATCGATTCTCTCTTTCCCGCGGTGCGGAGAATGGCAGCGTTTACAACAGTCTCTGATTCTGTCGTCAGGTGCCGTAATTCATTACCTAATAACTAGAGCCAACCGCTATAAGTCGTGCGTAATGCGCGAATGATTAAAGTAAGCGTCTCAGTGGATCAACCTTTGGTTTGAGAGATCGGAGATCTATTTCCGACACACGAACAGTCGTAGCCATTCGTTGCGATTGGCTGACTCCATCGGCTCGTCGCAGTGTTGGCCGCATTTTCATCTGTTTCGTCGTTAATCGGGTCACTTCCGCTATTCGATTTTCGCATCCTGGGGATACCGCTAAATCGCGGGATCGATGCGCGAGATTCATCCTCGAGAAGAATCACAACGCGCACGCGTCAGATCATTACTTCGATGTAATCTCAATTTTCAATTTTTGAAATATTACATTAAATATTTTCGAAATATATGTATTCCTCATCGCCGTTACTTTTTGTAAAATTTTTATAGAATTTTGTTTTAAATTAATACACAAACAATTTATAGTGTAATTATATTATGTCAATTCCCATTATAGCGACTGTGATCCTTGACTCTACGAAGGCAATCGTGTTGTAGGTAATCCGCGATCTTCCTAAACGTTTTCACTGTAATGAAAACATACTGGCCTTGTATTAGTGGACGATATATCACATGGCCTAAACACATGGCCCCGGATCTATCATGGGAAGATAACTCTTTCTCGAATGCAAGTCGCGATCAAAGATTCGCAGTTTACGCGGTTACTTCTAACGATGTTTTGATTAAAGAAAACAAAAGATAAATATCATCTTTGATTAACAATAAATAAATTTGCTTGTACAACGACTTGTTAATGAGAAAAATATTTAGAAACTAATAAAATCCAATTTTAATTTCTTTAATTGATTGCTAGAAAAAAATTTGTTGTCAAAAAGTTTTCAAAATTTCACTTATTATCTGATGCATTTGAATATTAATGCATTGACTTGTTCGAATTTGTATAGTAAAAATAATTAATTGCATCATCAGCTTTCGTTGTACTCCGCAAAGTAAACCGAGTTTGTTTGGCGCATTTTGCTAAATGAAATCTATGCGCAAATTCCTAGAGCGTATATGTATATGCATAGTTCTGTTTATACGAAACTAAAAACTTGGCCTTCCTACGGCTTGATTCACTAGATGTTTGACTCTGGGAAACTGTGCCAGGAAAATAGTGCAGCTATTTTATGAAACATCTTGAGAACAACATACAGTTATACGGAATTTAGCCAAAAAATTGTATACTTACTATACACTTACTTGCTATAAGTTATATTGTACTTATAATCGCGGTGGACTCATTATTTCGCTCGCAAGAAGAATTTGTATTCTTATCTTCTCGAGGTGTATATTTTACAAATATTCACGTAACATATATAATTATAAAAAAATTGCAAACTATTTACTAATAATAATCATTTCATGTTATGTAATAATAAATAATCATTTCATAATTATAATTCTATCAAGCTGATAACGAGAGAGTGAATTGAAAAATTGATTGTGTGATAAACGTCATTATGAGATAATATTTAAAAATTCCAAAAAATCTTGTATACTTTATTTTTTAATTTTTGTTTTTATGTATATTATGTGTTAGAATGTATATTACGTCATCTTTTTGCTTTAGAAAATCTAATAACATAAGTCGTCCTAATAAAACGAGTTGTTTGCTTACTTAAGTGTGATATTTCGAAAACTGAAACCGACGAGCATTTAGTTTAGACAGCGACACCGGATTCCAAGCCTTATTTAATTAACCACGTTTATTAATCTGTATCTGTCTCTTTGAAGCGAAATATCTTGTCTTCACGACCAGGAAGACTATCGTCGCGAAATTCGTTATGAGCAACGTGCCATGCTTCGCATAGCAGAATGACAGTATTTTATACCTGTCATTAAAAACAAACCGAGTCCGACGAATAGATGTATACATCGTAACATTATTATTGTTACTATTGAGACATCAATTCCATGTGTCGTTCACTACAATTTCCGTGATTGTTACATGACTGATATTCTTCTTCTCGCAAAGATAAGCAATTCAGAATTCTGGAGAATTCAAATTTCAATATTATTATTCAATATTATTATTAGCATAATATTAATATGATATTCATGTTAATGAATGAAGGAGGTTTTTCTTCGTGACAATTAATTATCAATTACATAGACTTCATTTCAACTTGTCGCTCAACAACATCTTGCTCGACGTAAAGACATATATGTACAGATTGTTTCTGTATGTTTATAATATCTATAGCATTAATTACACTTTTTGAATAAGGTTATCAGTTTTGACACTAATCATTGAAGACGATATTCATAATGATCTAATGATCTACCTCTCTTTTACTTATACACAAACCGCTCACAGCAAAATATGTACACATATTCGACCCTGGAGTACAGGGTGAGTTGGAGAACTAGAAGTGGTGATACCCCCGACGAACGGAATGAAAGATGATAAATTGACCTATCAAACGAGCTCTACATCGGAATCGACACTTTAACGCTAACGTTCGACACTTGCACAACACACTCGCGCGAAAATAGCACCAACGAGCTAAGCTGACACGGGACGAACGAGAGAAAGAAGAAGAGACAACGGCCAGAAAGGGAACCGTGATTAAGGGAGGAAGAAGAAGTGAACTGTCCCGGGGAGGAAAGAAAGAGGAAAAAGCTATGCACTGACCTCTAGGACCTTCGAGACTGCTTTGGCTCTCACTCACCCTCGGATTATCGATTTTAGCACGTAAAGAGAAAAGCAATCGTATCCTCGCCGATCCCCGTCAACGTCGTTGAGTCGCTCGCTCGTCACTTTGGCTACCTAGGAATCCCCGAATAAATCGCCCGAGCCAGTGAGGAAGCCAGCCGACGGCTATCTCGAGACTGCTACCAATGCCAGCGACAACGCGTCCCGATGCTCAAGCGCAACTTCTTCTTCTTCTTCTCTTCTCTACCTCCTTGTCGTCATCGATAGCATCTTCGACGTGGTGCTCCGAATCGTTCTCCCCTAAATCTTTCTCCTTTAATTGCGATACCTTCTGATTCTATCCTTCACATCAAGTTTTTTGGGATGATGAATTCCCCCTATTTTTAAACGGAGCATTTGGGTCGATGTAGTCATTGCTCGATTAGATCCCCTTTTGCGCCAATTGTAAAGTGTGAGTTAAGCAGCCTGTATGTCAATATCTATGTACAAGTATATTAAAGATATTTAATAATCTTCCGCAAATTTTTTCCAATGCTCTTTTCCGCCCTTACACAGTTGATCGTTATCTTAATCTACAAAAAAGATAGAAATAATTAGAAAATAATTAGAAATAATTGATAAAACATTATTTCATAAATTCTTTTTAAAATCTTTGTATTAGCACCTTAACATTATTGAGCATCTTCTGGTTTGTCATGTTTTTATTTTTTATACATAATTCACTTTTGCAAATTTTAGAGAAGCAACATAACACCGCGAGGTTATTCCTCTACTCAGCATATACAGAATAAAATGTTTTTATTTTTAGTATAACGAACCATTCTTGTTTCACAAACAAAACGGCTAAAATGGGACTGCTGCGGAGCCATTGTTATGGGGTTTACATGTGCTAATTTTTAGCGCAGTCGATCGGCTGCGTTTCAGTCGCTTCTAATAATAATCGATGCGTCTCTCCAGGGATTTCTCTTCACGGATCCAAATCGATAGTAAGAGAAGCGCTACACTCAAGCAGCAATTATACCGACTGCGATTTCTTCGCTACTAATCAACTATGACGTTTCGTTACACGCTGCTTTTAAATCGGGAGCAGATAAAATCTATTTGTGTTCCGAATCTGTTACAATTATAGTACAGTAGCGTGCAAGTTAATTATTTAATATTATATTTAAAAAGTGTTAATTATCCTGAAAAAATTGTTACAATTAACAATATTTAAACGTGACATAATATTTTGATGGAAAAACATTTGAAAATGATTGAACTAATGGTTTATATTTCTTTAGTTGCAATTTTTTTAAATTTGAACTGTGCCAGTTACGACAAGAAGCTAAATCCAATGTGAGAACACCTTCAATCTAATGAAGAGGTTCGCGACAAAACGAGATCGGCGAGAAGCAAGCACGTGTCGATTATCAGTTCTCGCAAATCTTACACATTTATTAATGTGGTTATGAGAAACGAAAAGAATTGTGCAATTTCTTGGTTTCGCCAATGAAGCGCGAAGGCGTAAAGCTCGAGCTACGACATAAATCTCAAATTGAAAAACGGAGAGGAAAAAGAAGGATTTTCTTGTTAGAATAACAAATGCTCCGTAAATGATACCAAGGAACACAAGCAAACGCTACAGGTATTCTTAATACCGCGTGTTTTCGGTAGGCATTTGCCAATTTTATATTTTTACGATACGATTTATATACACGAAGGCTTTCTCTTATGATCGCGCAGGTTCGTCATGATAATACCATTATTAGTCAGAATAATTTGCAATGACGTGTCTGTCGTGCAATCGATTATCCCGCCTGCAAAGGATTCTTTTTGCATGCATAACAATAACGCATGGAGGAAGGAAGTAATGGTGAAGAGATCGAATTTGGATGAGCAAGTTCCTAACGAGAGATTCGACGAAAGTATAGATTTGAAAACTACATTTGATGATCCTGAACAAAAAGAAATTAAATCCTTAGCACAGAAATTGGCGAAAGAGACTCTCGAATCGCCGCAATTACAACGTAATATAAAGAAGTTGGTAAATCTAAACGAAACTTTTAGTAATCATTCTAAGGAGATGAAAGATTTATCGGTAGATCGAATGAAAAGTGTGCTTGAACCAATAGTAAGTAAAAGAAAGTTAAATAAATTGTTGAATCGTAAAGAAAGAGGAAAGAGGAAGAGAAATAAACATAAACACAGATTAAAACAGCGTGAAAAACATTCTTGGTTACACAAGCGAAATCATATTAAGGTGAGTAGAAGATGAATCTTATCATTCAAGATATTCTAAAATGTGATTCTTCTACCTAATTTAAATCTTAATTTTTAACACTTACTGTTTAGAAGAAACGACCGAGAGTAAATCTACCTACTAATATTAAAGTAAAGCAAAATGCTGTGAATAAAGATGCGTTAAGTTCAATGATTAGCAATAAAAGTAATGTTACTGAACAAAACTTTAAAAGTGAAAATGACGGTCACTCGAGAAATAATATCGTGAGTTCTTCACATTTGGGACGAAAATTCCACGGAGATCAACGGTCATCAAACGAGATGATTAAACGTTTAACAGAAAATTCTAAAAAAGATTCCAACAATCGAGGAGTCGAATATTCCGAGTATCATAACGACAATGTCGGACCAATTGAAACGCAATCACAAAGAGATGAAACAGAGATTGGAAATGACAGAATCGTCAGGCAAATCTCAAACGGTTCTGTCTTTGGTAGCAAGTTATTCGAAAATCGTTCGCGATTCAAGCAACAATTCACAGATGGAAATTCCTACGACAAGGATTTAACTTACGATTATGAATCGTTAAAACCTTGGGAAACCGGTCGTTCTATAATCGCTCAAGCAAATGAAGAGAACGCTGTCGATATGCCTACGTACTTGCCGATATTGACTGATCAGAAAATCAATCCAGGAGGTCTATACTATATTCCTGGGGTAACTCAGCAGGACTCGACGTTTAAGCGGTTTCAAGTATCAAACATTGATCGGCCTAAAGAAAGCATATACGTCGATGAAGTGGAACCTCCCACTGAGAATTTTATCAATCCTGACTTTGATGTGGCGGAGATTCTTACAACCAGCGCGAATACCATTTTCAATCCACAAATCGAGGTCGAGCAGATTCCTAGTGACGTGCTACAATATCAGAATAAGCTGAGCGTTCCTCGTCTGTATTCAAATTTAAGTATTGTACCAGAGATAAGTAAGCCTGAAGAAATGCAAGTGCTTTATTCCGGTGCTTCGATGGATGTGCCGCACATTCTTCGCAAAATTCCAGGCACTTCAAATCTTTACATCGCCGAGAAAGATGCTGGATCTGGATCTGCAAGAGCGTCTCTATCCAATGATTATGTTTATCCTGCCATTCCCACAAGACAAACCATGAACAAAGTCATCAATCACGCTCCGATTTTCTCTCAATCAACTGTTAACCGACCAATAGAACATGTCTTAATTCCCGATCGAGAGAATGGTATCAAACAGAGTTGGTACAATAATGATGGTCAGAAGCAAGCGTCGGTTCAGGAAGATCGTAAAGTGAAACAAAAAGCGGCCCGAATTATCCATAAACAATTCCAAGACAATGGTAGCACAAACGAAAAATCGAGCAACGATAATTTCTCACCCGCGATTGCGGTGAAGGCAACGGAAGAGATTCAACGGAATGTCTCTGCGACATTAAATGAAACCAAGGAAGTCGCTAATCAGATATTAGAGAAGATTGTCGACGAGTTGGAGGAAATTAAATCAAATCAAGCCACTGAAAGTGAACAGATAGAAGGTCACTGTAGATTTCTAATCTGTTTCAATATATTATAAATTTTAATTTGATATTTAATTAGTAAGATACTTAGTAATATTTAATTGGTAAGATACTAAATAATATTCTATAAGTTTTCTCTTAGAGAATTTTCAACTATAGTCAATATGCTTTCTATTGACTAAATAATAAGTCGTTTGTAATTTTCTCTTATAAGAAAAATTAAATCACTTCCTAATTGACTCTATTGATAAAATTAAAATTTTATTTCGGAAATCTATGAGAACGTAGAACTGTAAAACCCTAAACGTCTAAAACTTACGTAAACTCTAAACACGACTAAATTTTACCCAGTACATTTTTCATTCGTCATAACTCCCGAAAAAATGATCGAAATTCAATGTTTTTTTTTAAATTGATATAAAACATCGAAGAAGATAATTCTATTAATATTTTTGTGATTAAATAAAGTTGAAAAAAGTTAATATAATAATAAAATGTATAATAAATAAACAAAACACATGCTTTTTAAAAATTCAAATTTTTTAAACTAGTCTAAGTAAATATTATCCAAGTTTAAGATTTTAGAGTTAAAGCAAAATAGTGAACATTTATATCGAACATTTTGATTAATAATCGTCATTCTTGATCAGGTTTGCCTTGCAAAATAACGGGTTCGTGGGTGACTACCCAGGGTGGAGTGCGAATCGACATGAAAGTTGCTAATCGCACCATAAATGTGACCCTCGCGAAATTGTCGCCTCCGCTCGCTCATCAAGGTTTGCTGGATCCCTCCTGGAACTTGACCGGATACGCGCCATTTGCAGTGGGTGGACCATTTTCCTTGCTTGCCACTGACAATCGCACGAAATCCCTGGCGGTGTTTGCAGGTACAATACGCGATTAAATGAATTAACTCTTTCTGAGAGATGTTTTATATGCGAGAAATCAGTCGAAATTTTAAAAAAAGATGTATGTACGATGACACAGGTGCGTGCAGAGTGTGCCAAGGTATTGACACGATAGTGGGTGTTTGGTCGATCGCCCGTCGTCCGCAGGATTGCAGAGAGTTTCAAATATCTACAAATATCTATAACGATGTATTTCGCCGCACTAAATTGTCATCAGAAATGAAAAGGCAACACCGAGAGATCGTGCGATTGCTTCAGAAAGATAAAAGGGACTATGGAAACGTGACTGAGATCTCGACGAATAGTATAGTACAGCAAAATAGCACACTGTAAGAGCGAAATAACACGTTGCATCAATATAAAGTAGAGAAGGAAAAGATATAGACATCTTAACGAAGATGTGAGGAATCGATAGAATGAGGATAAACGTCGATCAAAATATTCAGTGTTAAAAATATAAAATCTCTTACAGTAATAATTTATGAACTTAAGAAAGTGTGTTCTTCAAAAATTAATAAATCTATCAATATTGACATCACAACGTAATTTAATATAGAAAATATACTGGACAATTAGTTAGAAAATACATATAAACAATTTTGAATAAAATTTGATATGTTTAGAAGTTTAATTCTCCTTCTTGATTTAGAAGATAAACAAAGACCATTAATCTTTCGACTTCAATTCAATCATCTTCTAATAATCTAAATGCTCATATAACATTCGCCTTCCACATTGCTATTATCTAGCTTAAACCCAGCAAACATTGTCGAATAGTACTCCAACCGGACACAGTGATCTACAATAAATTTAAATTTAATCAATACAAAATTTTTCAGTTTTTAATGAATAAATAATTTATATACCTTTAGCGTCCCAATTTGTCTATCTTGATTATCCTTAATCGGCAATAATATATATTTGCATTCATTACCAAGCGCGTATTTTTTTATATTGAAAGTTGCATAACTAGAAAGGAAAAAGAAGAAACCACAGTTATCAAATATTAAATCAAATATAAAATAAACAAATCTCATAAAAAAATATAATACTTCGTTACTCACCCGACCTCCTCGCATTCTTTAACTTCCCTTTCCTCGGGTAATGGCTCGCTAAGAACAGTAAAATTGATATTCGGACTTATAGTTTCGGCCAACATGGCGCGCAAACAATCTCTTTGTATGGGATGTGTCACCTCATTTATCCAAAATTCTAAAATTACGAAACTATTATACTTTAACTAATACTACTATTATATTGTTATACTATTTACATGTTTTCTAAATTATATACAATTTTTTTTGTTTATAATTTACATCACATTTGAAGATGACCAGGATGAAGATTTAAAGATAACCAGGAAAGTTTGCTTTATATAAAAAAGAGATATACTTTTTTTATAATTGTAGACCATTTCTTGTTTGTTCGTTTTTGGTTTCTCCACGGAAACGGTTTCCATATCTTCACCGTGATTCCCGAGGAAAGAATATTCTACATAAAGCAAACGTATCTCATCATCCTGCATGATGCTTTTGTCCAAAAGTTGCATGCTTACTATTTCTATAATTATTGCATCCTTTTCATGAGGCTGAAAAGGACATGTATGAAATCAAAATTTTATTATTTACTCCACACACAATATCATATGGATCACATGGATATTTGGAAATTGATGTATTTTTATTTTACATATCCGGCAAAAAATTATTTAGATCTACTTAGATTTAATTTGTCTTACGGATTTTTACAAACACAATTTCCAAATTCGAATAACATAAGACATGCAATTAATAATTATAGGCAAAATGCAGATTTGATCATACGCAGATCTAAATCATTTTTTTCCCGAGTATGCTTTTGCATCAGAAACGTGCTGGTGTACAATGCGCTAACTCATTTACATCATATATCATTTAAGACTTGCTGATCAAAAAATACGATGATTTAATGTAATAACATAATATATTTTTCCATAAATGTATGATTATGTGAATAATTCTTCGACAAAATTCTATTAATTTAAATTATTAATTAATTAAAATAATATATTATAAAATATATAAAACTAAAATAATATATTAATTTATTTCGTACATTTTAATTTTTTATTAAATAATGAAGTAAATAATAAAATTTATATTAAATAATAGAAATTTGGATAAAATTTAAATGGATATTAAAAGTATTAAAGTTTAGTTTGCTGTAACTTTAATTTTCGTCGTTAATTAAAAAGCAAATTCGTCGTTAATTAAAAAGCACCAAACAGCGTAAAATATATATTTAGTAACATTATCATGAGGAATTTATGTTTGTAGTCCAGCACTCTTCGTAAATGATTAAGTAGTATAACTTAAAATAAAGCAATCTCGTACACAAATAAAGCTGTCATTTCGCTCCTGCCTTTCCACATTTAACGAATTAGCTCCTGCAAATATTTTTGGACGACTAAATTCAGTACCAAACTATTCAATCGGCATATGTAAATGCAGACATAATTAATTACTAAGTGTACTGGCAAAAGTCAGCAGACTCTTCTGCTTGTATTTCTCCCAGTTTCTGTCCAAGAGAACCTCGTTCATGTCGCAGATCGTGCTGCTTGATTCTTCGGACAACGAAATGCCCTGAATACGTCCATAATCTCGATAATTTCCAGATAAAATTGAAGCTTTCACTATTTCTTATACAATCGCGAGAGTTTTCTGTAACATTGCTAAACGTATCTTACATTTGCGAGTAATGTCCTGAACTCCGTCATGCTCGATGAATTCCTCAAAGTGCTATTTTCCTTTTTCTCATTACTATCCACTTTGAAATCTGGACTGATTAAAATTATTTATATGTAACTTTTTCAAATTGCAAAATTAGATTTTACAAGCAATTTAGATAACGTAAGGAAACACGAGACAGTGTGAAGAAGAAATCTCACCTTCTCACTGTGACCGTTTTATTCTTTTTAAACATTTCATTCGACTCGTTGATGGGCGATTCTTCATTATTCGAGTTGACGTAATCATTTTCATCTGAGTTTTCAGTGTCGTATTGAAAATCTGTGGTTTTGATAACGTGACGTTAATTACGAGTTTTTTAATACGTGCAATTAATACAATTTTACTCGCCAAGACAAAATATGCGAGTGATTATAATATGATTATTGCTAATGATATATGATCTCAATCGATTTAATCGCATACAAAGGAAGTACAATCTGATAAATCACAGTTCTCAATGAAATCTTATCTTAATTATGATCGCGCAATGTTACTTGAGTCTAATGGCGGTTGGGTGTCTTCATCCTTTGAATTTTCGGACACCGAACTATCCTTTTCCTGAGTGAAATCATCTTTAAACGACATTACGTCAACAATATGTCTCGTGGGACATTGAGAAAGAGGTTTCTGATGTATGTCTCCCTCCTCCTTTTTTACTAGCGGTGTATCTTTCAACGAGCTTATGCCACATTGTTTTTTAAAAGCTTCGACCATGTCGACGTTGCAGCTCAACCGGACCCACAACGACAATTGGCCGAAATTGGCGCCGGAGAAGGAAGGAATAACACTGTTCACAGGAACGATATAATGCAACTTGTTCTGCGGATAATCCAAGATGTCTTTGATGGAGACCTTTGCTCGGGCTAACGTGTAGCTAGTGCCGTCTCGGCGAACAATGTTCACTCGGAATATGAGATACTCCGATAGCACGTTCTTGAAGAAGGAGAAGAGATCCACTATGCGATACACGGAAGACGAATTGAAGATCAGATCAGGGCATTTCATTCTCGGCGTGTAAGCTGTCTTCTCACCCCAAATGTCCCAGCTTATGTAAATGCGAAGACTACATATATCTTCTTCGTCTGGGATTTTTGCGACCTATGATCTCAAAGAATATAACAAAATCATGTTCTTCATTTAAAAAAAATAAACGATAGAGTGTACTGTGTTACAGGAATCAATATATAATCGACGAAAAATGATCTGATTTTTAACTTCTTCTCAGAGATATCTAAGCATAATAATCTAAGCATTTTACTTCGTAGAAGTAAGGGATAACGCAAGATAATCAATAATATCCACATAAATAGGAATTTTTGTGAATAGGAAATAAAATAATTAATCATATAAGAGTTTGTTATTTTATTTTGTATATATGCACATACATGAAATGTATGCAATATACTAACCGATGTAGAAAGTTGCAATCGCGAAATGTGAATCTCAATGACACCTTGTCTGTCAGTAATTAATAAGGGAAAGGATTCCGTTGGGCAAACTGATAATTTCTCGCTGTCGTCCAAACATTTGATTCTGCAGGGCAATGTGGATGCAGGGCATTTCTCCTGCATGGACGGTGAATCTTTCGCTTTGCGCAAGTGACACATTAAGTTACATTTGAGATAACGCGGCGATTTTAATCTTTTTAGCTTTATCGTCTTTTCTGCCTAAATAAGAGTCATTGGTGTTATGCATAATTTAATGCTTTACGAGGGACTGTGAGTTAGTGCTTACGCAAAAATCTTTACTAATATCTCGATAAGATGATTTTCTGTATTTCTCGTGAGTCGTAGGAAAAGAAGTAGCATCAAATATGTCTTTCATCGATGAACCGACGTCTCTCGTTAAAATGGTCGCAGTTTTTTTCTTGCACATAAAATTGCAATTCTTGGAGAAATCGGTAGTTGATTGGGGAGAACAGCTCGTACAATAATTGGATCCTAAATTCACACGACAGTTTATTAAAAACAAAATTATTGCAGGTAAAATCGTTCGTTCTCGCACTTTTGCATTCGTTCATGTTCATGAAAAGATCTCAGATCGCTGTTATATAATTACCGAGGTCTTTCGTTGTTCCTGCACTAAAATCACGTTGCTTAATATCGCAAGTAGTTATCGTAGGAAGATCGTTGTTGTTGATATCAATTAACGAATTGCTGATCGCAGATACTTGATGACGCAGAGATGGTTTTTCGACATCAGTAAACAATAAAAATTCTTGCAAAACGTCGAATAAAATCAGAAACATTTGCCCTAATGTTATGTTTAAATTCTCCAAATATACAAGTTTTTTCTGTGAATTCTCCTGTACAGAATTTGATGCATCACGTTGAGAAGATATTTCTCGATCGCTGTAATAGATACTAGTGATGATATTGTGACATTCTAAGTCTTTTAATTTTTAGTAGTATTGAAAGGTATAAAAGACAAAACAAGTTGAATACAAAATTATAATAGAATATCATAATGCACATACAAAAAACTATTACAACCATATACTTATTTAAATAAATAAAATATAAAAAATATGTACATGTATATATATATATATATATTTTTTTTTTATATGTCTTATAATCGAAAAATTCGTAAATTTTTGAACACACAAGGATTTCTATAATGTACAAGTTATGTAATATTGATTGTGACAAATTATTGATTTAATTTACGACATAAGGAACACAAGATATAAAATACTAGTTACAATTAATCAAGGGAATATGCAGAAGTCCCTGATTAAAAAACAAACGTATGTCGCACATAATATACGCACACATATATATGTATACACAAGAACATTGACATAATATTTAATCAACTTTTTTGCTAAAAATTTGTACTATATAAGAATATAAATATTATATTTCTAAAATATATATTTATTGTTAATATCGAACGATAGAGTCTTTGTCAACATTTAGAATCACCAAATAGTAGCTTCTCAAGAGGTACGACTTGCCTGTGCCTCTGAGCTACATCCAAAACGCCTGCGTATTCTTTCTTCGGAGTAATCCTCGACGCATCCAGAGGGGTGTTAATTTGCACCTGATCCAAAAGTTTTAGTATTTTTTCTCGAGATAAAACACTCGTGCCATTTGCTTCCTGATTTGTCTTCCATTCCTTCAATGGCGACTGCAACGATGCTCTGTCTTCATCATTTGAAGTCATTGTACCCTGCTCCTTCATGTTATTAATGACGATCGTCTGTACTGATTTATTTGCCGATTGCCAATCTTCCCGAGTGTTGCCGACAGTCTTCTCTAACTGTACAATTTTATCATACATTTCGCAACATTTTCTGCATTGTTCTACATATGATGGTACTGTTACTGTAGAATTGCATTTTTTATCTTGCGTATGTAAAGACTGAAAGTATAAAATTGAGAATTAGTCAAGCACTAGGCAATTTCTAAAAAGATATGCAACAAATACTAACCAGTTGTACCGTCAAAGTATCTATGTTTGCTTGTAATTCTTGAAGTTTCACAAACAATCGCTCATTAGCAGCCTTTAATGCTACAATGTTAGCCTGCTCGTTATTAAATGCGATCTTCAAAGTCTGTTGCTCTTGAGTGTCGTCGCAAAGCTTTTTTTTCAATTCAATATTCTCCAATTCGACTTGTCCGTATTTTGAGGTGAGTGCAATAAGTTCACTATTATGTTGTTGTAATATTTTAATTTCATTCGTAAGATCCCGTATCTGCTCGTCCTTTTCGCGTAATGTGAGCTGTGAATTCCTCGCTTTTAACATCTGGTCGTCAATTTCGGCTATGCGCGTTCTCTCTGAAGAAAGAACGGCTGCGATTTCCTGATTATTTCTAATAAATAATAAAATTTCAAATTAGAAACATTGGACAATTCTTTTCGTAACATCCAAATTTTAAATATATATTAAACAATTTATTATATCTATAAGAAATATCTATAAGAATAACACGCCGGTGAGTGTACCTCGTCGTTTGTTGGAGAGTTGTCTTTAAGTCATTAATTTCGGTAGTCAGCGCGACGTTCTTCTCTTGAGTTGTCATTAATTTATCGTTCAGCTGCTTCATTTGTCGCCACACTCGTATATATTCAACATTTTCCGCCACCTTTTCTTTTTGACTGTTGGTCAAATGTGCCAGCTCTTTTTCCAGCTCCATTATACGACATGCCATATCTTTCTTCTGTGCCTCCAGTTTCTGCGAAGCAAAGTTGGACGCTAAGCAGAAATTATGGCGCATAACATTAATAACGAGCAAGCCTATGTATACATGAAGCTGTGTAATCGCTCAGGTGTAATATTAAATCGTATGAAGGAACTCATGCAATAATATTTTACATTTACATACTATTTTACATCTCACAAACTCGTTTTACACGAAATATAACATCGATTGTGTTGTGCGAATAAAAATATAGATAATATTCAATATAGAAAGTTATAAGTAAATGTGTGCAAATATCTCAAGTCTATTCAAGCTGGTTTTACCTCGATTTTAACGAGGTAATTTTGCATGTCGCTATCATCGTCCCCTGTCCTGACGAT
Source organism: Crematogaster levior (assembly GCA_901521435.1). NCBI lineage: Eukaryota > Metazoa > Arthropoda > Insecta > Hymenoptera > Formicidae > Crematogaster > Crematogaster levior. The sequence continues at coordinate 280,396 of CABEGB010000831.1, read as the reverse complement.
GCACTGACAGGACGGTGCTCTCACGCGGTTATTCTCGCTTCGACACGTCCTAAAGAGAGCCGATTCAGTATTTCAATGCGTCGCGACATAATGAGTCATAGTGCATGCGTACATGTACTACATATATACTTACACAAGTCCGGAAGACGATGGTCTAACGAGATTACGGCTGCGCGACGACGACCTGCCGCTCATCGTATGACTCAACAATTGATTTCTCATCACAGCGATTTTCTCCTTTAGCTGAAACATTTTACAACGTCTCGGAATATCTATTTTAAAATTAAATTTATGATTACGTAATCTTTCTACACACGTTAATTTTGTTAAAACGTGTGATTTAATAATGATGTGATTTAATAATATCTATTTAACCCTGCTGTTCTGTTCGAGCTGTCTATTTGACGCAAAATTATTTTTATTTTCCTGTAACACTTTTAAGTAATAAGAGAGCGTCCTAACATTTTATGACTTTCTTTAACATCAATTTGACTAAGAAAGTTTTAACAATTTGTTTCTTTTCTAAAATTTTTAAGTGTTACATGTTCGGGTCAATATGACCCAAATAGTATAACTGTATAGTAAAGTCGAACAGTACAGCAGGATTAATAATATCTACACTATAGAGAAATGATACAATGGAATATAAACGGTTCTTCCTGGAAGATCGTGTCATGATGCAGGAAAGAAAGAATTGTCGTTACTTAGAGCTTACTTTAGTATTCTCGTATTCCAGAGCAGCCGTTCTATTGTCCGCGATACCTAACGCTAATCCACACGGTCTTGAATTACTAGTCAGTCTAATCATCTTCGTCCCAAGCCGCTTGATCTTATCCTCCTGGCAGTTGGACAGTTTCTTCAAATTGCTCGCCTCCTCGAGTAGACGCAGATACTTGTCTTCCAGCTGATAGCGATCGAGTTTGCAAACAAGATGACGTTCCCTAGGATCTTTCGATATTTAAAATGTCATGTTATTCACACCACTCTTTCGCACATAATCGCACACAAAAATAAATAGAAAATTTGTGCAACTATATTGTTGATCGATTTCAATTCTGAAAAATCGTGCAATGAGAGATTTATGTTTTTGAAGCATAGGAAAGAAGCATAGGCAAATGTGCAAATCATCAGAGGTGCAAATCATCGAACAGCTGGTCCCAAATAATCCAACTGAGATTACAGCAGGTATACAAATGTATACAAACCTATGGCACTGATGATAGTGTCCGCGTAGGAACCTTCCTTTACAGGCAAGATGTCACGGTTCGGATCGTCTGCCATTTTCAATCGGAATTCCAACGTTTTAGACCTGGCGAAGAATATCCTCCAAAACTTAGAGGACTAGAGCACGCGGACGCTGAAAATTCGACATGGAATTAACGCTGTTTGCTCATGAGATCTGCTCTTGACAAACAAATCAATATATAATTTGGATATAATTTGGCAAGAGAGACACACAGCGCAAAGAAGAAACTATCCTTCTGTTAGAAATTAGATCATTGCCTCTCACGATCTTCATTACATTTATAAAGTATCCTTCGCGCCGAGACATCGATTATTCCAATTATCTCCAATCATTTGCATGAGAGTAATTAAATATATCTGGTCGATTTTGTTCTATTACCGATTTACGGACGAGAGAGTTCGAGTTATCGACAATGTTCCACGATTTTGTGCTAATTTCGGCCCATAATAAATGACGATTTGTCAACGATACGTTATCGTTATCAAAAAATCGTCACTGATATTCTTTCGCGCAAGATTTTGACGGAACATACCGGGTGGCGTTCACGAAAGTCACGTGCGAATTGTAGAAATAAATAGTAATTAGAGACGTCAAAGTACTTATTGTAAAGCCGAACAAATGAGGCATTTTCTATATTTGATATTTGAAACTTTCGCGATGTATACCCAGATAGCACAGAGAATTCGAAAAGAATTCTTTTTTGGTCCCCGATTTACAAAATGAATTCTTTTTCCATCCCATTTCTGTTCTAAAAGTATTCTTCAGCATTCCAAAAGACTTCACTTTTATGTCACAATTTGTAAGTTCTTTTTTAGATTCAAAAAGGATTCCTTAATTCCAAAAGAAATCAAAATATATACTTTTATGGAATCCTTTTTCTAACTATAAAAAGGAATTCTTTTTTAGTTCATTTCGAACAGATTACGCGAATTCGAAAAGAACTCAAGAAAGTGAATTCTTTTTGAAATCAAAAGAATCAGTTGTGCTATCTGGATATACATAAATTTAGGTAACTTTGTTCGGGTTAGAATAAATTCGCGTAAATTCTTTATCTAGTTCCGATGTTTCGTGAATATTTTAGTTTATTCATCAGAGAGGAACAAGCTGATACCTCGAGTGAAATAAAATGTTCATGAAACGTCGAAATCACATAAAAAATTTACGCAGCTCCAGAAGCTAAAAATTGTCGATCTTCAAACACAGCACTACGTTCGAGAAGTGAAATCCACATATTTTAAATCGATTAATTAATTTAATTTTCGATATTAGTATCATATTTAAGTATCATATTTAAAATTCCTGCAAAGAATTTATTGCGAAAGATATCGCTTCAGTCAGATTATACATTTACAACATGCAATATATAACATGTAATATTCATTTGCTACAACAATGATGTAACTCAAAAAGCAAAGTTTTCCAGAAAATGAGCTTAAATGTTTTGAATCATTAAAATTTGATTTATAAATATGATTTATAAATGTAATTTGGGCGTAACTGATAGAGGAATAAGAATATCTAGCTATATATAGAACTCACATTCAGCGTATTGAATTCTTACCATTCCTTTGCAAATTAAAAAATGAAACAATTAGAAAATGACAATTTTTGAATTATATCATTATCATAGCAAAGTGATTTTATTTTTAGATATTATTTTTAGAGGTAATGGCAAACGTTATTTTTATTATGTTATTCTGTTTTCTGCGTGTACAAATCGCAAAATAATGAGCAATTCTCATTTGAGAATTGTATTGAGCATACGCGAGTGGCAATTATCATCAGTTATCGCCTACACTACCAGATTTGAGATAAATACCGCGCACTATCTGTGGAACCGCGTGTGTTTTGCCCATCTCCGTGAGTGAGAAACTTTTCCGAGGCTATGATTCATTCTCGCTCGATATGAATCATCTCCGCACAGAGCTTCGAAAGTAGCGGAGAAGATGAAAAAAAAGCAAATTTTTAGCTTTTTAGAAAGATTAAAAAAAAGCGCAGTTTCTGGAAAAGAAGGGATTATACCTAAGATTATACTTTGTATAATCTCTGTTCGCGTATATACAGAGTGCCCTAGGTAAAGATTGACAATCTCTTGGAAGTAAACGTGTAGAGCCAGTAAAAAAAAAATACCTCCCCTCTTCCCCATAAATTCCTATAAAAATTTTTTCTTCAACGCATCTTTACCGAAATATTTGTCTTTAAAATTAAAATTTAAGAATTTTTCTTAAATAAATTTTTATATCATTCTGCAGATATAATATTTTGTGTAAAAATTTATTTTTTTTATAATTTTTTAAAATCATTATTTTATTATAGGTACAGGTTTTTAAAATAGCATAATAAATTTCTGGATATCACGAAGAGCCAGGGATGAACCATCTAAGCTTTCTAATCTACAAGACTTTAAGGTGATGTTTTTAGGGTTAAATATATAGTTTTTTAATGATTCTTCACGTCTTTTACTAAAAAAAAATACTCTTGTTTTATTTCGTAAAACCTAACTATTTTAGAGAAATACATTTTAACATATTTAAAATAAACTTTTATTCAGATAATAATAAGTTTGAATGATACAAAATTGCATTGATTGTATTAAAATTTAATTGAAATAAAAGATTTGGAAATGAAATTAGAAAATGTATAATTGGAAAGAATTAGTCATCATTGTAAACAAATAAAGAATCATCCTGGGATATGATAAATGCAACAGTCGATCATCATTACACGAGAATTAAAGTGGAGGGAAGTTACATCGAACATTTTCCGTAATTTCGGCTAATTCTAAAATTTATTTTGTTTCAATAAATTTTTACATAAACTAATTAACATAAGTGCAATTTCGTATCATTCAAAATCATTGTTCTATTATCTGTATAAAAGTTTACTTTGTATGTTTAAATGTTTTTTTCGAAAATAGTTTTACGAAATAAAGCAAGAATACTTTTTTTTAGTAAAAAATATAAAGAACTAAAAAAAATATTTAAAAGTAAAAAACATATGTGTATATAACCAATTTTTATGTATATAATTATATTTTGTATATGATTATTTATACATAATTTTTCTTATTTCCTCAAACTTCACTTTTTTGTAAAAAGAAATAATTTTAAAAGAATTCGAAAATTTTTAATTATCCTTTTAATTATTTTTAAATTCTTTTTGTTATTAATTATATAGAACAGATATCATACAAGAGAAAAAAATATATACCTATATATGAATATATATATATATATATATATATTTATATTTATATATAATTATACAAATTTTTTTTAGATAAAAAAATATTTAAGACTTCTTTTTTCTGTCTAGAGAATTTTGCATCAATTAGAAAAAAAAATTCAACATAAATTAAAAAAATTTTTCAATAAAGCATATCAACATATACATATATTTCAAATTACAAATACACAATCATAGCGTTACGTGAGACAAATAATTTAGAAAATCAAGTTGGAATGCAGCAAATAAAGTTACGTGTAAATTACTAATTATACGTCAAATTTAGCTTTCTAAATTAAATTCAGCCTTAAATTTCATTGATTAGCACACAACGCCAATTATATTGATCGTTAATCTCGGCGGAACGCTTTTCAAAACGGCAAGTGTCGTTTCCATGACGAAACACGAACACGAGTGGACGGATGTCGCAAACATCAAACGAAGAGGGAGTACATTGAAACGTGGCGGGGAAGTCGAATTGTGGAACTGCTGCAAAATGTTTCCGGAGAAAAAAAAACCTGAGAAAGGAGAGAGAAAAAAGAAGGAAGAAGGAAGGACACAGGCACGACAAGTTGGTTGGCTCGCGCCACCCGGTATATCGTGACACCGCCGCGAGCGGCACCACAAGACGAGATGCGGAGCCAAGATCCGGAGGAGAGAGACCAAGCACAACCTGACCCCGTCCGTGACCACCGTACCGTACGTACCCTCGCTTTTGACTTGACATCGGTGGCGGCGGTGGCGGAGTGTGCGTGCCAGTGGGAAAGGTAAGATGGCGGCGGACGGAGATGCGGTGATTCCGGACCAGGAAAAAGTGCGAATAGTCTCGGATTTTATACTGCACTCGCCGCCGGGCGAGTTCAACGAGGTGTTCAACGACGTGAGGGTTCTGCTGAACAACGACAACCTGTTGAAGGAGGGCGCGTCCGGGGCCTTCGCTCAGTACAACAAGGACCAGCTCACGCCTGTTAAGGTACATCATCTACACATCATCATATCATTATTATTATTGTTATCATTATCATTGTCGTCATCATCATCATTATCATTATCATCATCGTCGTCGTCGTCGTTGTAGTTGTCATTATTATCATCATTGTCGTCGTCATCATCATCATCATCGTCACCATCATCACAGGCAGCCACTGATGGTGCCACCAACTCCGTTTCCCCGCGCAGTCTTCTCGTCCGACCCTGGCGTCTTTTCACATATTCGCTCCCTTTTCCTTTACAAATGTGTGTATTGATTCCAAAAGCCTTCGAGGCACGACCACAGTGATCTTATAGGCTCTATTTTTGTAACCTTCCGTTACAACTGAACTCTACGGGACTCTGGGTTCGCAAGTGACGTTCACGTTTGCCACGTGATGAGGTTCCTGTGGTTCTCGCACTGGCTCGAATAGCTGATACTTTTGTGGCAGGTTATAGAAATTTTGCTAGCTAGACAGCTGAAAATCATGTGATCGCACCGGTCTACTTCGTAATAATGTCTGACTGTAAGAGCGAAGATCCTTTCCTCTTTTCATTTTACAGTGGACCCTTGACGTCTGTATATTTTGGAATTTTTATAATTCAGCTAAGGTTAAGCATTGCTTGTGCTAGGAAGGATGTTGTCTTTTTTCTCCTACTGCAAATAACTTACAGTTTACATAGGAAAATTATAGATCTACAGTTGCCCTTTTCTATCACATCATAAATGCATGCAAAACTGTGTTGATATATTAATTAGCATTAAAAAACCATAGGAAAAATTTAGTATATTAACCAATTAACATAGAAAAGATAGATGTAAAATATACAACTAAAACCTTATCCTTTTCTTTGCACACAGATAGAGGGAAGTGACCACTCAGCGCTCATAACAGAACACAATGACTTGGGCTCTCAGAGGTTTTACGATGCACGGAGTAAGCAAAGTTTTAAATATGATCACCTGAGGAAGGAAGCGCAAGATTACGAACCTTACGAACCAGATCCCATAGTAGAGCCTTGGAGATCAGCCCTTCAAGAAGAGATAACGAATTATACTCAAAGTCATTACAGACATGGCGCTTGTTCAGTTTTTGGAAAATCACTTGGAGGTAATTGTTACTATTGATTGACTGTTTAAATAAATCGAGTAGCAATTGATTTTTGATTGATTTTTGACACAGGAAACATAACGCTAACGGCATGCATAGAGGATCATCAGTTTCAACCTAAAAACTTTTGGAACGGCCGTTGGCGTTCAGTGTGGACCGTCAGTTTCACTCCAAATTCGGGTAATGCCGAACTAAGAGGTAGTCTCAAAGTACAAGTACATTATTATGAAGACGGGAATGTACAATTGGTCAGTAGTAAAGACGTAAAGGAAAGCCTGCCAATCTCCAACGAGAAACAAACGGCGAAGGATTTGATACGGTTTGTCGAGGAATCCGAAAATGATTATCAAACGGCAATTTCCGAGAACTATCAAACGATGTCCGACACCACCTTTAAGGCACTGCGAAGGCAATTGCCAGTAATGCGAACAAAAATTGACTGGAACAAAATTGTGTCGTACAGTATTGGCAAAGAGCTTAAAAGTCAATAGAAATAGATTTTTTTATATTAAAAAAATTAACAAAGAAAAATAATTAACAAAAAAGCGCATTTTGCTGCATGAGTGAAGTCTGGAGGTGTGATGTGCATGGGAGCAAATTATAACATTACTAAATAATGTCTAACTAGAGATATTCGACTCATGCATGCCACTCAAGGTTCCTCTCGGCTCCATATTGTATATGTTGATACAAGAAGCAATAAAACAAGGAGGTCAACACTTTTGGCGTTGTCAATTGTATCAAAAAAATTAATTGAGGACATAATTTCTCCAAATAATTCTACATAAGTTTGTCATAAAGTAAGATAATGTTGAATGGCTTGGTAAACATTATTTTTACAAACGTGTTAATTCTTGTAAAATCAAGAATCAATATCCAACAGTGGAATTTTTGTATAAATCAACTATTTTTTTGGCTTTGATTACAATCAATCACCATATTTCTTAAAATTAAAATCTAAAATGATGTTCGTTACTCATGCATTGTGCAGCATAGTGCAAGATACAATCTTTAACTTTGGATAGATATGAAATCGATAATAACTACTGAAGTAAAGATCTATTTATTATTTATAATGGGGTAATGGGGATCCTTGTTCTTATGTTAAGTGATTGAACTGAAGTTGAATTCAATGTGTTGAATAGCTTGAAATTGTGAAACAAATAGCAAAAATAAATTTAAACTATAATCATATAGTTGTGAATTAATGAGCAGATGGAAGCAGTTTTTCAATTAACAAAATTTATAAATTCTTGCAAACTTTATCAAAAATATAATAATATCAGTGATCTCATAATTATTTAATCTTATATAACACTTTTTTTCTGAAAGAAGTTCTTATATCTTATTATATCTTATTATATCTTATGTATTATTATAATATATAAAAGAAATTAATATTACATTATTATTCACTGAGGTTATTATCTTATTGATAATCTTGTCATTACAACTACATCAATCTGCTCTAACACAATATATCTGTCACTTGATGGTTCACCCTGACTCAAAGCAAAATAATTTTAATTATTTTATTATAGACATATTTCTATATTGAAGAGAGTACAATATGTTGTTTACGTTTTATGATATAATTATGGAGTGATATATAGACCCTGTATGAAAAAATACATGATACAAAAAAAACATTTTCTTACGGATGTGATGTGAGAATAAAGTAGCGAAATTGATAGCTTATGTCAGATATAAGAAAGACCTTTAGACTGACTCATTTTAAAAGGAAGACAAATCTGTAAGTTTTAGATCACTTAAAGCGACTCGATAACACATCTCGTGTAAATGAATTTAAAAATTCGACTTAAAAAATTATATATATATATATATATATATGTATAATTTTTTACCCGAATTTTGTATTATACACACACATACACAAAATGTGTGTTGTGTGCACGTATATATATGTATGTATGTATATGTTTACGTATATAGACACACATATATACATATTCTTTGAGTATTGTGTTAATCGATACAACATGCTGGGGCCATGGGTGATATCAAACGCATAATATATCAAATGTAATACAAAGACATTAGATATGTCTATCCATGATTTGTCAGCCCGGTATAGAACACCGTTAAGTGTTCATTACCACATTCAATACACAAAGTACGAGAAACAAGGAAACATAACTCTTAACAGATATTGGTGGGCAAGGCCTACTATTTTTATCCAACTTTACATCTCATAAAGGTATAAGTCTATATACATTTTTGTTAAAATGTATTGTTTTATAATAAGTATATCTATTATATAATGGATACGTTGCAAAGTTTAATGAAATACTGAATGAAATAAATGTTAATCATTGCGCAACTTGGTTTCTAAATTAAATCACATTTATATAGCCACGAAAGGATCATTCAAATTCGAAAGCAGAAGCGGGAAGTCTCTTGGTGCTATCGCTTACTACACATTACACAGCCAGACGTTGTACGCGAAAAACTAACAAAGTACATAATGTATTGTACATTGTAGAATGTAGCCTATAGCCTGCTGGAGCCTTAATCTGTTCACTTTACGTTGGGGAATGGGGTGGGTACGGAGATTGGGTCTTGGAGAATATACTATGTACATATGTTATTTGAATGAATGAATGCGACGATGCGCACCATCATTTGACTCTTAATACAATAGGATTCGAAACGTGTGTGTAATATTATTCATACTTTGTAAGTTACATCGTAATTCAAGGCATCATTTTTTTCGGTCGTAGTACAGCTCATCACAGGGGAAAGAAAAGAAAAATGCAACTTCTTGCCATCGATACTTAAGGGTGATAAAACAGTATAGATAAAAATACCTGTCAAATTATCTGTTAGAATACGAGGCGGAATAACGAAATTACCCATGTAAATACAATCTCACATGCGCTACTTGGAGTCGTTGTTTGTATTACGTATGTAAATTACAAAATGGAACGTTGAGGTGTTTCGAATCTTGTCAAAAACTCTACATAGTTGCCTACGATATTGAAACAACTAGGTATTACCTACAATCGAGTGTATCGTAACATAAAACGCATGTCCTTATGTAAAAATTTAAAACACAAGATACATTTATCAGTTAAATTATGTATTATTGAATGTTATGATTGATTAAATAAAGTGATATGACACTTTATACTTGTGCTCTCGAATCTAATAATTCTTTTATGGAAATGTGTTTTGTATACAAATTAATTTGGCCATACATGTGGATTGGTTTTCTCTGTGAAAAATTAATTAGATTTAGTCCTGTGTAAATAACACAAAAGGTTTATTGAATTATTTTAATAGGCACCATTTATACATAAATGACATTTGACTACTTATAGAAAGTTTTTAGTTTGTATCATTTCAGATTTCTATCAATAGCAAATTCATACAGAATACCGAGCTAAAACTACAATATTAAAAACCTAGCATTAAACCTACTATATTAAGTATATCGTAACATAAAACGTATGTTCTTATGTAAAAATTTAAAACACAAGATATATTTATTTAAGTTAAATTATGTGTCATTGAATGATTAATATGAATGAAATATGTGCAAGAAAATACATATTTATCAAGATTTATAAATGTACTTCACCAATATAAATTTTTCTGTATATCAGATAAAAGATATGTATGATTATATATATCTTCTTATTAATTAGAAAAGAAAATACATATATTTTCTTTTCGAATTATTAAGCTGTTACTACAAATGTGTCATAATGACAAAAAACCTAATTGACAACCTGTATGTCATAGCATATCATATGTTAAATTTCAATTTTTTATTCTTTTTAACCTTCACACGCTGTCATATCAAATAATTAAACAATTTTAAACGCTGCAATTCTTTAATACAGTCTTCTTTGAGAGATGATTATTATTATTATTATCGCACATGTTTTCGTTTCTGCACCGCTTTCGTAATACGGATGTAAACAAACGTGCAAGACGCGTACGGTGTGCAATATGAACGCGATGTAAGGAAGTTCGACGAGACAGAAATACATACCTCAGACAAATTATGCTAACAATTACTGTGCTTGATGTGAGATACAAAAAATAAATTTCCTCGGGCACATAATCACGCGAGAAGACATCGCGAGGTTGCCTCGCGAGAATTTGACGTTTGCAGGCAGCCATCTATGTTTACACATAGACCGTTGCTAAATAGCAACCAGAGAGAAGCCTGAGAGTGGGTTGTGGACATGCCATAGACTTTATAGATGTGGATTGGCAATTGCTATAATTTCTAGAGTCCTAAACATGGACGTAGGAAATATATGGACGGAGTGTAAACGGCATTTCTAGGCGAGGGGTATGAAACCTGAGAAGTGAGGGGAAATCTCTGGCGCCCATATTGGTTCATGTTTGAGGCAAGGTCTGTAGATAGAGAAACGGACAGGGTAAGGTCTTAGCATCCGCTTCACCCGATTTGGCATGAAAATGGCGGCGACTGTGACCCAGCAGAGGGTTGATTGTGTATCATGTTACTTGGGTGAAAATTATAAAAGTGAGCAAGTTATGTGATACACGATCGACCCCCTGATTAACCAAATAATGTCAATTTAAATACAAATTAATTGTTTTTGTTTTATGTATAGGTTATGTTAGGACGTGTTTTACTCTCTCATACAACTAATAGCTATTATATTAGTTTACAAACAAACTCGCAGGCTCAAAAATGGCGGACCATGCGACGACCTTACCCAGTCCGTTCCTTCATCTACAGACCTTGATATGTAATACTCCTATATTGCTAGTAGAATGTCGATCTCACAATCAGTCCAAACATTACGGTACAGACGTATAATAGTCTCTCTCTCGCGCACGGTTCAGCTGCTTTGTGCGCATGCGCTAACAGCGTTAGGCAGACACGACCTTTTCGTGTTCTTTCTGTCTCATTTTTTTTTTAGGAACTAGCGATATAAGAGTATTACATATATGGATACGAAGTATCGCAATGCTTAGGCGGGGAGCACAGACCATTGCATAACGCATAACACATATGCATAAGAAATCTGATTGGTCCGTTAGCATGTGCATAAGGAATTCGACCAATCGAATTTCTTATGCATATGTATTATGCATTATGCAAAAGTGCAAAAACACAGACTTTTGCATAATGCATAATACATATGCATAAGAAATTCGATTGGTCGAATTCCTTATGCACATGCTAAGGCGGGGAGCACAGACCATTGCATAACGCATAACGCATATGCATAAGAAATTTGATTGGTCCGTTAGCATATGCATAAGGAATTCGACCAATCGAATTTCTTATGCATATGTATTATGCATTATGCAAAAGTCTGTGCTCCCCGCCTTAGCCTCTCGCACTCACTCAATAGACGCGCCTGCGCATAACGAAGCTTAACCATCTGCCCATATTTGGAATTTGTGCGTCTCTCTTTTATGGGGCTCGATCACGGACTAAGGAATAGAGGGACCGAGTCTAAAGTCCTAGTTTAGGCGAGAGGGGATGGTAACTCAAGCGTGCGGGGGGGACTGCTTTCCGCCATATTGATGTAGCGATTCTCACACAGAGATCCTGTGTCTGTGACATGGTTACACTCGTGTAGTGGTGCCACGAGACATAACGAGTGACAAGTGTAAAGAGGTTAGGCGGTGATTTTATGTTTTATTATTGTTGTTATTGTTGTTATTGTTGTTATTGTTGTTTATTGTTGAAAAGAGAAATTATTTTACATCTAACAAGAGAATAAAATATATTAATTAGTTCCAATTCTTATTTCTTAATTCACGCATTAATTTATTCTATTCTTTTTATTTTTAAAATAAATAATTCCAATTTCTTATTTATAATATTTAATAATTATTCCTATTTCTATTTTGTTTATTGTGCGCAGGATCTGACTTTCATTTCTCACACGTACGCAAATAGTGAGTTCTATGTGTGGTGATTACTAAACGAATATGGCGGCCCCCCCCGCCGCAAACGTGCCCCACCGGTACAGCTTGTGCTCCGTCCCTTTCCTTATTCCTTAGTCCGTGGAAGTACCGCAATCTTCAATGTATAAGGATTTGGAGCCAAAATGGCGTCGAAAAGTGTACAGTGTGGAACAGAAAGGTTGTCTGCATTAGGATGAATTTTGGAAGTGGATGAGCATCATATTTGTCAAAGCAGACGTTACAAGTTATACATTACACAAGATGTCAAATTTATTAATCGCTCAGCGATTTTTCAAATAAGTAGAAGTTATGTATAATTTGTAATGTCGGTGTATTAATTATTAAATACATGTATTTTGCAGAGCCCTAAAAAAGAGTGAAGATTATTTTGGACGCAACCCGGTAAGTATATATTTCAGTGCCCCAACCTCCATAGTTATAAGCATGTGTTTACGGTTTAGCGCATGCGCATAGACTAAAGTCGTGTTCTACCTAGTCGCTCAGATGTTGGACACAGTTTCAGCTTATGGAAGGTATACTCTATTCCCCTTCCATTTATACATATATGTAATACTACTATATTGCCAACACTGCTGAAAAGTTGACGAAATCATCACGGGACAGACATATATCAACCTCTCACTCCCACAATTCGTGTACTTTGACGCAAATGCGCATGCTCGCGTTGAGCCAGCTTAACCCTAATAAAATCGTGTAATTCTTGATACTTCTGTCAAAGTATAGAATACTGTGATTTTATTACTTTTATTTGTTATAAAAAGTTATAAAAAGTGAAAAAAATAATAATAATGGTGCGATTGTGCTACAAGTGTAAAAGTAAAAGGCAAACAGGGCAAGCTAAAAATATTTCTTTGCACAAGTAAATTTAATGACAATAATGAGATTAAGTATACACGATCGTTCACACACAATAATTAAATTATTATTTTTAGATTTCCAAAGAAAGCAGAAATACGAAAAAAATTGATTAAAGTTTGCGGATTGTAAGAAACAGATGATGTATCTCGTTTTTTTTTATTTATACATTTTTTCTTATCATAATATTAATTCAATAAGTCGTATTATATAATAAACGCAACTTTTTTATATTACTTTCTGCCTTTACATATGCTTGTACGCATAGTTAGTAAACGCATGCGTTCAACATTAAACGTTTGCGCATGTACAGTTCATGTACTTTGACACACATGCGCATGCGTACCGTATTTTCTATCTCGCTCCCTCAACGCTCATGCCGCTTATTGGAAAGATACGTGACTAGCAATATAGTAGTATTACATATATGCCTTTATATAAGTTCCATGGTCAACGGGCACAGACGACGCGGTCGGACGGTGACGCTATCTGTCACGCTCGTGCGGTACTATCGTCTCCGCGCCGCATAATCACGTTCGATTATAGCCACCCTGTATACCCATCGCCGCCATCTCCGCGTCTTTGACGACAACAAGCGGGAATATCTCGGAGCGGTATTTACTTCCGTTGTCTCTCACCTCCTGGTGGACAGAACTCGGAGGTTATCGCGCAAGAGATGGCTTACAACTTTCCCGGGGTACCGGCAACCGCTATGCCGCCCATGGGTGAGCGACGACCGATCTCTTTAATCGTTTGCTTCATTTGCCCTTGTCCAAATCGATTCTGTTATCCTGACGCTTTTTTTTCACCAATGATGTGCAATTCTCAGGTATGGGACCAATAGGTCCGCTGGGCCCTATAGCGGGACCACAGAGCTTTATGGAATTAGCTGGTCAAGGTTTTCCACCGCTGCCACCCCCACCTATACCACTGCCTGGCATGAACGACTCACCACTGGAGTTCAGTACGAATAAGAATCAGCCTCCGATAGTGCGAGAAACATCGGATGACAACAGTGACAGGAGAAGCGACAAAAATGATAATAGAAGGGATCGGGAGAACAGGGACAGTCGCGAAGCACGAGACAGCAACAGAAGGTTTTATTTGATTTTATTTGTCTTTACTAATATAGAAAAAAGATGTGTGTGTGTGTGTGTGTATTGACTAATCAGAATAATTATTACTTTGTAAAACCTATCTGTGAATATAGTATAACTTGCATTTTGTCTTGCAAAAGGTCAAGGGGAGAACGTAGCGATAGACGAGACAGAGACCGTGACAGGAGGGAGGAGAGGAATGATCGAGATCGAAGAGATGATCGAAGGATCGAGGAGAGAAATAATGGAAATTCCTCTAAGAATAATAGCAATCATGTGAACAATTCTAACAACAACGAAGTTTTGTCATCGACGAATACAAGTAATGCACCGAATATAAGCACACAGATGGAACCTGCTGCTGGTGTCTGGGGAATGGGAGTAGGTTATCCCATGATGGGTATGGGTCCTATGGGACCAATGGCACCTATGATGGGTGAGATGACACTAGGTCCACATATGAGTCACACACACAGTTACAATCCAATGGGCATGGGTATGATGTCCCATGATGGCAGTATGATAGGCGCTCAGATATTAGGTGCCGAACAGATCATGACAGATGCAGCGCAAATAATGACTGCAAGCTTGCCACCACCACCAATGACGCCTCAAGGTACCAAAGAAATTATACACTGTAAAAGTTGTGTGTTGTTTCCGCCAAATCCAAATGCCCCACCACCTACTACTCGAGAGAGGCCACCAGGATGTAGAACAATTTTCGTGGGAGGTAAAACATTGTTAAGAATGATAAATAAGTTATTAAAAAATGTATATTTTTATATGATCACACTGTGTCTGTGTAGGATTGCCGGAAAACATCACCGAAGCTATAATACAAGAAATATTTGAACGGTGTGGAGAGATAACTACTTTACGTCTTTCTAAGAAAAATTTCTGTCATATACGCTTTGTCTTGGAAGCTAGTGTCGATGCAGCAATCTATCTATCGGGTTATAGGGTAAGAATAGGATCCAGTGGGGAACCTGCAAATACTGGTAGACTCCATGTAGATTTCGCTCAGGTTTGTTATTTCTTGGGAATTATTTATCTAAAAATGTATAATTAATTTATGTAAAATCTACATTTATGTATACATATACATTTACATCTACATATATATATATAATATAAAATTATGATTTAATAATGATTATTATGTTTAATAATGATTTTAGGCTAGAGACGATCAATATGAATGGGAATGCAGACAACGACAATTGCAAAGGGAGCAACGTCATAGGGAAAGAGTGGAAAAGGAGAGACAAAGACCACCATCAAGTCCGCCTCCGGTAGTGCATTATACGGACCACGAAGCATCGAATATTTGCGAAAAGATTAAGCAAGATGATACATTTATGAAAGCAGTACAAGTGAGTGATTATATAATTCTAATAAACGAATACTTCACTTTGAAATTTTTAATTTCTCTGTATTTCTATAATTCCAATGTAGATTGTTGTAACGTGGTTGGAACGAGGAGATTGCATCAAACGTAATGCTAATATCTTCTACTCCATGATACAATCAACGAACTCTCACGTGCGACGGCTTCTGACAGAGAAAGCTGCTTACGAGGAAGAGTTACAAAAGGCCAAAGAATTAATGAAAGGAAGAATGCAAGGACTACTCATACAATGTATGTTTACACGCTTTCTTATGTTTATATCTCTAAGATAACTCCATACTATCGTACATATTTCGTGTGCGCTAAGAAAATCCGCATTGGCTGGTAAGTTCACTCTGGCATAAATATTGCCCAACAACCAATAGAGGAAATCCTTATTTGGATATAGTAAACGCAACAAAAATCGTGATTATCCCATTCGTAATTTTCAAGTAACAACAGCGGTATTGTTGCGTTCTTCACACTGTGTGTATCGAATTCTTATGCCACGTATTCAGTTCCGATAAAAAGCAGAGATTTTTCTTATACCAGTTACGAAGGTATGTGATATCGTTACGTGATAATCAAGAACAATGATTCATGACATTAAGGTACGACGATTGAGTGTAATCAGGTACAAAGTCAAATCGAATGTTAAGCTTGTCGATCTCGACGTATGATATTCTGAAAACCGGCTTTTGCATATCAAGTGATACGCTTGATGTAAAACCTATTCTTGATACATACGACGAAGTACTTCTCTGTCTCGTCACTAACTTTAGCAATCTCTCAAATGTATCATACCGAATTCGTCTATGAATTCTGTTTGTGGTCAATGCACGATTGGAGGCGGCTCGGTAGGAAGGATCAGAGATAGTAGGCGAGGATAAGGTGGGTGAAAAAATCCTATCTTCTCGGACTTAGAATCCAACAAAATCGATGAACGAAGGCGATTTTACCGCAAATTCTATCTCATAGAGTCATAGTGTACTTGAAAGTTGCATGCTTGGCAATGCTAAGGAGTAAAGGGTGATGGGCTGGGCATCCATTGTTAAAAGATTATTTTGAACTGTAGATCAAAATCTTTATATAATTCTCTGTTCCCTCTTCTTGGCATGTAAAAGCTGAAGAGAATAAAGTATTATTATTATTATTATTATTATTGTTATTGTTATTTTTATTGTTGTTATTATTATTATTATATCTCTATCAAATGTTCATGTATATGTGTTATATTATGTGACGAATGTTTAACAACGTATGAGATTGTATTCGCTACTGTTCAAAATAGTCCTTGACATAGGAAGTCTGCGGATTGCAAGTCTTCGGGGTTACATTACATTCACAGTATGGTGGAAAGGCGATCAATGAGAGCGGAATGTTTGGTGAAACCAACTTTATGTTAAATTAGATGCGTTCCAACACTCGGCACAATCTACGTGAGACTCCATGAGACTCCGTAGCTGTACATACGTATGAAAAACACGCTCCGATTATTAAAGGAGGGAGATTCAAGGAATATCACTATAGCTAAACATTTAACATAACGAGTATGCGTAATGAGTACTAAAAGCATAGACGAAACTACCGAGCTAAGAGTTTCAAACAAAAGGTATACAACGGAGGATTTGTTGTGTTTTTTTGTATGCAACATGCGACCACATGTCATCAACAGTCAGTCAGATCGAACGAGTCTTTACTGCGGCCAGCCACAAGAAGGTCTGGGATCACTTCACTAAGGCGCAGCGGAAGAACATCGAAATGTGGAAGAAACAATCTTCGGTATGTATGTAACGCACTCTCACATGCTGGTAGCGTGTTTTCTGTATACCTCTTTCTCTTTCTCTTGCGTTAAAGCAATCTCAGAATCTTCTCTGTCGCAATCTTTTCTGCGCGTTTGCACGATACCTCCAAATACGCTCGTTTTGCAAATTATATTTCTAAGGTACCACAGGTAAGTGACAATTGAGGAAAGAGCCAAATCGCCTGCTATAAAAAAAGAAATCGGTCAGACACACACTTTTCTTCGTGCGTTACAATTCGATACTTTATCGTGGAATGTCATGTGACAGTATGACAGATAAATCCTGTTGGCAACACGCACAACATTAAGAACAACATATGGAATAGAAGGTAATACGAGATTAGCACTTTCGGATCGAAAAGTAACTACAGACTATCCAGCATGGATTTGCCTCACATTTTTTCAAACAGCGTTACTCGATATACAATACTTGTTATTTCTGTACTTCAGAGCTGCATCTGCTTCTTACGATCAGGTAAGCCCAGAAATTCTGAAAAGACAAACAAAAAGTCCCGGAAACACTTACATAACTGAAAACAAACAAAATCCTATGTATCGCGCTTAAACTCTGAATTACAGAAATGTACGAAACGTGTACATAAAAAAAAATCAATACAATAAAAAAATCAATTTAAAAAAAAGAAAAAAAACAATGGAACTAGCCATCGTCTAGGGATAGTAAATATTGTTTGATACTATTGTTTAAATATTATTGTTTGAACGACAGATAGGAAATTATATACTTTGCATGCATTTGTGTGAGAAAGCGATGGCCACACAGCTCGGAGCACTTTATAATTTTTGCTATTCATGATAACAGGAAATAAAAGCGGTTCAGCTGGAAGACAGTTTGATTGAAGGCGAGGGTGAGATGGATGTATCGGACTCGGAGGAAGAGCCTCAACGTAAGAAAACACGCAATCAATTGGATAGTAATCAAGAGGACGTCGAGAGGCTGCAGAGTCTCAAAGAAGAAAACGATAGTCTAAGATGTCAATTGGAAGCATATAAAAACGAAGTATGTGAATTGATTTGGCGATGTCGGGGAATTTTTCGAAAAATTTGCAAATTTCTAATTTGCAAATTTTCACAGGTGGATCTCTTGAAGTCGGAAACGAAAGCCGAGTTGGAGGGGAAAGAGAAGCAAATGAAGATGCTGCAGCAAACACTGAAGGGTATGCAGGAACAATTGATGCAGTCGCGTAAGCAGCAGGCGCAGGACGACCAGAAAATTAAGGACTTGACCATAAAGCTGAACGCCACGAAGAAGGAAGAGCCTAGGGAAAGTGAGATTATCACACTTGACAAGGATGACGATGTTAATGAAGAACCACGCACACCGAAGCAACACATACTTACCTCCAACTTCGTGCAAGTAACCCAGAAAGATGCCAAACTTATCGGTAACATCAAAAATTTCAAAAACAATTCAAGAAATGGCTTTAAGACAATTTTACAATGTTAACTTGCTAATATATAACATGTTACAGGACTTATAGCGACGTTTCTGCACATCCACCCGTTCGGTGCAAGCGTGGATTATTTGTGGTCTTACCTGCAGAAAATGGAACCCGGCATTAAACCCAATGAAGTTGAAGTTTTAATGCAGCGTTTCCCACAGGTCTTCAAACAGGAATTGTTTGGCATCGGTGCGAATATGGAGAGACGTTGGCAATTTTCAGGTTTTAATGTTTATCGTAATCATTGAATCTAGACGACTGAATGTAAAAAAAAAAAAAAAAAAAAAAAACTGAAAGTACATTTGTTTCATTGTTTCTCTCTCTTTTTCTCCGCATTATTGTCCGCAAGTACAGCCAAAATCTATTCATGACAAGCGATATTAAAACGATGAAAAAATCCGATGTCGTTACAAATAAAATAAAATATCGATTCTTAACTTTAACGATATAAACAAGATCTCTTAATTTCCGTAGCATTTCCAGCATAATTTCATCTCATTCTCATTCAATAATACTCTAAAAATTATATCTAGCAAAAATCGAAACTTCTCAAGCAATACATCAATTGTTGATTTTATAAACACATTGTATGGATTAATTGTTTTTGCCATTGTAAGATTCTTGCATTCTGTGTTTAAAGAGGATTATTGATACGTTGTAAATCAATACAATAACCAACACGGTCACATGCAGATTACCTATTTTAAATCTACAATTCTCCTAGCAGCTTAAATCGTTAGCTCGTTTTAAAATCAATAGTCCTACTTAAAGCCTCTGAATATCGTTGAATATTCGCCGACCATCATAATATTAGAGGTGAGAAATAACACTGAGAATTCTTGCGTGCCATTTTCAAATAAATGTGATTGGAATGATATGATTTGGAACATTTCAAATCACTTATAAGATCCTCCGAAAACTATTCTTTTCCCTTGACAGCCATAAAATATGAATGTAATACGGATTCTAAGCTGCGGTCAAGCTGTCGCTACAAATGTTTCTCCTTTCTTTCAATAAAGATAAAAGAAGAAGAGAAACGTTTTTGAACCATTTGTAGCGGCAGCTTAACCACAGCTTTCGTCATGTGCCGCACATGTGCAAGCCTAGTTATGATTAGGATTCGTATTACATTCATTTTATGGTTGTTCATTAATTGTCAAGGGAAAAGGATAGTTTTGATTGTATAAGCGTGCTAAAGCAATCTGAAAAAGCATCCGAGTTTATTAATTAATTTTCAGCGTGTCATTTCTTGCTTTTAACATCATGGTCGCGACCCAGAAGAAAAAGAGCATGAATGAGACAGAAGACAAATTAGCCATCTCGGCCTGCTTGGTCCTACTCCAAGCTAATCCGTCATCTTTCTCGTACATGTTGTCTCTGTCTCTCTCTCCTTCCTTCATTTCTCTTCTGGGTTGGTCGAACATAGTCGAACCGCGCTGATGGAATTAGCCGAAGTTCACCTCACCCCGAATTTCAGGTCTCCCTCTCGTCTTGTTAAGTTAAAGGGAAACACCACTATGAGAGGTTGAAAAATTCGTTTTTTTTCTTTTACATATTTTCCTAAAGTATGTACTTTTAAGAATATGTTTATCAGAGATTATGTAAAATTTCAAAAAGTTGACGAAGACACTTTGAGTCGGAGCAGACCAAACGGTTGAGCCGACTGTGCGGACGACCCTTGTATTTTGGAGAATTCCGAGTCCAAATGGGGCTAACTTCTCATAGAACTAGTGTAACACTGGTGTAATGGGTGAAATTTAGTAAGTAAAAATTAAAAAATTTCAATTTATCTGAAAGAAATGTCAAAACTTTATTACATTTTTACTTAACTCGTGTTAAAACTTTAATCATGTTTTTTTTCAAATGACTTTTTGAGACGGTGGAAATGATAAGTTGGGAATAAATTATTTGATTGGGATAGTTCTCTCACGAAATTATTTGTGATTGATGTAGCTCGTTAAGCATAGCAGTTTTTATTTTCAAAATTCTATCTTTTATAACTATTTTATGTATATAAGTTTTCAGCAAAATTTTTATTTTTTCATAAAACACCTCACCATTTTGGAAAAAATTGAAATTTTGAAAATCGAATACGTTTAACTATTACACTTGTTTAGTTTAAGAAAAACAATTTTTGTTCTCTTTTGTTCCAGTTAAACTAAACCTAAGATTTCATTTTTATGAGACACAGATTTTTTTCGAGAGATTTTTACACTTACACTGTTAAAACTTTTTCAATTTTTAATATTTTTAAATAAAATTTTTTGTACAAATATTATATCTAAATGTGTGTAACATTATACTTACTTTTTAATTCTTCCATGTTCCATGAAATTATAAAAAAAATATCCTTAAAAATCGATTTTTTTCAACCTTTCAAAGTGGTTCCCCCTTAATCCTAATGTTACGCCCATGTATTCATATGTCGATGATTATTGCTATCGAGTCCAGATTATATACAATTTTTGTTTCTAACAGTGATTCAGGAAAAATTTTCAGCTAAATATTTTGAACTCCTATTAATGATATTTATAAATACGCTGTCGATAATCCTTTACTAAAAACTCTTCGGGAAGACGGCAAGATGGGCAAGTAAATCTCTAGACGAAATACAATAAAACAAGTTTATTTATTGAAAAGAAATAGTATACAATTGGTAAACGGTAATGATTGAACAATGCAATATAATAAACATCGGCAGGTATAGAATAATAATGATGAGTATAATAGAATCAAGAACAAATAAATAATATCGTATACCGTGTAAAGTAAATTTGAATAGAAGAATATCTGCGAGACAGGTAAGGACGACGGACGGAAGCGATACGCACGTGAATGCAATTCATGAGAACGGTAGATTTCGACGACACGCAAGAACTTAAGAAAGTTTTTATAAAATGAACATTCCTATTAGATTCCTATCGGATGTGCGATCAAGCACTTGTGACTAATACAGAACAACTTTTACGCATAAATTCGTCAGTGATCGCTCCGCCGAAATCAGTACTCACTATTAAGCGCATGGTAGACCATATCAGTATCACGCACAGACTTCTGTATATTACTCTAGAGTGCTAGCTTTGAAGGCGAGAAGTGAAGCCAATGGCCATTTGTAAGAAGTCCAAAACCGATATGACCAAACTATAGCACTGACTAATTATCACACTAACACGCCTCTACGAGCACTATACACATGAACTTCTTACATATAGCGTTTTGGCTTCATTTCATCATTTTAGCTTCAGCCTATACCAAACTATAGCATGTTAGCAATCTAGAATAGTATATAGAAATCTGTGGTATCACGTTAAGACTGGAATTGCATGAGCAGTGCTTTGCTGTTCAATTGAACGAACTAGTGAGTGAACTAAAATGCTGCTGCTGCTTACTGCTTATGAAATTCCAGCCTAATACCGCATGAATTCCACGTCACAAACTTACAATTCAAACGATAACACGCACAACTCCTGACAAAACGCAATACATAATAAAATTTCATAAAGGATATGACACACATACACGACACGAGAATCGCGATGATATCCACGCTACTCATGTACGAGTCATCATCCTGCACCGATCAAAATCGCAATATTAAAAATCAGAGCACATAAAAAATGTAAGCGGTAAGATTTAAAAATTTCATCTAATGGAATTTTTAGCGTTGCTTATGTTTCTAAAGGACTGCTTATATTCTCGACTGTCATTGGTCGCTTCCCTCATGTCTTAAATCTTACTGCTTACGTTTTTTTATGTGCGCTACCTTAACGTAGGCACTCAACCACTGTTGAGCCGCAATTCGTAACCTTGGACGGAATTCATAGTCCGACTTTATAGTCCAAGATCCGAGTAATGTCTTAAGGTGCTAATACTTCTGTGATTGATTTATAACATCTTACTATAACAATCGGACTATAAATTCCTTATCTTCGCTCGCGAACACCATTTTTGATGCAAATAGTGAGCACTATATATTGTGAACTTCGGACGCTTTCAAAGGCTCGCTTACGTCCTCGCGGCTTCGATCTCCAGAAGACTCGTTTCTGTCCCGAAAATTCCCGTGTACTAATTATCGCGATGGCTTACGACAGCTCAAACTAGGAACCTTTCACGTTTGGTGTCGACTGTTCTCAACGGAAAAGAATACGCCTTCAATGGTAAATTTATACGAACATTAATAGTGCACTAATAATGAGTTGATTCCAGAGCTGAAACACAATCGCTTAAGTTTACGCTTTACAAAGGCGACACAAAGGCAACCTCACCGATACGCTGACTGTTGATCCTCTCCTGTTGGTCCGACTCCTCGCTCGTTTAGGCCAAGAACTTTTTCTTGATACAGTACAAAGGATCACATGGAAGAAAGCAAAATTTTTCTTCTTTCTTATTCCCAGTGTATTTGCGGTTCCTACAGGGCCACAGTTTATACCACACTTTATATGAGAATTAGAGAGCGCTTCAAGTGGAGCGAGACGCCCTTTTAAAATCAACCTTCAAAGTAGAAGTTAAATTATTTTTCTGAATCAAGGTTTTGAATTTTGCAAGCTTTGAAATAAAGTGACTAATCCTTTAACGGGATTATAAGCTTCATGCTTTGAATGTTTCATGTTGCTTCAATCTTTCTAAAGCAATCCCTTAAAAAGAGATATGTATATGCGACATAAGAATCTGGGATCGAACCCGGAACTCTTCAATCACTCGCATTAGCACAGTCATTCCAGAGTCAGAGAGAGATTTAGCGGCTCGATACATGATCGATGGCCTAGCTTCCACTCAGGGAACGCGCATTATCATTGCCGCGACCAATTCTGACAAGATCCGAAGGTACTACTTGTCCAAAGTCGTATCTCGTCGACGACGTCTTGTGGGTCATCTTGCAGCCGACGCTCCCTTCACATCAAATTACTGTTGGACGCTCCGAAAAAGAAGTTGGGCTTCAGTCCGATGGAGAGAATCTATCCGAAGGCTTTTCTCATCCTTCTGGTCGAAATGATAGCTTACACGTTCTTCAGGAGCTAAATACGCCTTTGGCGGTCCTCACCGTTGTTGACCGAGTGATACGTGCGATCCCTCGAATACGGTTCTTGTTATCAGATGCAAATATTTAATTTCGGCTCTACTCGAACATCGCTGACGATAGTTAGTTTGTCCTGAACTTCCAAAATCCAATGCTAATAGCAAATTCCTCTAGTGGACGTCTTCCGACGTGTAGCGGTCCTCACCGTTGTTGGCCGAGTGATACGTGCGATCCCTCGAATACGATTCTGGCTGTCAGATGCAAATATTTAATTTCGGCTCTGCCTGGACTTCGCTAATGATAGTTAGTCTGTTCTGAACTTCCAAAAGCCAATGCGGACAGCAAATTCCTTTGGTGGACGTCTTTCGATGTGTGGCAGTTCTTACCGTTGTTGGTCGAGTGATACGTGCGATCCCTCAAATACGGTTCTTGCTGTCAGATGCAAATATTTAATTTCGACCCTGCCTGGACATCGCTAATGATAGTTAGTCTGTCCTGAACTTCCAAAAGCCAATGCGGACAACAAATTCCTCTGGTGGATGTCTTCCGATGTGTGGCGATCCTCATCGTTATTGGCCGAGTGATATGTGCGATCCCTCGAATACGGTTCTTGCTGTCAGATGCAAATATTTAATTTCGGCTCTGCTCGAACATCGCTGACGATAGTTAGTTTGTCCTGAACTTCCAAAATCCAATGCTAACAGCAAATTCCTCTAGTGGACGTCTTTCGACGTGTGGAGGTCCTCACCGTTGTTGGCCGAGTGATACGTGCGATCCCTCGAATATGGTTCTGGCTGTCAGATGCAAATATTTAATTTCGGCTCTGCCTGGACTTCGCTAATGATAGTTAGTCTGTCCTGAACTTCCAAAAGCCAATGCGGACAGCAAATTCCTCTGGTGGACGTCTTTCGATGTGTGGCAGTTCTTACCGTTGTTGGTCGAGTGATACGTGCGATCCCTCAAATACGGTTCTTGCTGTCAGATGCAAATATTTAATTTCGACCCTGCCTGGACATCGCTAATGATAGTTAGTCTGTCCTGAACTTCCAAAAGCCAATGCGGACAACAAATTCCTCTGGTGGATGTCTTCCGATGTGTGGCGATCCTCATCGTTATTGGCCGAGTGATATGTGCGATCCCTCGAATACGGTTCTTGCTGTCAGATGCAAATATTTAATTTCGGCTCTGCTCGAACATCGCTGACGATAGTTAGTTTGTCCTGAACTTCCAAAATCCAATGCTAACAGCAAATTCCTCTAGTGGACGTCTTTCGACGTGTGGAGGTCCTCACCGTTGTTGGCCGAGTGATACGTGCGATCCCTCGAATATGGTTCTGGCTGTCAGATGCAAATATTTAATTTCGGCTCTGCCTGGACTTCGCTAATGATAGTTAGTCTGTCCTGAACTTCCAAAAGCCAATGCGGACAGCAAATTCCTCTGGTAGACGTCTTTCGATGTGTGGCAGTTCTTACCGTTGTTGGTCGAGTGATACGTGCGATCCCTCAAATACGGTTCTTGCTGTCAGATGCAAATATTTAATTTCGACCCTGCCTGGACATCGCTAATGATAGTTAGTCTGTCCTGAACTTCCAAAAGCCAATGTGGACAGCAAATTCCTCTGGTGGATGTCTTCCGATGTGTGGCGATCCTCATCGTTATTGGCCGAGTGATATATGCGATCCCTCGAATACGGTTCTTGCTGTCAGATGCAAATATTTAATTTCGACCCTACCTGGACATCGCTAATGATAGTTAGTCTGTCCTGAACTTCCAAAAGCCAATGCTGACAGCAAATTCCTCTGGTGGACGTCTTCCGATGTGTAGGTGCTTCGATGAGGTGCCATACATACAACGAAAATATTATACACTAATGAGATTAGAAACTAACGGTTATTAGACGACTCTTACTAGACCTTTCTGGAGGACAATACCCTTCTGGAGATCTCAGTATCGTTTTTTATAATGTCCCGGCTATCGAATCTGCTTTATAAGGACGGAAAGATACAACGGAACTGTCACAGTATACAGGAAACTTTACTTTGCCTATTACAACTACTATTATAAAAATTTTTTAATTCATCGAAACAAAAAATGTTGATCATTAATGTTTGATCTGGATAAATTTCTTCCACAAGAAACAAATCTATTGTATTATTACATACATTTTTAGCAACGAATTACCCAGAAATTACATAGGCATGAATAAATTACAAAGTATAATATTATGATAAAATTTATATTTAGAAAATAGCAGGTACGATACGCAATAATGGATATGATAATTATTTTAGCAACGTTGATACAAACCATGTAATTCATATTCAAAGTAAATAAAAACATTGAGATAAATTAAATAAAATTGAAATTTTGTGTGACATGTTTCTATCTATAATAAAATTTGTACTTATATTAAAAGATTATTGTAACAATAATAATAAATAATACAATCAAAATTTATACTATATTTATCAATTATTCATATCTGTATTATACTATAGATATGAATAATTGAATAATTGATAAAACGACATCGCACACAGGAAATTAAACTAACTTTTTATTTTATCATTTTGTTGTAGTCTAAATTCCTGCAATTTAAATATCCACCAATGAGCAAAATATTGTGAAATATTGCAAAATACAATATTAACCGAATTACGCAATCTTCATGCGTTCTCAAACATGTGACAACTCAGTGCATTTTGACAAATGCAATGTGTTGCAAAATCTAAAATCAGGATATTTCGAGATGCAATCTTACATTTCGTAATGATCAAAAAGCACAAGTAAATCAACGTTTTCCGAAAGACCGTTAGTGCGTAAACCTGTGAAATAATGAACATTGTAATAAGAACATTGTAATTACACCATTGTAATAAGGACATTGTAATTACACCACGAAGTAGTTATTGTAATCACGTGAGTTTTTGAGATTAACAAGTGATTGAAGAAACTTTCTGTAAATTTTCTAAAGACTCAGAGTTCTAATTTCTAAGACGAAGAAAAGTATCCCGTTGTATTCCAAGTATTCAAGTGTTTTGTAGCGGTTAAAGACACCGAAAGCGGCAAGCGTAATTTTTTATTTTTCCGACAAAGCAAACCGCGGCTTAAAGAAAGTTAGCAGTGTCCTTTGCTTCGATAAACCAAGATACCGCACGGATATAAAACGGGGAATACGAATTTTCCCAGGCAGTTCTCCTGATGACTCTCGTGCGAGCAGAACTACTCGATGTATCTCACGCCTCCTGTAAAACTTTAATAAAATTATTTTTCAAACTTTACAATTTAAGCTTATAATTAGTAAAATAAATATTGGGGTGACATAAATATTGCCATAGAATGTATGATAACTCTTATTCTTCTTTTTGTTGCTAGCACGAAATTAATTAATAAGATAGTATAATCTTCTCTTTGCCGGTGATAATATAATTAAGGTAAAGAACAGTAGCCGATTTCAAACCAGCATAAATGATGTAAATTCAAAGATTTATTGACGTTTTGACCTATGGTTCAGGTCCTTATCAAAAATGTGAAAGATGACTAGAGAAATCAGTACAATTACATCGTTGGGAGATGTGCGCACGTCTGATGTCGATGACATCGAAACAAGAAGAGAAATTAATTAATATTGTTGTAAATAATGATAAAGTGAGTTGTCAAATCCATATTGATAATGTATATTAATATGTATATTTAGTTTATTAATTTTTCTTGCATTGATCAGTTTCGACGACTGTTGCAACTTATGAATGAACAGTGGGAGCTTTTTAATAACAAATACGAATATCATATTTTGAGATATTATGCTAGTATGGGCCAAAAAATAACTCGTTATTTTGCATAAAAATAATTAATTTCGGTTTCTGCTGATAAGAAAGGAAGCTTTTTTCACTACGGCTTAAGGAAGGCAATAGTTGAACAATTGGCACGCACAAATTTCATATTGCAAAATGAAGTAATTCTCATAGACTTGAATATAGATGGATTGCCAATATCAAAAAGCAATAAAAGCCAAATTTGGCCCATTTTAGGCAAAATTTATGGTGATAAAATATTTACACCTTTCATAATTAGTGCCTATCATGGATATTCAAAACCGCCTTCATTGAGTGATTTCTTGACACCTTTTTGCCAAGAATATAATACACTAAGAAATATAAGGTTGACTTTTGGTGAGAAAAACTACACCATACAAATTAGAAGTGTCATTTGCGATAGCCCTGCAAGAGCATTCGTAACTTGTACAAAAGCACACAACGGATCCTTCGGATGTGGAAAATGTATACAAGAAGGAACGAACATTGGGAGCTTTTTAATAGCAAATACGAATATCATATCTTGAGATATTATGCTAGTATGGGCCAAAAAATAACTCGTTATTTTGCAAGTATAAAAATAATTAAGCACCTATTATAATCATCGAATGCTAGTTTTTGGAATCTTCTGCACCGCTTAGAACTGACGATGACTTCAGAAATAGAGTTCAACAAGACCACCAAACTGGTACATCTCCTCTGGAATTGATCCAGTTGCAAATGGTTTCACGGATCCCGCTAGATTATATGCATTTGGTATGTCTAGGAGTCACAAAGAAATTATTGCACCTCTGGATCAGTGGATACCAAACATCATGATTAAGTGGCCGAAAAATATCAGAGTTATCTGAAAAATTGATTCAAATGGCGAAATGGATTCCCAAGGAGTTTGCCCGAAAACCTCGTTCGCTAGATGAGTTGGCTCGATGGAAAGCAACGGAATTGCGACAATTTCTGTTATACCTTGGACCAGTTGTGTTGCTGAATATTTTGCATGAGAATAATTTGATGCATTTTAATACATTAAATTGTGCAATATGGATATTGTGCCATCCAACGGATTGTTTCCGTAATAATAAATATAGCAAAGATCTGCTGACTCAATTTATCGAGATATTTAAACAGTTATACGAAGAAGACAATATAATTTACAATGTACATAATTTAGTTCACATAAACAAAGACGTAGTAATGTTTGGACCACTGGACAGTTTTTCCGCTTTTCCTTTTGAAAACTTCATGCAAACAATAAAGAAAATGCTAAGAAATTGATAAACCATTACAGCAACTGTACAACAGAATCTCTGAAAGTAGTAATGAAGACATATCAAATAAAATTAACAAATCCAATGTACCGGTATTGAAAATGAAACATTCACAAGTTCTACCAATGAATTGTACGAACGCTTACCGTATGATTAAATTTCCTGACTTTTTATTGACAAATATTAAACCGAACAATTGTTGCTATCTCAAAGATAAATCAATTATTATCGTTAAACACATTTGTTATAATGAAGAAAGAACATCCGTCATTCTCGGAAAGAAATTCTTATCAAAAAATTCTTTGCCACTGTATCCTTGCGAATCACAAAACTTGGGCATATGCGTAGTAAATAATTTGTCGGACCTGATGATGTGGCCAATTATGGACATCCTAAACAAAGCCGTTCAACTTCCTCTTGACAAAAATACTTCCTGGTGTTGTATGCCATTGCTACATTCATCTTCAAAATACTACATTCATCTTCAAAATAAAAAAAGACTTCTCAGTCGTTGCGTTGTCGTAAAAAGGTGATGACTTTTTATAGTAACTAAATTTTTCTCATTAATTGTATGTCTTGCGAACTTGCACGCAACCTGCGATAAAGATGCTACATCCATTACATTTTTAAAAACCTACTTCAGAGTAAATATTATTGTATTATTGTATTAATGTATTATTATTATTTACTGTAACTTCCCTTACAACTATTTATTGTTATTACCTTAATATAATTAACGTTGACACGCGCAGTTTTTGTGATCACTGAACTTGAAAAATCACTTTTGACAAAAATGCTTTTTGTACATTATGCAATATTAACAGCAACGTACATATAAATATACAATTTTTTTCAGAATGACGTTTTACGTACTCCTGTATGATATTTACTGTATAACAGTACCATCATCATGGGTAAACTTTGAACGGTATGTATTTAATAAAAATTCATAATGTTCTAATACTTCAAAAATTTTTTGTAATTTTTTAAATATTATCTTTCAACTTTGCATATATTCCACAATATTACATAGCATTTCGTACGGAAAATTATAGTTATTTTGAAATATATTCAATGATTTCTCAATAATTTTCATTTCATTAATAAAAGTTAAAATATACTATTAAAAAGTAATAAAAAAGTGTTGAAATATTGGACACTACAAATTTTTATTGAAATATTGATGAAGTAATAATGAAACAGAGTCAATTGGGAGTTTTCAAATACATTTCAGTAAAATATTTCTATCAGGATTTGCATTCTGATTTTATCGCGCGAGGTCGGTAAAGCATGCCCTAGCCGCTCAGCAGGCGTAGGCAACCCGACTTACTGATCTGTAGGTTGCGGAAGCACCCTGTACAAGGCTTTTTCCTCGTGTGCGAAGGACGTAGCTCATAGTTGGTCAATAATGTAGAAAATCGATAGGGGGGAGAACATGGTCAGCGGTGAGCATGGCCCCATCAGCGAATGCAGTTAATCTCTTGGTTTTGCAAATCCTTGCATACGGAGATTCGGAGGAAAAAAATGTGTGATTATGAATTCAGAGAGCGGACCGAGTAGCACAGATTCACAAGAGGCCGAATAACGTAACGTTATTGGTGGATCAGTAAGTTAATGAATGCCAGAAAATGGATAAACATGAGAACAGGCATGTTTCGGACCTGCTTCGTAAAATTTTCTTTACGGAGTGCATTCATTCAGATGTCAAAAAACTTATCTGTATTATACATATAACAAAAAGTAAATATAAATTAAAAAGTTAATTATACTTATTTAATTTTGTGCTTGTCCTAGTAAACTTTGAATTTAAATTTAATATACGGTGTCTGTATAAAAGTTGAAATTTACCTTATTTACAAAATCAGGATCGATTTCCAAATTCTTATTATTCAGTATTTCGTTAATTCATCATAATTAGGAGAAAGTGAGGAATTTGTTTCAGTTGTTCAGTTTCGGTTTGCATATCAATTTCTTCAGTTCTCGTTGTCTTTCTTTTCTTTCCCATCTCCTTAGTCTTTCTCTTTCCATTTGACTCCAAAATGTTAGAAATCTCTTCTTCATACGCACCATCTGCGTGAACAAAAACACGACATATTAAGATCTGTAACTGCTTGTCACAATCATGGCTGTAAACGGCCTTCTTCTTTCGAACTTACCTCCTCGGTCCTTCAGAAGGTCCTTTGATTGCTCTCTATTTTTTAATGAGCAATTTGCGCAATTACGCCTAAGTCTCATATTTTCCTTTCGGGCGACCTCAGCTTCGGGATCCAGGATCACGCATCTTCTCCGCGGGTTATGGCTCCCTTGCCTGGCTGGGATGAAGGTTTGCGCGCATTTGTTTTTTCAAATTTCAAATGCTGTGCCGCTTTGAACATCGCAAAGCGTAGGAAATCTTAAAACAAATACAACACTTTGCGCTTGTCCTGGCCGTTCTTCTCTTCGACATCTCGATCTTCTGTCGTGTCAGGGATACAATTCAACAATCAAGTTCTTTGATTGATAAACTTACGAAATTGTCCTATCTTCGACCTTGCATTTTTTGCATATTAAGTTTTAATTTAAGTTATAATATGTATGTATATAAGATAAATATCGCAAAACCAACGCTAACGCAAATTAACCCTTTCGTTTTGAGCGCCAGATATATCCGGCATCCGCGCGACGACTTGTACGTACGAGCGCCGGATTTATCTGGCATCCACGCGACGACTTATGAGTATGAGCGCCGGATATATCCGGCATCCATATGATGTGTATACAAGTACCATACATTACATTATTAATTATATTAAGCATTTAATCGTAAAGTCTTGTAAATATGTAAACACCTAAAAATATGTCAACTGTAATTGGTCTAATGTTTTTAGAATAACTAATATAATTTTGTATAAGTCTTTTCATACTAAAAATGTAAACTATACGTGTTATATTAGAGCAACAATGTTTTATTAAGCACAGTTGTTATTTGTGACTTAGAAAAACGTATGTACAAAAACCACGCGCACTGTGCACATTTCTGGCGCGTATGGTACTTGTATACACATCATATGGATGCCGGATATATCCGGCACTCGTACTCATAAGTCGTCGCGTGGATGCCGGATAAATCGGGCGCTCGTACGGACAAGTCGTCGCGCGGATGTCGGATACATCCGGCGCTCGTACGCACAAGTCGTCGCGCGGATGCTGGATATATCCGGCGCTCAAAGCAAAAGGGTTAATTTGCGTTAGCGTTGGTTTTGCGATATTTCTTATATACATATTGTAACTTAAATTCAATTTCACATTAAAACTTAATATGCAAAGTGCAAAGTCAAAAGATAAAACGATATCGTAAGTTTATCAATCAAAGAACTCGGTTGTTGAATTGTATCCTGACACAACAGAGGATCGAGATGTCGAAGAGAAGAACGGTCAGGACAAGCGCAAAGTGGTATTTGTTTTGGATTTCCTACGCTTTACCAATGTTCAAAGTGGTTAAACATTTGAAATCTGAAACGAATGCGCGCAAACCTTCATCCCAGCCAGGCAAGAGAGCCATAACCCGCGGAGAAGATGCGTGATCCTGGATCCCGAAGCTAAGGTCGCGCGAAAGGAAAATATGAGATACTTAGGCGTAATTAGTCATTATTTTGTGACGTCCCGCCAAATTTTAAAATTCTAAAAACTCTCTTATCTTATAATTTTTGCGTTACTAGATACTTATTCACAATCTTACGTTATTGCGAATTATCTCTTCCCTTTTTTCCACTACTATACATAGATATATATATACTCCAGTATTAAAATCATTATTTTCTATAATACTTACCACTTTATTGTACTATTTTATTATTAATTACATTTTATTACATTATTTCTATTATTAATATATTTTTCTATAAATTGCTATTTCCTTATACTCTTGTTATATATATATATATCTAATATGCAACAAGACGTTGCTATTGGAAAGATGGAAAAATTAGAAAACGAAATAAAAAGGAAGAAAAACGTAAAATCTAAAAAACACGTAAAATCTAATTATATCAATTAAATTCACTACTAATGTCTCACCCAGTATATGCCGCGACTTCCATGCATAGGGAGTCTCATTATATATATATTTTTGTTATTGGCACAGCATACCAATCATTATAACTTTAATTAATACCATATACTATATTTACAATAAGGCACAATATGCATATACATATTGCAATGATGCGGGCAATGCACTCGAATAATCATCTTTAATAAGTGACTAAGAAAAGGTAAGGAAACCCAATAAAAACTATAAAATTAAAATCAAATATAAAAATAAATCTTGCATACTTATCATCGAATTATATTAATATCTTCTAAATTATTTATATGTTACACTATATTTAATCATTGCTTCACTATAAAATATAATCTTACCTTTATATTCGCTTATACTTTATCACATAATGAGTTGATTAAAAATATAAAAATCAAATAAAAATTATAAAACGCAAAACTATTAAAAACAAGAGTTAGTAGCGTCATAACTCGTTGCGTAACCATTACTATCGCCGAAATATTATAAGGCTATTTCATAATACTCTATTTCGATTTGAATATATAATTCGTTATTTTATATCATAAGTAATCTAACGTCGCTTCTGTTGAACGAATAAGTTATTTTAGATTTACTTAATTATCTAGAGAAGCGACTAAGAAATGTGCTTCTTACAATAACTAATTAATAATTCTTTATTACTTATGTTTGCTTCGCTTCACTAATGCTAATACTTCCGCTATAATTCCCCGTTATAACATTTATCAATCCACTATTAAATCATTATATCATGTAAAACTAACCCGAATAAAATTATAAAATATAAAATCAACTAAAAGGATTACAATATATATATATTCTCATACATTTATTGCATTATACCGGTGTTAGATATGAATTAATTAATAAATATATATAAACAGTTAAGTTACCTTTTAATCCATATAAATAACCGCTTATAAGGGTAATATGTATAAGAATTTTCAGGCCTCTAATTGTCACTATTTTCCAAATATTAATAACTATTTTCTCATTAGTTAATTTTTCATAAAACTTTAATATAATTCAAAAGAGCCTTTTAAACCAAAACCAATGCAATTCTCTGCTTTCCAGAGTTCTTCTTAATTCACGAATTATTGCCGAAAACTGTTCCTAAAGAATATTCATGTAATCCTTATAGTACGACTCTTTCTATATATATATACTCTATGTCCGCACAGCTGAACGTTCCTGTGTGCACGACCGCTGCTGCATTTCTATGCGCCCCGGACGCATCTAATGGATTATTTCTTTATTTAATTGCTGAAACCCTCTAGAAATAAACCGTGCCTTACCTTTATTTGATTTCGTATAATTTTATCATAATATCCATCCCTTTTATGCGTTGTTTACATATGGATCTCTTAACACACCCACTTTTACTTTTACATTACAAAATATTTCAAGCTGGATTTCATATTGAACGTATTCGCTCTTGCTGTATTTAACCATCTTCGTCTTAAGCACAATGCTTATGGACGAACAACTTGGCTTACCAAATATTTTACTCAGTTATTAAACTATCCTTGTTTTACATATATGTTCCCTATACTACATACGAACATTAAATCTTGCTTCCGTATTAAACTTACTCACTCTAACTTTATTAATCCATCTCTGTCTTATGCATATGTCTTATAGACAAAAGCTTGATTTTCTAAGCGTCTTGCTTTTTATTTAATCATTTTTGCCTTTCACATATAACCCTCTATACTCTTTTATTAAGCTTATTCGCTCGCACTTATATAATATTGTTAATGCACAATTACTATATGAAAATCTATCGAACCTCCCCTGTTCAATACTTTATTATTCATATATTATATTTTGTTAAATTTATTATTTTCGTCGCTCTCACATATATGCGTTAATATTAAGAAACTATTTGCAACACCCTTGACGGAAAAATATCTATTTCGCTTCTATCAAAGTAACGAGTCTCAACAATTTATGCCGCGCCAGGCTACCACGAAATAATTGTTGAATTAAAGTTTGCAGCCGCCTAAACATCTGATAGATAAGGCGAGGAAAATACTCGGGTTACAATTTTAGTTTATTTAATAGTTCGTCACCAGGCTGATGCAAGCTAACGTGACACAGATTCGTACGTCACGATTTCCTACCCTTTACATTTTGCATTTAAGAGCGTACTCCCTACTCTATGTACACCCCCTCCGTTGAAATTGCGAGGGCCCGAAAAATCCGTCGCAACTTACTAGAGGAGCGAGAAAAGGTCGACAGAAAGATCAGAGGTTGCAAGGTGAAAAGACGCGCTCCGGCATATTAAAGAAAAAGGAACTTAGAAATTTTTCGTCAGTTTCAACTTATAAAAGAACTCATACTTATACTACTTCAATTCAGTGCGGTCGTACATTATATCATTGTCAGAAGGATCAGAGGTTTTTAGTGTGAAGAAAAGGAGCTATCTCATTACCAATTATAAAAGATTTTACCAACTATACATATTGTGTCCCTTATTCTGTCTATATTTATGATTGATCTGAACGACTCGTGTACTATTGTTATTATTATTATTATGGTTCTTTTATTCATTATGTATTATTGAAATTATTATTGCCCCTTTTATTTACTATATATTATTGAATATTTTATATATGGACATTTTAATTTAAATACTTGTATTCTGTCGGTATCACTACTATTAATTTTATTACAAACTCTTGAGTTTCAAATTGAAATTAGTTATCTCTGTTCCCTTAATAGATGGTCAGACCGAGCCGATCGTCGGTATCGAAGTACCGAACACGCCACACGACCTCCCCAACCCCCTAGAGCTAGACAAGAACTTCCCCCCTTGATAGATTTAGAAGCGGAGCCAGGTTTCATTCCCCGACCGATCCTGATCGATTTATCTACGCCTACCCCAAGACTCATTCCCCAAAATCCACCCCCAGTTGTCCAGGAGCCTCAACCAGGTCCAAGTTCGGCTCCCCATGTAGCTCCTACAGATTTCCATTCCGTTTCGCGCCCCTCTTCATCACCATCTTCCTCTTTATGTCCAGGACCCTCCACTGCCGTTGAACGCCCTAAAATTCTCTATATCCCCTTACTCGTAGACCCCGAAACGTTGCATCCAGAAGACGCATACATCCGAAACCTGTTTATCCGAGCACATTTCCCGCATTTAAACCCGAGTAGCTTCAACAAACGTCGCGAGGAGGCGCGCCCATCGGCTAATTCGGGAGAAGCATCTACGAAACGGGCCAAGACGGGATAAACCATTTTATTGAAGTAAATAAATAATTCACTTCAACTAACTTTATTCTTTCACTTAACCCCTCTGTGACGATAGCTCTCGCCAATCCCCGGTAA
Source organism: Crematogaster levior (assembly GCA_901521435.1). Classification (NCBI taxonomy): domain Eukaryota; kingdom Metazoa; phylum Arthropoda; class Insecta; order Hymenoptera; family Formicidae; genus Crematogaster; species Crematogaster levior. Next base: position 243,808 of record CABEGB010000831.1, on the reverse strand, counting down.
AACCTGTGTAAGCAGGTTGACCGAAAATCAACAAAGGAGAGCACCTCTGCAGGTACACCGAGGTAGCACCTGTGAAGGAAAAAATATTGCGAACCGCGGATCAGTTTAATCGGTTTCAATTCAAGACTCATTACTCGCGATTTCTATTAACGTAGAATTCATCTTATCTTATCTTATCTTATCTTATCTTGAACCGCGGGACGTAACAATTTTCATTCCCGGAATTACGCATCGTTGGCATTTTTGTTTTGTACCGTAGTGTGAATCATTTTTTGTCTTGTACTTATATATATATATACAGGGTCCGCCACTTAATTTACGTTGGCATTAAATTTGAATTTATCTTATATATATATATATATTTTTTAATATTTTTATTTATGAGCGCGCTATTTATTTAATTAGTTTTTGCTTTTTTTATTATGTATTTTGTGTTCTTTTATTTAATTTGTTTAATTTGCGTTAGCGTTGGTTTTGCGATATTTATCTTATATACATACATATTATAACTTAAATTAAATTTCACATTAAAACTTAATATGCAAAAAATGCAAGGACGAAAGATAGGACAATTTCGTAAGTTTATCAATCAAAAAACTCGATTGTTGAATTGTATCCTGACACGACAGAGGATCGAGATGTCGAAGAGAAAAACGGCCAGGATAAGCGCAAAGTGTGGTATTTGTTTTAAGATTTCCTACGCTTTGCCGATGTTCAAAGCGGCACAGCGTTTGAAATCTGAAAAAACAAATGCGCGCAAACCTTCATCCCAGCCAGGCAAGGGAGCCATAACCCGCGGAGAAGATGCGTGATCCTGGATCCCGAAGCTGAGGTCGCGCGAAAGGAAAATATGAGACTTAGGCGTAATTACTTAGGCGTAATTAGTCATTATTTTCATTCCCGGGATTAAGCATCGTTGGCATTTTTAGACCGCCAAGGCCAAGAGACTTGCCCGCTGCAATTTGCTCGTGTGTTCACTGAAACACACAGCTGCTGGCCGCATCAAGTTTTTCTCTGACGAGAAGATCTTCACAGTGGATGCCAAGGTGAATCGAAGAAATGACCGTTGGCTCGCTCACGACCCCGAGGACGTCCCCGTGGTGGCCAGGACCAAGTTTCCAGCCAGTGTCCACGTCCTAAGCGTCGTCTCGAGTGAGGGCGACATCATGCCGCCACATTTTTTCAAGAAGAGAGAAACAATCACGAAGGAGGTTTATGTGGAGATCTTGAGGACTACAGTCAAGCCTTGGATGGAGGACGTAGCTGCAGGAAGGCCGTATATCTTCCAACAAGACGGCGCACCTGCTCATACGAGTCACTTGGTGCAGAACTGGCTATCGGACAATATCGACATGTTTTGGTCGAAGGATTTCTGGCCTCCGAATAGTCCCGATCTGAATCCTCTCGACTACTACGTGTGGGGCGTAGTCGAGAGGGATAGTAACAAAGCCAGACACCCTAATGTAGCCTCTCTCCAAGCCGCTATTGAAGCGGCATTCATAAAAATGGACCGTGCGCAATTGCAGACGGCATGCTCGCGCTTTCGGAATAGGATTGAAGCGGTGATCGAGGCGCAGGGCGGATACATTGAGTAAAATGTCTCAGAAAAGATCCCTTAACCCAGCTATAAAGCAGTCTATTTATGTTTTTTCATATTTTCTGTAATAAACAACTTTTTCGAGAAAAAAATTTTTGTCCGGATTTAAGTGGCGGACCCTGTATATATATATATATATAAATATATCAATACGCATATATATATTTTTAAATATTTTTATTTATGAGCGCGCTATTTATTTAATTAGTTTTTGCTTTTTTTATTATGTATTTTGTGTTCTTTTATTTAATTTGTTTAATTTGCGTTAGCGTTGGTTTTGCGATATTTATCTTATATACATACATATTATAACTTAAATTAAATTTCACATTAAAACTTAATATGCAAAAAATGCAAGGTCGAAAGATAGGACAATTTCGTAAGTTTATCAATCAAAGAACTCGTATGTTGAATTGTATCCTGACACGACAGAGGATCGAGATGTCGAAGAGAAGAACGGTCAGGACAAGCGCAAAGTGTGGTATTTGTTTTAAGATTTCCTACGCTTTGCCGATGTTCAAAGCGGCACAGCGTTTGAAATCTGAAAAAACAAATGCGCGCAAACCTTCATCCCAGCCAAGCAAGGGAGCCATAACCCGCGGAGAAGATGCGTGATCTTGGATCCCGAAGCTGAGGTCGCGCGAAAGAAAAATATGAGATACTTAGGCGTAATTAGTCATTATTTTCATTCCCGGGATTACGCATCATTGGCATTTTTGTTTTGTACCGTAGTGTGAATCATTTTCTGTCTTATATATATATATATATTTTTTTAATATTTTTATTTATGAGCGCGCTATTTATTTAATTAGTTTTTGCTTTTTTTATTATGTATTTTGTGTTCTTTTATTTAATTTGTTTAATTTGCGTTAGTTTTGCGATATTTCACGTCACGTAAACAAAGAACACAAGAAGAATATGAATTAGAAGAGGAATCTACGTGCTCGGAAGAAAACAATGTCGATAATAACAATAATATCGATAGAAAATAAATTATTTTTTTATATTTCTTATTTTTTAAATATTTTTATTTATGTGCGCGCTATTTATTTAATTAATTTTTGCGTTTTTATCATGTATTTTGTGTTTTATTATTTATTTTGTTTAATTTACGTTGGCATTAGTTTTGTGACATTTATCTTATATATATATATTGTTGCATCCGCTCGCATCACGATGCGTTTTGAGGAATGAGCGTTTCCTGGCAACGGGCCGTCACTTGTCTAACAGCGATCAGCGTCTTTATGTCTGATCTTTCCAAAAGAACGGACGTGTTCTCTGTATCTCGTTCTTGTTATTAATAAAGAGTTTCTTAAATATCTTTTGAGTGCTTATTCCGCCTTGACAGAGAGTGCCGCGAGTGTTTGTGAGTGAGTGACGGTGTTGGTGCGACCGGCGCGGAGGCGCAACATTTTGGGGGCTCGTCCGAGCACGGACGAGAATTTGAACATGACGACGCCACGCTCCCCTGTTGCGACGCGTTCGCGGACGCTCGCTGCTGAGATGGAGTCTCAGCGTACAATTTTGCTCGAGTTGGAGTAGATCCGGGAGGAGCGACGCCTGGAGCGCGAGCGCTGACAGGCCGAGAAAGAGCGGACGGAAGCTGAGCTGCAGCGTCTGCGTCTTCAAATCACCCAACTAAGTCCTTCTAATAATATTTCGTTCCCCGTCGATTCTTACAAGACGTCGCGTTTGATCGGCGCGGGCGAGGGCGCGTGTGCGGGGCGCGCGACGCGTTGCTTAAAGTTAAAGCCGGACGTCTACGACAGGACGGCGCCGCTACGCGAATTTCTCTCTCAATTTTCGCTGATCGCGCGCGTGAATTTGTGGACTAAAACGGAGAAGGCGGTCGTGTTAGCGTCTTGTTTGCGGAGTAAAGCGCGTTCGCTTCTCGACTCCTGTGCCGATGGAGAAGAGACCTACTCGTTCGCGGAGTTGAAGGCGAAATTAGAATTACGATTCGGAGAGACACAGTCTCTACAAAACTTTTATTCGCAGTTTACGAACAAAAGACAGCGTTTCGGAGAAAATTTCGCGTCTTTGGGGGCGGACTTAGAAAGGCTGTCACGATTGGCTTACCCCGAGTGTCCACATACCGTTCGCGACAAGATCGCTTACGCACAGTTTATTTCCGCGCTTTCCGAATACAATGTAAAAAAGACTCTCCAGCTAGAGGGTATTACTTCATTGAACGTGGCGATAGAGAGGGCAAAAGCCGTGAAAGCTATCCAGGAGAGTTGCTCGGAACCGAGGAAAGGGGAAAATTATTTTTCTGGAAGGAAAAGAGGGAGATATTTGGGTACTGCGGGTGAGGCCAAAGAGGGGAGAGATCTCGCGAAAAAAGATAAAGAGGAGAAAAATGGAAATTCGAAAGAGAAGAGAAATTTTTACAAGAGGAATAAATTTGGAAAAAGCGAAAATAAGGAATGTTGACAATGCGGAAAGAACGGACATTTCCGGTAACGGACACTTCCGTTACGAGTGCCCGAGCGGAGCGGGAAACAAGGTTTAGTCGAGCTTTGCGGGGCGGGCTCGGCTAGGGAATTGAGAGCCCCTGTTGAAAAAAATAAGAATTTGTTCAAATTAAGTAGAATAAGCGGAAGTGTTAATGTTTTCTGTTACTTGGGTAAAATTAACGGAAGAGATTGTATTTTTAAGGTGAACACGGGCTCTGACGTTTCTGTTTTGAATGAAAATTTCGTAGAAAAGTCGAAATTAAAAATGGAAAACTGCTCCTTGAAGTATCCAACCGGGGAGAGAATTTTGGTAGGCAATTTTGGAGGCATAGGGCGGTCGTGGAGGTATAGATCGGGGATAATTTCGTGAGGTTCCCTATGCTGACCGATATCTCCGATGATTGCATTTTGGAAGTTGATTTTCTGGAACGGCTGGGATTGAGTAATGTTTTCGATTTCGCTTTCGGGAGGGGCGTCGAGAAAAGTTGTGGCCGTCTGATAAATTCTGAAATTCCCTCGAGCTTAGAGGGGCTTTTTGAGAAAAATTCTCGGGAATTAGACGTTGAACAAAAGAAAGTTTTCCGCGAATTTTTGCGTAAATTTCAAGATTTGTTTTCCGAGATTATAACCGCCGGGAATTGTGAGATCGGCGAGCATGTAATTAATGTAAAAGATTCTTCCCCAATAAAACAGGTTCCCCGGAGAATTCCCATAGAGATGAGATCTGAAGTGGAAAAAATTATTGAGGAAATGAGAGTAAATGGGATAATAGAGGAATCAACTAGTCCTTGGGTTTCTCCTGCGATCCTAAAGAGTTTATTTATATTGATTATGTAAGTATTAATTACAGTGATTAATACGTAAGTATTCTCATTAATGATCAATTTAATGAAAATACAAACTGGCAGTGATCAATTCATATGTAATTATTCGTGTAAATTATCTTCAGTTTGTGATAATAATTTAAGAAGACTGCATTGGATTAAATTATAATTAATCTTCTTACAGAAATGGACGATTTCGATTTGTTATTGATTGTCTCTAGTCAACATGGGAGCAGTTTTGATGCAACGTCGCACAGTGCTGAGGCGGAAAAAATTGATTTTTTTCAAATTTTAATTTTTAATTTAATTTCATCATAAAAATTATATTTAAACATCTAATATATCATAATGGATAACTTTTTTCCTTTAATCTTTTTCTTTATTAATATTTTCAATAAACAAAAACTAAAATGTCTCTACTCTAAAATATATACCGTAATAGATAATATTCAATTTCGAATTGTTTTTATATTTTTTGATCGATAGATCATAATTGTATTTATTCTAAAATTTTAAATTAACTTTAAATCTTTCTTAAAAAACAAGAAATAAATTATTATTGATTATATTTATTTATAAATATTAACCTTAAAAATGCCTTAAAAATGCTTGAAAAAAAGAAAAAAGAAACATAAATTTGATCAAGTATTTCTTTATTACCCAAACTTCCCCCAAATGTGTTTTTTGTCTAGACTTAAGTAAACATCAATATGAAATAATTCGAGAAACGTTAAAAAAATGGTTTTTATATCTTACTTCCGTACAAGAAAATTTTAGAAGCTAAAAAGGAATGTTACCCTCAAGAAATGAGAATAACTGAAAAGAAAGCTGAAATAGATCTTCAAAATTTATTAGATTACACCGTAGAGAGAATGTTCAAAAGTTTTGATATAACAACAATTGCAAATATTGACAAAGAAGAATTAATTCTAATTTCTAAATAGAGATGTGATGGGGCTTCCGGTCAAAATGAATTCAAGCAAAAATTTTCGGATAACTTAATAGACGTATCTGATGCATTCATGTACATGACATCTACAGGGCCGATTCAACTAGTTTCGAAGGAAAATATTACACAACAATTTTGGCAAAATTCATTTATATTACATTAACTTTTGAAAGTCATCTGTCATAGATCGTTCCTTTACTGAGTTGACCTTATTATCCTATTATTATTATTATTGATAACGAGCGACTGTATATTGTTTACTTTTAATATATAATTTAGTTATTATATAACATAATAATTAAATGTAACATAAATTGAAGAAAAGAAATTTTACATTTCCAAAAAATGAATGAATGAGTGAATAAATGAATGAATAGATGAATGAATAAATAAATATTGAATGTAGATAGAACAGAAGACAGGTAAAAGAAATAGATATAGATAAAAAAAAGATAGATATAAAAGATTGATAGAAAAATGAAATTTGAAAGAAAAATAAAGGGCAGAAGAAGATAGAAAGAAAAAGAGTAATTTTGAGAATATTACGATAGTTCTTTTAAGATCACTTTACACGATTTAAAATTCACAACATAATATAGAATAAAATTATATAAAAAATATTTGATAAATTAGAAGTACATTTATACAAATATATACGCGTGCGTGCGTGAGAGCGTACGTGCGTGCGTGTTTGTGTATGTGTGTGTGTACATATCTTTATAAACGTATACATACATTTATAGAGATACACGTCCATCAAGTCCAAGACTTTGCAGACCAATTCAGTTTGAATTCGCCAAAGAAACACCTGAATTAATAAAAAAAACGGTGCAACACATAAAAGAGAAAATTTCAAACTTACATGAGACAATAGTAAATATATCTGGACGTACATTCAAAGTAAAACATAACATGTTATGTACAATGATTGATGGAAAAACAGCTCAATCGCTCACGGACACAAAGTCATCTTCAATTTGTTACATTTGTAAAGCAACTCCTCGAGAGATGAATGATCTTAATCAAATTCACAAAAAGTCTTATGATGACAATGCTTTAAAACTTGGCTTATCTCCTCTACATGCGCGTATTAAATTTATGGAATGCATTCTTCATATCGCTTATAATTTGCCTTTTAAAAAATGGTCAGCCACAAAAGAAGCAAAAATTATAAAAGAAGAAAATAAAAAGAAGATTCAAAAAGAATTTCAATCTCGAACTGGTCTTAGAGTAGACATGGTGCGTCAAGGCTGTGGAAATACAAATAATGGTAATACTTCACGCCGCTTTTTTTCCCAGCCGAAGCTAACAGCAGAAATCACAGGAATAAACGAAGATTTAATTAAGCGTTTCTCAATCATATTGGAAGTCATTACCTGCGGTGTTGCTATTGATCCAAAAAAATTTGGTATATATTCTTATAATACTGCAAAAATGTTTGTTGATATGTATGAATGGTATTACATGCCAACTATTCACAAGGTTCTTCACGGCGAAAAAATTATTACTGCAGCAGTGCTTCCCATTGGTTTATTATCCGAAGAAGCACAAGAAGCTCGGAACAAGGATTACAAAAAATATCGAATTTATCATTCAAGGAAAATTAGTCGTTTAACTACAAACGAAGACGCACCAATGTTGCACCAATTATTAATCTCATCTGATCCGTATTTATTCAGTTTGCGAAAAGAATCAGCAAAAAATACTTTGCCATTAAGTGAAGATGCGAAATCTCTTTTACAAGACGAACCTGATTAATTTAAAATTAGTAATTATGTAATAATTATTATTTTTGCAAAAATAATAATTAAACATTTAATATTTTAATTAATAAATTATTATCTTTAAGATAAAAAAAGAATCAGAACTCTATCTGCTTAAATTAAAAAGTTACATAATTTTTTCCGAAAGCATGTGTTCTGGCACCACTGCGTCGTAGAGACAGAATCAACCGTAAACGTCGTCACCGTTGACGTGTCTGGGTACGACCGAAGATATATCATATGTTTGATATAATACCAATAGTCATGACCGAGAACAATTATGTACTAGCATAGAACAACTTGGAACAACTCTCGTTTTCCCCGGAACAACCATACAAAAAAAACTTTGCTCTTGGAGAAAAATACTTATTTCGTCGTTTTCGACCGTTAAAGTCGTGACAGCGGTCCAAAATTATAGAACAATTACGTACTAGCATAGAACAACTTGGAACAACTCTCGTTTTCCCCGGAACAACCATACAAAAAAAACTTTGCTCTTGGAGAAAAATACTTATTTCGTCTTTTTCGACCGTTAAAGTCGTGACAGCGGTCCCAAATTATAGAACAATTACGTACTAGCATAGAACAACTTGGAACAACTCTTATTTTTCCCGGAACAATCATACAAAAGGAACTTTACTCTTGGAGAAAAATACTTATTTCGTCGTTTCGACCGTTAAAGTCGTGACAGCGGTCCCAAATTATAGAACAATTACGTACTAGCATAGAACAACTTGGAACAACTCTTATTTTCCCCGGAACAATCATACAAAAAAAACTTTACTCTTTGAGAAAAATACTTATTTCGTCTTTTCCGACCGTGAAGTCGTGACAGCGGTCCCAAATTAGAGAACAATTACGTACTAGCATAAAACAACTTGGAACAACTCTTATTTTTCCCGGAACAATCATACAAAAAAACTTTACTCTTGGAGAAAAATATTTGGGACACACTGTATATTGAGAAAAAAAGTAGTTGAATAAAAAAATATACACATATTTTGGCGTTGCAGAAAATTTTATATAAATTTCTCTGTAATGCCAGTTTAATGTAAATAATTTGTTTGTTTCATTACGTACTTACACAATTATTTTATTTTACAGATTAAAAAAGAATAATCAGCAGCTCAGGCGCTGTATAAAAGCTCCCACACAGCACAAATGACTGTTTGTCGACTAATAGTTGACTTTTTTCAGTCGACTTAAAGTCAGCTGTTAAAGTCGACATTTAGCCAACTATTTCCAGGATGATTTTTGTCGACTTTAAATTGTCGACTTTAAGTCAACAATTTAAAGACGACAAAAATCATCCTGGAAATAGTTGGCTAAATGTCGACTTCGAAAGTCAAAGTTGGCGCGTAGTGCGCGCGTGACATGCGATCGCCGCGACATGCGATCGCCGCGACTTCATCCTTTCGATCGCCTCTGTGTGTGTGTGCCCATTGTGCCTCCCGCGTGCCGGCTTTTTGTTCCTGTGCAATATTTATCAAGGTAATGTCCTTCTTTCATAATTAATATTATAGCATAAAATATTAAAGGATATCAGAGATATATTGTATATACGTATAAATGTAAATTTTATATGTAATAATTCGTGACATGTACAATTATGTACAAGTGAGGTTAGTCCTCTTTCTTCTCTATTGAGTTTCCGTGTATCTGTAATTAGTAACAGTATTTTTATTTTCAGCTTATCTTGTGCAATAGAGGCGGTGCGAATTTGATTAACTATTGAGCGAAGCAGCACGTACGATACATAATCAAGGTAATTTACATTTCTAATTTTTTATTTAAATAATTTGAAAACACAATATAAATAATATATACAATTTTTTAATTATTTTTAATTATTTAATATAAAATGTTATTTTTTTAAAAATCACGGAATTTAAAGATGTTCTTCTGTTAATAATTAAATTAAAATTTTTTATGAATACAAAAATATTCACAATATAATATATTAAATAACATAAATTTCAGTTGCATTTTTGCAGGTTAATTTTTAATTATTTACTTTTAAATATTTCTTTTGTTGTATAGAAAAATTCCGCAAAAATTACTTGGTCAAATTTGTGACAATTGAACGGAAACTCAATCGGATCATTCATTTTCTAGAAAATGAAAATAATGTACAACGGAATGAAATAGAACAAGACGATGTGTCGTTGTTACCAAATTTTCCTCTCACTACAGTTGAACAAACAGAAATGTTCAATAACAGATTGGAAGATATTAATGTTCGGCGACAATTTGTAAGTATCTTGTCACATTAATTAATTGTAATTATACAAATTAAAGCCTATGATAACAGTAAGCTAATGTTAATATTTAGAAAAAAAATAAATTGAAGAAATTGTGCAATAAAATAATAAATGTATTATATAATATATAAAAATATATAAAAATATTGTTTTTATTTATTACAGATGAAAAAAATGGCGCAGTTTGGCGGGGATACCGTAGCCAAACTTGTAAAAAATATAATGTTGGAAACTATCGGACATGAAGTTGCGGCAGCGTACACGTGGACAGGCCAAAAAAAAAGATTATCATTCAAATCATCGAAACTGGCTGACACAATAATTGGTATATAATTTTAACATTTTTCTTCATTCTTTGTAGTTGCACTGAACTGTATTTAAACAAACTTTTTTTTAACATTAAATACAATTCAGATCAGAATTTTTCTAGAACTACTTCATGTCATATTAACATGTATTTTAACATAATCCAATTATTATGTTTGTAGCAATTATTTTGAAGAAAAAGGATACTACTACAATTACTGAAGTGGAAAAATGTATTCAAGAGTGGTTGAGACGATCCGGCGACAGAAAGAGAAGCTTAAACAAGTAAATATATTGTATGTACCTGATATGTTAAATTTGTCATTTTCTTTGGAAACTATAAATTTTATATAATATTAATATATAACATAAAACATTGATATTTTGTACTGAATAAAACTTAATCTTCGATCCATGGGTGCTGGGACTGTCTTCTTTCGAGAACAGAGTCCGCGTTGATTGACGCTCTTGATCGAACTTCAATCAATGGGTGCTGGGACTGTTTTCGAAAGAGGATAGAGTCCGCATTGATCGACGATCAAAGTTAATCTTCGAAACTGGACTTGGAAACAATAAAAGTAAGGTAGAGTCCAAGGTAGAGTAAAAATTCTCGCAATTCTGTTGTTTTCCAACGTCTCAATTCATCCAGAGAACGTAATTTTCAGATCAAACTCCTTCTATCTACTTTGTACATTGCAATTAATTTTTCCAAGTCTATTATAAGTTTGCTTTCACTTTGATGTTTGATAACTACTTATCCATAACTGCAATACTTTTTTCATGACTCCTAGACATGACATATCAAGTACATATAATTTAAAGAGAACTGTGTAACATTAGCAGTTGTATTAACTCGAAAGGAGATATAACCAGTATGACGATTTTGTGATTGTAATAAGTACCTAATTCTTGTATACTTTCCACATCCAAAAAATCTGTTATGTGCAATTTATTTAAATATAATTATATATGCTTGTTATAATTCTAACAAGCATATATAACTATTATTTTCTAAAAAAAAATAATTTAAAAATAATATATATTCTATTTATATATATCCTACAAAGTAGGAATATTCTCTAATATTTTATTCTTCGGTCTTTAAAATTCTATTTTTTATTTCTCATTTAACATTACTCAGAAACATATATTTATATATAATTAGATCTCTTTGATGTACATCCAAGTAAGCTCTGTTATAAGTGGAAGTATTTATGCGAGATAATGAGACTAATAATATTATTTATTGTTAGAGAAAACGCTACGTAGATATGTTCTAGAGACAAAGTAATCCATACGATGGATAAACTGTTTTGAATGCAAATAGTAATATGTTATTAGAAATATTAGTTATACTGTAAAATATTATTATTAAAAATCATTAAATAGAGAAGTACTTTGTGTAATAAAAACAGTCGTTTAAATACAAGTGCTATTATATTTATAATTATCTTTATGTAGTAATGATTAAATATTGTTATTTAAAACTGAATATATAATCTTCATGTATTTCAAAAATTCTTACTGCATTATTTGCTTGCAAAGCGTTATTATGTTTTATCATATGTAATTATTATATTTAATAAAAATTTTTGTCATGCAAAACTGCCAATAATATGGAAGGCAAAAATATATAAAAAGATTATATATATAATCTTTTCATATATATATATATAGTAAAACAAAATTTTTTATTAAATAACTTCTGTCTTTAGAACATATCTTCTGGTCTATGTACAATTGGCATTCATGCCTTATAAAATGTCTTTCAATATGTTTGAAACTGCGTTAAAAAGCATGTTTAAAATAAGAAAACATGTTTTAAACATATATGTATTACTTTTCATAATTAAAGTATATAATTTAGATGTATGTACGTATATGTACCTGATGTTACGTTGAATTTTATTTCGAAACTATGTATTTTGTAATATATATTAAGATGTAACGTAAAACATTTATATTTTTTCTAAATAACATTAAATACTATAAACAAATAACTTTTGTTCTCTCTTTCACTATTTTATTATATCCACTTACATTTGTACATTTACTACCAAATTTTTATTTTCATAATGACATTTGTCAAAAATTTAATTTTATTATTTTCAATGTATAATGTATATTATATATTTAAAATATAAAATTAAGTTTTTGATAAATGTCATTATGAGAATAAAAATTTGGTAGTAAATGTATAGATGATTTCAAATTGATTACAAGTCGACTTATTGCCGACTAAAAGTAGACCTAGTCGCCATAATCTCAAAAAATGTCGACTTATAGTCACCATGAAGTTGACTTAAATGCCGACTGTATATACTGACTTTTAGTCGACTATTTTCGGGACATTTGTCGACTAAAAGTCGACAATAAGTTGACATTTAGTCTGACTTTGAAGTCGACTTTAGACTTCTTTTGCCGACTGACAGCCGACTAATAGTCGACTCGGTGCTGTTTGGGCTGCCATAGCAAAGCGCTGAATTAAAATATCCGCTGCTAATATAGCGATGAATTCTGGCTGCCCTAGGCGCCTAATTAGAAAATTTTGGTTTGTAATATTTGCATTACTACAAAGTTGCTCCAAGCGCTGTATTTTTATAAATAAAATTGTTCCAAGCATCAATTGAAAATGGATCAATGTCACAAGTTTTATTACGGCAATACGGAAAAAGACATTTTGGCTTCCAAAGAATGGTTGACGGAAACGATAATAGATAGTTTCCATGCGCTACTCGAAAGAAATTCTGATTATGCACCTCAACCTGTATGGCTGACATTATTTCCCGAGCAGATTGTTCCACTCGATAATTCAAAGAAGAAGCATTTGCAAATACTACACAGTGATTTCGGTGGCGGACATTGGATTACTTGTCATTATGATGCTATATGATTCTCATGAAGGCAGTCGTAATGCAAATATACAACATTTGAATAAAAAAATTCGAATTTTTGTGGAGAGATTATTTCCCTTTTATGACTTTCAAAACAATTCGATAGTTTTTCCTAAAGTTCAGTCGCAAGACGACAGTTATAATTGTGGTCCTATGGCAATTGCGATTGCTACATCGATTCTGTTCGGCATAAATCCTTGCATTATAACGTATGATCGATCTTTGCTAAGACCTCATTTAGCCGCAATGTTTGCAAGACAAACAATAACTCATTTTCCATACCTCTCTAATACAACTGCTCCATTAACTCTATTGCCTTTGGAGACATTGAAAAGACGAGAGGCGGATGCGCTGAGGAAAAGACTTGTACGTAGCAAAGAAACCGAAGAACAGCGTTTGAAACGACTCAAAAAAGATACTATTTCTCACAAACAAAAATATGTTATGAATTGTGAAACAAAATGTCAGAAGATGCGTGATCTGTACAAAAAAAATCTTGAAACAAAACGTCAGAAAAAGCGTGATCTGTACAAAAAAAATCCTGAGACAAAATGTCAGAAGATGCGTGATCTGTACAAAAAAAATCTTGAAACAAAACGTCAGAAAAAGCGTGATCTGTACAAAAAAAATCCTGAGACAAAATGTCAGAAGATGCGTGATCTGTATAGAAAAAATCCTGAGGGACTGCGTAAAAGAAAACATCAAATTGATGAATATCATAAAGATTTAAAAAATAAACGGTACCTCAAAAGAAAAAATTATTTGAAAAATGCTGCCAGTGAAAGTGACCGCCAACGAAAATTCAGACAAAAACATCCTGACTCAAAAAAATTGTATAACAAAAAGTGCTACGCAAAACGTGATGAGAAATCCATTATACAAAGATCGAAGATATTCAAGAGATTGAAGAAAAAATTCAATACTATTCGATCTTGGCAAAAGTGTTTTAACTTTCCAAAATGCTCAGAGTTATATATTCGACAGATATCGAAAAAAATTAATAAACCGACCATGTGTGCTCGATTGGAAGCTGAACAGATATTCAAGTGGTGTATAATAGCAAAAAAATCGTACGTTAGTGCAGCAAAAAAAGTGTTTTTGTATTTGAAAAATGTTGCTGAAGCTGCGTTATTGCGATTCAATGAGTGTAAGATTTTGAAATGTCCGAAAAGCGATCGAATTAGAGCTCTTTGTGGCTCATCCAAACATACTTCGTCTTCCGAAGCGTATTTTTATGAAACTGCTTACAAGCAAAAAAAAAAGTTTGAGCAACCACTTATAACGGCACAATCCTCTCCTCACGCAGTGATTAATGTTTTGCCATTAATAGATAACAATAGTAAAAAATTAAAAATATGGTACTGTGATAAGAATAAATGCCGCATAAGTGATGTTTCTATGGCAAAGTTTGTACAATTTTTGGAACAGTTTGAAAGAAGTACTTTGAAGAATATAATGAATGATAAATTCATGGCACAGCTTAAAAATTGTTCCGTTTCACATACGAGTAGCAAATTAGGACATCCTCCGGAATGCTATGCAAATTTAAATGTTTGCAAGTCATACGTTGCGACGATAAGCACTTTATCACCTCATTTTCCTCTCGTGAGGAATATTCGAAGAAATGTCTACAAATTGATAGACAATTATAAAAAGTTTCGTCATTTGTTTTCAGCTTTAAAATTTCTCAATATGAATAAATTGCTTGAAATTTCCAATGATATAAAAAATAAAATAAGATTTTATGAAAAAAATTTAACTGATGTTAGTTTGATCGAGGAAAAGATTTTCTTGCAAAATTACGAAGCGTTTAAAGTTATGAAAAAACCGTCGCGATTGAACGAAGACCAGAAAAGAGTTTTCGACAGGGTATGTCAAGTTTTACAAAATAAAAATCAGATTCTGCGATTGTACGTAAGTGGCGAGGGTGGTACAGGGAAAAGTTTTCTTATTGAAACGATCAAACACTGGATCAGAATAAATTTGAAAAAAGCGACTGCGATATCTGCTCCCACGGGTATCGCAGCATTCAATATCGATGGCTTGACAATTCATAGAATGTTTCAGTTGCCCGTCACTCATGAATTTACGCCAAAGTACGTGAACTTGTCAGACACGGTCTTGAAAATTTTGAGAGACAAATTGAAGAATGTTGAATTATTTATAATCGATGAAGTATCCATGATTTCGAACGTGACACTTATGTTTATCAATCTACGATTATGTGAAATCTTTGATACGACAGATACGGATGATGGTTTCTTTGGCAGAAAACACATTCTCTTGTTTGGAGACTTGTTGCAGCTTCCTCCTGTAAAAGGACAACCTCCGTTCGTTAAAATGTCTCGATCAGAGGTTCAAAAGTATTTAGGTACCATGGGTGGACCTGACTTGTGGAGATTGTTCGATTACGACGAACTCTTGATCAATATGCGACAAAGATGTGATGACACATATCGCGATATACTTTCTAGAATACGAATAGGTCTGCTAACGGATTCTGACATCAATATTCTTGAATCGAGAAAAATAAATTTCAAAGAAGGTAGTTGCGACGAAAGATTGAATGAACTTTGTACCTATATGAATCTATTACCGATTGATACGATATGTTTATTACCCACGTGTTATTTGTGCAAGGTTTTGAACACGGCAATGCTCGATAGAGTCGACGGCGATGAAATTCTACTGATAGCGGAAGATGATGTCGACTGTGCTCCAGCAATGAAAAAAAAAGTGCAAAAAACATTGGAAGAGAAAGATGATAAAGTTTCAGAAACAGCTGGCATTGAAAGAGTAATAGCGATTAAAATTGGCGTTAAAGTGATGATTCGACGAAACATTGACGTAACTCTGGGACTTGTCAATGGAACGATAGGCAATGTAGTTGCAGTTAATCGTGCTGGTAATGGAAATCGTATTGATTCCATCAAATTGGTTACTTCGAATAACAAAGAATTTACAATAACGAAAGTAGATATTAAATTCGAGGTATTTCACAAAATAGTTGTACATCGGAAACAATTTCCATTGTCTCTCAGTTATGGAATAACTATACACAAGAGTCAAGGAATTACGTGTAAGAATGCAATGATGGATATATATCATAATGGTTTGATAAAATGTTACGACCGCATGTTATATATATCATAATGGCATATAAGAAGAAAACAACAAGGAGCTTTTTACAATCTTTTTCAGGAAATAAAAAATGACCAACAAATGTTTTATAAGTATACACGTATGACACTGCCAACATTCCAACATTTGATGGACATTGTTAATCCTAGTTTAAGGAAACGAAGTCCATGGGCACTTGAACCAGAGCAACGAATTGCTTTGACATTGAGGTATATGTTCAGATCACTTATAGTTTAACAATACTGATATGTAAAAACTGTACTAATCAATATCATATTGATAATTATGTTACAGATTTCTAATTGGAGACAAAGTTTCCAACAATTGCTTTGGACTATTGATTCTTATGACTTACGATCATAATAATATAAACATGTTTGAAAACAAAATAAGTGAAAACCTGAATCCTGAATTGAAGTTACAGGATGACGAAGATAGAAATTTTGATGATTTGTTGATAAATGTTGTGAAAGGCTATCCACATTTATATGACAGTAGTTGCAAAGATTATCGCGATGTGATAGAAAAGAAAATATTTTTAGAAATCTTGTAAGATTTTAAACATGTAATTGAAGTTAAGAAAACCCACACAGCACGGGTGTCTGTTTGCCAGCTGATAGTCAACTTTTTTCAGTCTACTTGAAGTCGACTTTTTAAGTCGACTGTAAGTCAACTATTTCTAGGCTGGAGTTTTGTTGACTTAACTGTCGATTGTAAGTCAACTTAATAGACATTTTTGATAAATTAAAAGTCTTTTTTATGTTCAAAATCAAAAAGGAATAATTTCACATAAATAGCTAAATTTATAGATCAACTTAAGGAAATGACTACGTGTAAAAATGTTTATTTTTTATTGAAACAGAATTATATGATTGATTTCGAAGATTATAATATATGAAAACGATGATATATTTTTTCGTATTTCAGTATATTACCGTGTAAGCAAATCATATCGATTCTTGTTCCTATGCAAAATGTACCAGCCAATCAGAGCTCATCACGTATTGCTGTTGGCGCCACTTGACGCCATTCTTCTACTGAAACTGAGGCGTGTGCTGTGTGGTGAACGTAGCATTCGTAGCAATTAAGCGACACGCAAAACTGCGAAAGTAAAAAATTTGAGTGAATAAAGAGCACATGGAGTGTCCTTTATTGTGGATTATATATTTCCTATATCTTTTGAGTCAGATATATTCAAAACATTGAAGCAAATTTCGGCACGTGCGTATAATACACGCCAAGTTGTAGTGATCCGTATACACATTTTTTTCTTACTACAGGAGATAAATAAAGGAGAAAAAAGAAGAAAAGTTACGGTATGTGATTAAATATCAAAAATATTAGTACATTAGTCAATAAGTAATATAAATGACCATTTAAAGATATATCTTTTAGATAATATGCATGTTGCCTGGGTATAATTGTAATGGAAAATTAATGCATTCATAATTCATAATTGTAGTTTCAATATAATGATGAATACATTCTTAATACTTATTGTCGTTGGTTTACGCTAATTTTATATAATATCGATAGTGTAATGATATATAATTGTCATGTAAAGACTTAATTATATTAGAGTATATAACATCAGTATGAAACATTTTTAATTAATTTTAAGAATACATTTCTGTATTTCTATATTCTATTTTTTAGTAGATATCCTATGATTGAATAACATGCTACATCTTTATAACTATCCAGAATTGCAACGGACACTTGTTTATATAAACTTTCTTTAAAATGATGTATACAATATCATATGTCCTAGAGTGCTGATCATTTCTCTTGAAACATATACTTCTAAATATATACATACACACAGATTTGATTTTTATTATAGCCACTGTTTTAAAACAAGATAAATCGACGATCTCTGAAATCAAATTACATATCCAAGAATGGCTGCGACGATCTGGCGACAGAATAAGAGCTTTACTAAAAAAATAAATATATGTAATTGTTTTTTATATATTGTTAGAAAAGAATATAATATAATATATAAATTTAATGTTATTTTTTTAGTATATTATATATATTATATATATTTCAGTATTTTTTATATGTAAAAAAATAATAATATATAAGAACGTATTATAATTTATAGAGTACAATATTTTCTTTCATTACCTGCATTTTATTAATATTCAAATTAAATTTGACATTTGTAAAGTCATTAATAGTCAATTTAACGTCATCTAATATATTTATAATCAAATTTTATAGTGATCACATTTTTCAAAAATTAATGGATTTAATTCTGTTATATTTTTACATATGTAACAATATTATACAATTAAAGAATAATAAAATTAAATGTATTAAGTTTTTGAGAAATGTGATCACTATAAAATTTGATTAAATATACATGACATTTTTTACACTTGACTAAAAGTTGACTTGTAATAGCCATAGCATTGACTAAAAGTAAACTTAAAATCATCCTAATATTGACTAAAAGTCGACTTAGTTTCTAAAATAATAGACGATTAATCGACTAAAAGTCGACTAAGAAGTGTCTATACTAGCTGACTGAGAGTCGACTATAGTCAGGACATTTGTCGCCTGTTAGTCGACAATAAGTTGACATTCAGTCTTATTTTAAAGTCGACTTTAGACTTTTTCTGCCGACTAATAGTCAACTAACAGTCGACTTCGTGCTGTGTGGGAAGTGATTCCTCCACACTTCACGATAAAGAAGTGGCGTGGGTCGAAAATGCAAAACGATACAATGAGTCTACAATGATTATGCAGGAGGTAAATATTAAAAGAAAATTATTTTAAATTGTGTGTGTGCATACCGTTGGCGGGCGTGTGGTTGCTATTGTTGGAGGATTTGGTTGTGTGTGCTATCAGGTATATATATATATATATATACAGGGTTGGGCAAAAGTCCGGAAACGGTCAAATATCTCGAAAAGGATCAACTATAGCGAAAAATTGTAAATAGCAAAGTTGTAGGGCTTAAAAAAATGTACCTAATGATGACTAAAAATTTTACTTTGAGTGGAGGACGAAGATCATATAAAAGTCAAATTGAATTTTTTAAATGGAACTGCCTACTTTTTATTGCATATTCTTATAGCTTATCTCGAGACCTTTCCAAAACACTATAATAAAGTATTTTTTTGTTAAGTATTTTCCGAGTTATAAAGCTTGAAATAATTTCATAATTTTACATAAACTGTAAAATATCTCGTAAAATATTTACTTTTCGATGACCTTACCTCAATACTTTTATGCACAGAATAATGAGAGGAATCAATTGGTGTAAAGAAAACACATAGTTGTTTTTAAGAAAAAATATGTAATTGTTAGTTACAAATTGCATATTTTTTCTTAAAAACAACTATGTGTTTTCTTGACACCAATTGGTTCCTCTCATTATTCTGTGCATAAAAGTATTGAGGTAAGGTCATCGAAAAGTAAATATTTTACGAGATATTTTACAGTTTATGTAAAATTATGAAATTATTTCAAGCTTTATAACTCGGAAAATACTTAACAAAAAAATACTTTATTATAGTGTTTTGGAAAGGTCTCGAGATAAGCTATAAGAATATGCAATAAAAAGTAGGCAGTTCCATTTAAAAAATTCAATTTGACTTTTATATGATCTTCGTCCTCCACTCAAAGTAAAATTTTTAGTCATCATTAGGTACATTTTTTTAAGCCCTACAACTTTGCTATTTACAATTTTTCGCTATAGTTGATCCTTTTCGAGATATTTGACCGTTTCCGGACTTTTGCCCAACCCTGTATATATATATATATATATATATATATATACAAGAAATGGTGATATAAAGGTTTTCTATTTACAGCGTACAGTTCAGCAACTTAAGAAATTATGGGCAAATTTAAAGCAGACTCAAAGAAATGCATTAACAAAGAAGAAACAACCTCGTCTAGCCACTGGTGGCGGTCCACCACTTCCAGAGACAAATATTGATCCGGACATAGTCGCAATAGCACCGCATATTATGACAACAGCTCCTGTTTTCTTTACATCGAACATGGCAGAAAATGATATAAATGGTAAATAATTTTAAAAATATATATTAAATATATACTTATATATATAAGTAGTGCCTCAAGTTTCAACTATGAATCTAGAGGGCGTCTTAAGACCGAACTTAAGGCGATCTTACAAATAAGTTCGAACTATGAATATCGGTCATAGAGACCCTATGGCCCGTATTCATAATCGAAGCTCAAGTTAATGCTCAAGACCACCTTGGTCA
This sequence comes from Crematogaster levior, assembly GCA_901521435.1. NCBI lineage: Eukaryota > Metazoa > Arthropoda > Insecta > Hymenoptera > Formicidae > Crematogaster > Crematogaster levior. The sequence goes on along the minus strand of CABEGB010000831.1, from coordinate 223,373 downwards.
AGATTGTCTTATTCAATTAAGATCATCTCAAGAACGGTATAATTCATAGTCGCGATATAAGATGATCTTTGTCAAGAAATTCTTATTTAAGAAAATCTTATTTGATATAAGATCGTCTTTGCGAAGATATGCAGATAGAGACAGTACTTATTTATGAATCGGCTATTTCTGTTGGTCCCTCCAATAGAAACATTGCATTTGAGATATAATTTTATGAAGCATTATGTATCTAGTTTAATATTAGCCGTGACTGTTCTCATACATCTCATCCTCATATCATTTCGATCAAGCCGTGCATTAACTTTATTTTAGAATTGAAAAACTTTTTTATTTCAACCAACGATGTAAGTAAAATCTATTTATATAAAAAGTATTTAAAGATTTTTATAACTAACATAAACATAACTAAAAACATTATTTTGTTAACAGAATGTCATCATGTAAAGAGAAAGCTAACCCTAGCAAAAGCAAGCACTATACAGAAATGGAAAGAAAAGTATTTCTTCAAATACTTGAAAATTACAAACATGTAATCGAAATAAAAAAAGTGATAGCTCAACACTAAAGGATAAAGATTGTGCTTGGAGCGAAATATGTACGAAATATAATCAATCAACTTTAGTTTATCAAGATGTAAAAATTACGACAAATAATAGTGCATCAACATGTAATATTCCATAACATATTCTAATAGAAATTTTTTTATAAATTCGGCTTTCACATTGACGGGCACATTAGAACATAACAAACAATTAAAACATTGATTGATTGGACTGTTCGATTCTGCTTGAGTTAATGAGTTCTAGTTCATCACCCAGATCTCAATTAGTGAGATTAACTTGTGGTTGTAAACCTAAACATTATTGTTTAAGGAACAAATCAACCCAATTCCCTGAAAAGGAAGAATCAGTTCTTCTCAGAGCTATAGATTTGATAAAAATACCTACACCATACGTGTCTTTAAGAAAGGAAGTCAAAGATTTTTCATCTCAAGTAAATTTTGATCTTTCTTTGGAGTTACCTAGTTCCTCATCAAAAGCTTTATCTGTACAAGGAGAAAGTTTATTTGAGGTGACTGAAGAAGAAGAAGACTCAGAATTGGAGGATATTATTAGAAAATCTATTGTATCTCCAATTACAGTGAAAAGAAAGCATAAGGTCGCAGAATGGCACAAGATATCTCAACTAGAGTGAAGAGAATAACAAAGGACAGAGATTATGCTTCTTTACTAACTTCTATTATAACAGAGAAGTCTCTTAATGACACTCTTGCAAAACAAGTTTATGAAGCCATTAATTTAGATATAGCAACTGCTCCATCAAATTATCTTAAGGTGGTTAATGAAATTTGTAAATATGAAGGTTTTAATCCTAGAGACATTATAGCAGACTTACTAAAGAAGTGGGAAGTTGTTAGAAATGGGTTATTAGCTGATCCTAGTGCAACAGAAGAAGTCACCATTAAGGCTGAAATAGAAGGGGAGGAGTCAGAGATACTATTTACCAATAATCAAAGCTTTGCTGAAGATATGCAGTTCATTTGTCTTATGTTTATAACTAGAGGAGCAGCTTTTGAGAAAATAATGAAAAAAAGCACCACAGCTATGAAAGATTGCATGAATTTGATGAAAGCTAAGTATGATATAAATGTGATTAAACGAAGACCTGGATCTCAATTAGAGGCTAAAACTATTACTATACCAAGGATAGCTGCCTCTTTTCCTGGGATTACAGTTGGGTTGTTTGAGAAAGGATATGGTAGGCCAATCTTTGATACTCAAGAACTATTCCCCCAGATAAATGCTCCAAGAGCTATATTTTCACCAATGATATCATCTGTACTACCATCATCTGAAGTTAATCCATTGGCTGTTGTTGTAGCCATTGCAGTTAAAGTTGATGACGTCTTACATCAGATTGACACTAAGACATCACTAAGTGCTTTATACCAATATGTGCTGGCCTCCTACAATTCCACACATACTTCTGAAATGGTTAAACAGAAGTATTGCGAAAAATGGAATCTTGGGAGTAGACTAAATGGAACATTTACTTATTCAGATGTCATAATTTCAATGATACCTCTATCAAAAACTTTTATAAGTAAGTCAAGACCAAATGATGTTTTCCTTCCTACATTATTAAGTCAAATATAATTGAAATTTATTACAATATTGAATCTTCTCTTGAGAAGGAAACCGTATAACAATTAAAAAAACTATGGGCAAATTTAAAACAATGTCAAAGGGAAGCTCTAACAAAAAAGAGACAGTCACGCATGGCAACTGGTGGAGGACCACCAGAAACCGAAGCAAATATCGATCCTGATATTGTTAGCATTGTGCCACATCTTATGAAAACTGCGCCAGTCATATTCTCGTCTAACATGACTGAAGCAGAAATTAATGGTATGTAATGAAACTAATTTTTTAAATTACATTACTTAATTAATCCTTCAACGCCCAGGTGGACATAAATGTCCACGCACTTTTGAGTGCTTACGAAGAGTTTGCAAAGCTCAATTACAAAGTTTCTAGTTGACCAGGCTTTTTTTGTTTATCCCTCTCGGAGTAAACACAAAATGCTTGGTGAATTGGAACCTTTATTCTCAATTGCAAATTTTTCGTGAGCATTAGAAAGTGCATTGACATATATCTACCTGGGCGTTAAAGGGTTAATTATTTAATTACTTTTTCTGCTAGACTTAATTTTTTCTACACATTCCAAATAAACGTGAGTTCGCATTTGACATTATAAGTCAAAATGTGGACATAGTGAATATTGAAAATGCTGAATCAATTATAAGTATAAAAAGCAATGCAGAAAATATTACTTTGCAAGGTATTCATTACTTATATTAAATATTTGTATGTTAATATGTGTAGTATATGTGTATATTCGTAGTATATAAGGAGAAACTCGCCAACTCGTCACGTGACCGTAGTTGACTCTGATTGGCTGGAGTATGGATCACATATATGTGCTTTATGAAGCCACAACATAATCTGTTTAAAGATGAAGTTTACAGAGATGTCATTTTAAAACATCTGTTAGTAAGTAAATTTATCATATTTTAATAACATTATAAGAAAAAACAATATATATATTTTCATAAGTTTCGAATTAATAAATGTAGAAACATTGGAACACAGCAATTGGAGCATACAACTGGAAATAATCCTGTCAACATAGTATTGTCCGAATAAGACAAAAATATTTTAGGAATTATTGGACACGAATATGTACAAGGTCTGTCAGATGTTTCAGATAGTTTCCCTGAAGAGTATACTGTAAGCTAACATCATCTCTAACGAATATCGACCATTTTCCACTTCTACTTTCAATTTCTACATCAACAACTTGTCGCCTGCCTGAAGAAATAAAGATTTTTCCAACTATATTGTGTCATTTATTGTAGTCAATACTTATCGTTAATTCAAATAGCTTATGCATTATTATTATTGTTATTATTGTTGTTCCTACTATTCACTATGTATTACTGAATTTGCTTAGCCAGGACTTGGCTATATTTTTCTTTGTTTCTACTCCTTTAATAGATGGTCAGACCGAGCCAACTGAAAACTTCAGAGTAAATCACGCAGCACGACAACATCTTATCTTCCCAAACGAATTCTTGCTGCAAGGGTTAAACCCATTCCCATTCAGAAACCCCCAACACAAATCCCTCAACCCCCTAGAATTAGACAAAAACGTCCCCCCTTAATAGACTTAGAGGCGGAAGTAAACCCTCGTCCCCAACCAATTCTAATTGATTTATCGACACCAAACCCTCAGGTCATTCCCCAAAATCCACCCCCGGTGATCCAAGAGCCCCAGCCAGGCGCGTCCTCAGCTCCCCATACTCCCGGAAACCTTCCTTCCACCTCGCGTCCTTCTTCGTCATTTTCCTCCCCTCCACGTCCAGGACCTTCCACTCCTGCTGAGACTCCCAGTATACTCCATTCCCCTATTTGTAAACCCTGAAACATTGCACCCTGATGAAATCTACATCAGAAACCTGTTTATCCGGGCACGCTTCCCACACCTAAAACCTAGCAGCTTTGACAAGCATCGCGAGGAATCACGCCCATCTCCAGATTCGGGAGAATCGCCAACAAAACGAGCCAAAAAGAAATAAAATCATTTTGATAAAATAAATAAACTATTTACTGTCTTAACCTTATTCATTCCATTGACCCCTCTGTGGCGACTGCTCTCGCCAATCCCTGGTTATAGCAGGTTGACCAAAAACAAAAAAGGAGAGCACCTCTGCACGAAAAACAAATTTTGACTTTATTTCTTAGACCTATATACCATATATATAGTTCTATATGACTATTTAAAAGATCTTTCTATTAATGTTACCATTTGTAAAGGCTTAGTACGCGTACCCTTAGAAAATGAGCGTGCCCCTTTAATATTAGAGAATCATTCGTCCGCGATTGGTGGTCATAAAGGTGTGATCAAAACTTATAATAGAATGCGCCTCCATTTTTATTTGTCAACTCAAGAAATTAACTAGAATCAAAACTAAACAGCCTATGGTAATAACAGATACACCAGAAACTGCTTTCGACAAAATCTCTCTTGATATAATGGGACCCTTCCTATCACAACCCGTGGCAACTCCTATATCCTCACTATACAAGATTTATTAACTAAATATTCAATCGCTGCCCCCCTCGTTGAAGCCACTTCCCTTTCCATAGCTGACGCTTTCGCCAAAAATTTTATTTGTATCTATATGCCCCTAAAGCCATCCTAACGGATCAAGGAGCGAATTTCCTCTCCGCATTAATGCGGAACTTAGCAAAACAATTTAATATCAAACATTATAAAACCACCGCGTATCACCCATATAATCTTAATTTTTATTCAAATTTTAAGCTAACTATATATATATCCCATCTTGACATTAATGTATGTCCAAATTATTTTATATAAAATTTCTTGTTTGGTTAGACAAAATGTGTCCTCCAAAGTTCAGCAGAAGCCATAGGCCACCCGTTAAATTTACCAATTACTTGTGGTTTAACGAGTGCTTCTGCATCCATGCATTCGGCTGGCGGATCGGCAGAGACTATCCCCCGATGTGCCACGACTGTTATGTGGAAACAGGCCGATCACCTATTTACCAATTTGCGACATTCCATAGACTCCTTTATAATACCAGAAAACCTAAATTTGAATGTCCAAGGTGTTGTAAAAATCTAAGACAAATTACGCGAGCAATTAATTGTGACGCATGCTTCCCGACCCTAATGGATATAATTGGCAACCTGAGACAAGATGGCTATAACATCCATGCCGTAACACAACTTGACTACGATTTAATCGATGACAAATCCGTGATTCTAACTTTGCATGCCCCTAGTAATGCTCAAGATAATGGGACCCCAACATTGTAATAACCGCTATTATTGTTTATCTGTTACGTTCTTAATTAATATTTGACTATTATTACAAATTAATTATTATATTATAAAACTTACTCCATTTTTAGTTATAACTTACACACATATGTATATATATATATATTTTATATTATATTCTTAATCATAAAAATTCAAAATTATATCCAATAATATTCCAACATTATCTTAATAATATAATGTGTTACAGACAATGACCTTCCTTATTTTATTTTCGTTCTTAATTATAAGTCAACCTGTTATATCCTTAATCGGATTTGATTGTGGCGGACGTCATCTTAATATAACATTTATTAACTAAATATTCAATCGCTGTCCCCCTCGTTGAAGCCACTTCCCTTTCTATAGCTGACGCTTTCGCCAAAAATTTTATTTGTATCTATAGTGTCCCTAAAGCTATCCTAACGGATCAAGGCGCGAATTTCCTCTCCGCATTAATGCGGAACTTAGCGAAACAATTTAATATCAAACATTATAAAACCACCGCGTATCACCCACAGAGCAATGGGTCTATCGAACGTTCGCACCATGTAATCATGGAATATTTAAAAACTCAAGTAAAAAAGGAAATAGATTGGGACGATCACATACCTTTAGCTATGTTTTCGTATAATACTAGTGTTCACGAAGGAACAAAATATACTCCGTTTGAATTAATCTTCGGTCGACTTCCCCGTTTACCCGTATGTCACACTCCCCTCGAAGAAGACGTTCTCGTCACCTATCCTGAATACTTAACAAATCTTTTTAATCGTCTATATGACATACAAAATGAAGCTCGTAAAAATTTAATCCAAGCAAAGGAAAAGAGTAAAATGTATTACGATCGCCGCGTTCATACAGTCACTTTTCAAAAAGATGACTATGTATATTTGCTAAAAGAACCCCAGAAAGGAAAGTTCAGTGACCAATATACAGGACCTTATCAAATTCTAGAAGTAAACAGTGAAACCAATAACGTAACCATCCATTGTAAGAATAAACCTCGAATAGTCCATCAAACTAAAATTAGCCCCGTTCGACCCGGGATGAAATAAATTTTTCTATTTCTAGGCCTCAGTAGAGCTGAGCTCAGAAGGGTGAATTCGACACACCACTTCATCTTCATTATTTTGGTATTATCATTATTTATTTTTATTTTTCTATTTCTACTTCAATTAATCTTTCAAAATGCAAAACACTGTCTGTATAACCCCTTTAGATGTAAGATGTCGAATTACTATACGCATTCTTAATAAGTTACCAATCAACTCACTTGTCTAAATTGCCAAGATATTTCAAAAACCTTTCTTTAAATAAAGATTCTCAATATAAAATAATAACCAATCACGATATCGTAAGAGGACCATATGAGTCCTATTATTGTTGTAAATATTTTCAAGAAATAACTACTAATTTACCTGTTCATACTTGTACAACTTGTACTGATTCTTACAAATTTTTATTGAACCATTTTGGAAAAAGGTCTATAAATCCTTATTATGTATATTTTAGATTTGATAATATTCACAGACATTTAAATCATATAACTAGCAGCACCTGCCTTCCCCATACAAATCGTCACGAAAATTATGCTCATCTTTTTAGATAGAATGTGCCCCCCGGAAATCAACAGGTGCCCTAGACCGCCTACATTACTCATCGATTACCCCTGGTTTTCCGAGTGTTATTGCCTCCAAGCTTACGGCTATCAAAGAACTTATACCTCCCCTGTAATATGTAATTACTGCTATTCTAGAATGGGTTACCCGGAAGGCTATAATGCTTCGGAATTCCATGGTCTCATGTATGGCCGTCTTTACGACGGGATCCACTGTTTCCATTGCGAGCGGAATATGAGATACATTAAAAAAGCCATACATTGCGATGAGTGCTTTCTAAAATTCATGAATATAATCGGCGCCTTGAGACGGGAAAACTATGATATCAATGCGGTATTTCAGCTTCACTACGATTTGATCGATGATGAGATCGTAACTTTATACTTACGCAATCCTAGTGGAGGCCACGAACACCGAGTACTAACCTTATAATCTCTGCGCTTTTGATTTACTAACATCCCTCTGGCATATTATTATTGTATCGAATCTTAATTTTTATTCAAATTTTAAGCTAACTATATATATATCCTATCTTGACATTAATGTATGTCCAAATTATTTTATATAAAATTTCTTGTTTGGTTAGACAAAATGTGTCCTCCAAAGTTCAGCAGAAGCCATAGGCCACCCGTTAAATTTACCAATTACTTGTGGTTTAACGAGTGCTTCTGCATCCATGCATTCGGCTGGCGGATCGGCAGAGACTATCCCCCGATGTGCCACGACTGTTATGTGGAAACAGGCCGATCACCTATTTACCAATTTGCGACATTCCATAGACTCCTTTATAATACCAGAAAACCTAAATTTGAATGTCCAAGGTGTTGTAAAAATCTAAGACAAATTACGCGAGCAATTAATTGTGACGCATGCTTCCCGACCCTAATGGATATAATTGGCAACCTGAGACAAGATGGCTATAACATCCATGCCGTAACACAACTTGACTACGATTTAATCGATGACAAATCCGTGATTCTAACTTTGCATGCCCCTAGTAATGCTCAAGATAATGGGACCCCAACATTGTAATAACCGCTATTATTGTTTATCTGTTACGTTCTTAATTAATATTTGACTATTATTACAAATTAATTATTATATTATAAAACTTACTCCATTTTTAGTTATAACTTACACACATATGTATATATATATATATTTTTATATTATATTCTTAATCATAAAAATTCAAAATTATATCCAATAATATTCCAACATTATCTTAATAATATAATGTGTTACAGACAATGACCTTCCTTATTTTATTTTCGTTCTTAATTATAAGTCAACCTGTTATATCCTTAATCGGATTTGATTGTGGCGGACGTCATCTTAATATAACATTTATTAACTAAATATTCAATCGCTGTCCCCCTCGTTGAAGCCACTTCCCTTTCTATAGCTGACGCTTTCGCCAAAAATTTTATTTGTATCTATAGTGTCCCTAAAGCTATCCTAACGGATCAAGGCGCGAATTTCCTCTCCGCATTAATGCGGAACTTAGCGAAACAATTTAATATCAAACATTATAAAACCACCGCGTATCACCCACAGAGCAATGGGTCTATCGAACGTTCGCACCATGTAATCATGGAATATTTAAAAACTCAAGTAAAAAAGGAAATAGATTGGGACGATCACATACCTTTAGCTATGTTTTCGTATAATACTAGTGTTCACGAAGGAACAAAATATACTCCGTTTGAATTAATCTTCGGTCGACTTCCCCGTTTACCCGTATGTCACACTCCCCTCGAAGAAGACGTTCTCGTCACCTATCCTGAATACTTAACAAATCTTTTTAATCGTCTATATGACATACAAAATGAAGCTCGTAAAAATTTAATCCAAGCAAAGGAAAAGAGTAAAATGTATTACGATCGCCGCGTTCATACAGTCACTTTTCAAAAAGATGACTATGTATATTTGCTAAAAGAACCCCAGAAAGGAAAGTTCAGTGACCAATATACAGGACCTTATCAAATTCTAGAAGTAAACAGTGAAACCAATAACGTAACCATCCATTGTAAGAATAAACCTCGAATAGTCCATCAAACTAAAATTAGCCCCGTTCGACCCGGGATGAAATAAATTTTTCTATTTCTAGGCCTCAGTAGAGCTGAGCTCAGAAGGGTGAATTCGACACACCACTTCATCTTCATTATTTTGGTATTATCATTATTTATTTTTATTTTTCTATTTCTACTTCAATTAATCTTTCAAAATGCAAAACACTGTCTGTATAACCCCTTTAGATGTAAGATGTCGAATTACTATACACATTCTTAATAAGTTACCAATCAACTCACTTGTCTAAATTGCCAAGATATTTCTCAAACCTTTCTTTAAATAAAGATTCTCAATATAAAATAATAACCAATCACGATATCGTAAGAGGACCATATGAGTCCTATTATTGTTGTAAATATTTTCAAGAAATAACTACTAATTTACCTGTTCATACTTGTACAACTTGTACTGATTCTTACAAATTTTTATTGAACCATTTTGGAAAAAGGTCTATAAATCCTTATTATGTATATTTTAGATTTGATAATATTCACAGACATTTAAATCATATAACTAGCAGCACCTGCCTTCCCCATACAAATCGTCACGAAAATTATGCTCATCTTTTTAGATAGAATGTGCCCCCCGGAAATCAACAGGTGCCCTAGACCGCCTACATTACTCATCGATTACCCCTGGTTTTCCGAGTGTTATTGCCTCCAAGCTTATGGCTATCAAAGAACTTATACCTCCCCTGTAATATGTAATTACTGCTATTCTAGAATGGGTTACCCGGAAGGCTATAATGCTTCGGAATTCCATGGTCTCATGTATGGCCGTCTTTACGACGGGATCCACTGTTTCCATTGCGAGCGAAATATGAGATACATTAAAAAAGCCATACATTGCGATGAGTGCTTTCTAAAATTCATGAATGTAATCGGCGCCTTGAGACGGGAGAACTATAATATTAACGCGGTATTTCAGCTCCATTACGATTTAATTGATGATGAAATCGTAACATTATATTTGCGCAATCCTAGTGAAGGTCACGAACACAGAGTATTAACCTTATAATTGTTGCGCTTTTGATTAACTAATATCCTCGCTGGTATATTATTATTGTATGCAATTATTAATCGAATCTTAATCTTTATTCAAATTTTAAGCTAACCATCATTATTCTATATCAGGCGCAACTCAGGCGGGCTGACAAGCCAAGTAGTAACGCCGCGATATTTCCGACGTCCCCACCACTGACCGCGCGCCTCTTCCCGCGCGCCTCTCCCGCCCGTCACTTCAGCACGTCTCTTCCTGCGCGCCTTGACGAGGAGACTTCTCCGCCAGCGCGGTAGGCGAGAGTGGGGGAAGCTTCTCCGCTACGAATGAAGGAAGTGGAAGAAACGTGATAGCCAAGCGTGGCTACGGCCGCCAGTTGTGCAGGCCTGTTCTATATACTAAATTGAAACTATATATATCCTATTTTGATATTAATGTATACTCGAATCATTTTACATAACCAATACCGTATAGTCAAACGTTACAGATAAAAATTTCTTGTTTATTAGACAAAATGTACCCGCCAAAATACAACGGGAGCCACAGACCACTCACTAGGTACACAGACTACCTCTGGTTTAACGAGTGTCGTTGTGTCCGCGCATTCGGCCGGCAGATCAGTAATGAGCACCGCCCGATATGCCAAGATTGTTATGTAAAAAAAGGTCGACCAGCCCATTATAAATTTTCGGAATTTCATAGTCTTATATACAACGATACAATACTTAGATTTGCATGTTTGGAATGTTATAAAAATTTGAGACATATTGAAGGAGCAATCGATTGTGACAAATGCTTCCCCACACTTATGGGCATAATTGGCATGTTACGAGAAGATAATCATGACATCAACGCTGTATCACAGCTTCGTTATGATCTGGTCGACGACAAAATTATGATACTAAACTTATATAACTCTAATGATACCCAAGGAAATAGGATATTAATAATAATTATTGTCTTTACTGTTTATCAATCACGCTTTTAACTAATTTAAACTTTGCATGCTATTACAACTTAATTATTATATTATAAAACTTACTCTACTTTAAGTTACGACTTGCACACACATATGTATACATATGTATATATATATATTTTATATTATATCCTCAATCATGAAAATTCAAAATTATGTATTCATATTTAATATCCGATCATATTCCCATATTATATTAACAATATAATGTGTTACAGACAATGACCTTTCTTATTTTATTTTTATTTTTAATTATAAGTCAACCTGTTATATCCTTAATCGGATTTGATTGTGGCGGACGTCATCTTAATATAACATTTATTAACTAAATATTCAATCGCTGTCCCCCTCGTTGAAGCCACTTCCCTTTCTATAGCTGACGCTTTCGCCAAAAATTTTATTTGTATCTATAGTGTCCCTAAAGCTATCCTAACGGATCAAGGCGCGAATTTCCTCTCCGCATTAATGCGGAACTTAGCGAAACAATTTAATATCAAACATTATAAAACCACCGCGTATCATCCACAGAGGCTCTATCGAACGTTCGCATCATGTTATCATGAAATATTTAAAAACTCAAGTGAAAAAAGAAATAGATTGGGACGCTCACATACTAGTGGAGCGCCCGGGGGTTTTAACCTCGGATCTCTCAGGGGGTGAAAGAATTTATATATAACCTACGGGATTTTGATTTTTATACTCTAAATTGCAACTTCTACCAATATTATATTGTGCAATTAATTTTTTCATTGTTTAAACAAAAAAAATAAAAAATGAATATGAGAGCATAATATTTTGTATGAAATCATATTTTTTTTTAGTTATACGTTAAATTTTACTTAAATAGATAAAGACAAACATCTTTCCAACATTCCGTACGGGTTTATTTGAAGGGTCGTAGGGACCTTGAGCAGGTAGTCAAACGTGGAGGGGAGATCGACAGCTGCTGCGTACTACGCATTTTTTCTGTCTAGTTCAGTTATAAGTGACACGTGTCCAGTACATGTTGTGTATGCGTAATAGTAAAAATTCTGTGATTTTGTAGAATATTTCAAAAAGTTTTCAAAGCTATTCATTAATCGGAGCAACTTGAAAACCTTACATATTTCCAGGCCCGCCACATAAGTTTGTGGGGCCCGGGACAAAAATCTAACCGGGGCCCTCTTAAGGAAATCAAAAATTGAGTTATAGGAAAATGAACACAAACGGAATTTGAGCACAAAAATAGCTAACTCCACATAACCGTGTCCTAAACCCTAAGCGAGCTAATCCCACATAACTCAGGATCTTCTAACCTCAAGCGAACCAATTCGACATAACACAGTGTTTGTTTTTTTAAATTGATGTAACATTAACTAGTAGCACACCCAGAGTTTGAGGTGGGGTTTAAGAAACCTGCAAAAGAGCTACGTAACTAAGTGCAGAATATTAGTAAAAAATGGTAATTAAGGGATAAACTGTTTGCAGTTTCATTGTTTATTTATTTATTTAATTAACATTTATTGTCAGTACTCCGCACTGAATCACGTAGAGTCAGTTTGTTTGTATTTCTAATTTTGAATTTCGCGCGGTTGCGGGGCCCGGCCTCTGGGAGCACTGGTCACTATACATGTTTCATGGCCGAATGAACCTACAGTTACAGCAGGCAATGCAGAACGAAAACAGTGTGAAGTAAATAGAGTCATCAAAGATATTACAGCCAAATATTTTAAAGTGATCTACACCAATTTAATGTCATCACTCGGTTGAGAGTGAGCTTCTTCCTAGGCATTAGTCGATTGAAACGTAAATAATTGTAATTATAACATAACCTTTTTTTTTAAATCAAACCACCACTACGTTTAAACGTTATTATAACATTAAGCTTAGAATGAAGAAATACTTTATGTATCTATCGTAAGCGAAACAGTTGATATGATATTCTTTCGATTCGTAAACAACATATCGATCATGTATATGTATGTATGTGTGAACCCGAGGAGAGCGGAGTTTCAGCATATGATGTGCAGCAATGTACTCGATGCTCCGGCTCTCCCGAGGCTCAGCGTTACTGCTCTCCTAATTTCGGGTGGTCGTATCTCGCAAGCGCGAGCAGCACAAAATTTTAGGTTAAAAGCATAGCGCATTTTTAAATAGTACTCTTATACAAAACTATCACAACAACGTACATTTTTCAGATTATTTCAATATGAAGAGAAGTTACTTAAGTGGATCTGAAAAGAGAAAAATTAAAAAGCTAAAAGAAGTAGAAGAATCGAAAGGACGAAGAACTTTAGATCAGTTTGGTATATCTAATATTAATAAACATAATGATCAAAATGAAAGTAATTTAAATGAGTCTACCGAAGACTACTTTGAAAAAGAGAATAATGAAAATACAGCGATAAATGAAAAAAATGATAATATAGTGGAGAATGTTAGTACAAGTAGTTCAACGACTTCAACGCAAAACAATCACAAAATACTCAATGACCCTGGTACTTGGACAACTTTTTCCTCTCAAGAAAGAGAATTATGTATTTTACAAGGTCCTCCTAAGCATCCGTCACAATTTCCTAAAGACTCATCTAATCGCAAATTCCCTACAGAAATTTTGAGCATGCAGTTACAAAATGGAGAAAAAGTCGATCGAGATTGGTTGGTTTGGAGTATTTCAACGTCTGGATTGTTTTGTTTTCCTTGCAGCTTATTTCGATCAGTTGATTCTAAAACAAGTACATCTAAGTTTGTTATAGAAGGCTCGGGTTATAACGATAATTGGAGAAAATTATACGAAAAAGTAACTAGTCACGAAAACAACCCCCAACACGTTAATAATTATCTTTTGTGGAAAGATCGGAAGAACAATCTGCTGACTACATCAGGTATCGATAAAGCTCTTGAACAAAATATTCGCGACGAAAAAGAAAAATGGCGCAAAATACTTCGAAACTTGATCGACGTCACACTTTTTTTAGCAGAAAATAATTTACCATTTCGAGGTGAAGAGTCTACTTTAAAACACGACAATTGTGGTTTGTTTTTATCGACGCTTAAATTAATTAGTAACTATGATCCTAATTTAAAAATTCACTTAGATTACGTGTCAGATAGCCAAGAATCTGGAAAGAGAAGCACGCACTATTTATCGTGGAAAAGTCAAAATGAATTTTTACAAGTATGTGCAAATAAAGTTTTGGAAACAATATTATCTGATATAAAAAAAGCTCATTATTATAGTATAATTGTTGATGGAACACCCGATGTTTCACACACTGAGCAAATTATTATAGTAATAAAGTATGTTATTGAAAAAGATAATAAATGGGACATACACGAGAGATTTTTAGAACTAGTCGATTGTGAAAAGAAAACAGGAGAAGATATATTTAATGTTATTTTAGAAATTCTCAAAAAGCATGAAATTAGTTTTCAAAATCTAAGAGGACAAAGTTACGATAATGCTTTAAATATGAGTGGGAAATATAAAGGAGTAAAAAGCCGTATCTTACAAGAAAATCAATCTGCAGTTTTTCATTCTTGTATGGCCCATACATTAAATTTATGTGGCGTTCATGCAATGGAAACAAGTACAGAAGTTAAATCTTACTTTGGAAATCTACAAAAATTATACAACATATTTTCATCCAGCCCTGCAAGGTGGAAAATACTGAAAGAAACAGCTAAAGTATCACTTCACTCAATATCTACTACAAGATGGAGTGCTCGAATCGAAGCTGTAGAGCCGTTAGTGAAAAATTCTCGATTGATTGTGGAATCCCTTTTTAAAATTGAAGAGTTAAATTTGTCATCAGAAGTACAAGCTGAAGTTTCTGGTTTGATCGATTATCTTCAATCATTTGAATTTGTTTTATTCACTGAAGTTTGGCATAAAATTTTAAAAGCAATCGATGAGAGGAATAAAATTATTCAAAGTCCGAAACTTACGTTCCAAGAAGCCAGTGATCAAATTAAAAATTTATTTGATGAAATCACAGATATCCGTAACTCTTGGGATAACATTTATAACGAAGCAAAATCGAAGGCGATTAAAATGAAAATTCCCGTAGAGTTTAAAAAAACGTTTAGGGTACGACGACAAAAAAAATTTCACGACGAAGTAACATCTGATAACTTGAATTCTTTAAATTCACCTGAGCAAAAATTCAGAGTAGAAATCTTTATGGTTGCGATTGATAGCCTTTTATCTGATTTGAATGAATTAGTCATCAGTACGAATTCAGTGTGTCGCCTTTTTATGCCTATTTTAGATTTAGCTAACTTTATGAAATTACCAGAACAAAACCAATCTGAGTCTTTACAGCCTTTATTAGATTGCTATCCTCAAGATATTGATAAAGAGAATTTAATGCAAGAGTTAAATCTGATGTTCAAAACACAAGACTCATTAAAAGTAGATAGCCCAGGAACAACTTCTTCAGCATTGCAACTCCTTAATCTAATATATACAAAAGGTCTTCAATTAGTTTTTCCTCAAATATGTATATGTTTACGACTTTTTATTGTCGTACCTGTCAGTGTTGCAACTGGTGAACGAGGTTTCAGCAAGTTAAAAATTATAAAAAATTTTTTAAGATCATGTATGAGTCAATCCCGTTTAAATCATTGTATGATATTATCAGTAGAACGAGAATTAGCAAAAAAAATAAATTACGATGATGTAATTGATGAATTTGCAGAAATGAAAGCAAGAAAAATAAAATTTTAAATGTACAAAAATTTATTAAAATTTACTTGAATATGTTAATAAATGATATTAACGAATAAATAATGAATTTACATTATAATGTGTATTTTATTACGCTGCATACTTAGTTTTGGTGTAAAATCGTGGGGATAAGAGATAACACACAGTGTTTGTTTTTTTAAATTGATATAATATTTACTAGTAGCACACCCAAAGTTATATGGAGTTAGCTTGCTTGAGGTTTAGGACACCCAGGGTTATGTGGGGTTAGTTCACTTGGGGTTTAGGACACCCAGGGTTATGCGGAGTTAGCTCGCTTGGGGTTTAAGATTTCGTTTAAGTTTTCGGGGGCCCCCCTGACCTGGGGCCCGAGGCAATTCGTCCCGGTTGCCCCCCCCTTGTGGCGGGCCTGCATATTTCTGACGCAAGTTTCATTAATCCACTGTTTCCATTGCGAGCGGAATATGAGATAAATTAAAAAAGCCATACATTGCGATGAGTGCTTTCTAAAATTCATGAATATAATCGGCGCCTTGAGACGGGAAAACTATGATATCAATGCGGTATTTCAGCTTCACTACGATTTGATCGATGATGAGATCGTAACTTTATACTTACGCAATCCTAGTGGAGGCCACGAACACCGAGTACTAACCTTATAATCTCTGCGCTTTTGATTTACTAACATCCCTCTGGCATATTATTATTGTATCGAATCTTAATTTTTATTCAAATTTTAAGCTAACTATATATATATCCTATCTTGACATTAATGTATGTCCAAATTATTTTATATAAAATTTCTTGTTTGGTTAGACAAAATGTGTCCTCCAAAGTTCAGCAGAAGCCATAGACCACCCGTTAAATTTACCAATTACTTGTGGTTTAACGAGTGCTTCTGCATCCATGCATTCGGCTGGCGGATCGGCAGAGACTATCCCCCGATGTGCCACGACTGTTATGTGGAAACAGGCCGATCACCTATTTACCAATTTGCGACATTCCATAGACTCCTTTATAATACCAGAAAACCTAAATTTGAATGTCCAAGGTGTTGTAAAAATCTAAGACAAATTACGCGAGCAATTAATTGTGACGCATGCTTCCCGACCCTAATGGATATAATTGGCAACCTGAGACAAGATGGCTATAACATCCATGCCGTAACACAACTTGACTACGATTTAATCGATGACAAATCCGTGATTCTAACTTTGCATGCCCCTAGTAATGCTCAAGATAATGGGACGCCAACATTGTAATAACCGCTATTATTGTTTATCTGTTACGTTCTTAATTAATATTTGACTATTATTACAAATTAATTATTATATTATAAAACTTACTCCATTTTTAGTTATAACTTACACACATATGTATATATATATATATTTTATATTATATTCTTAATCATAAAAATTCAAAATTATATCCAATAATATTCCAACATTATCTTAATAATATAATGTGTTACAGACAATGACCTTTCTTATTTTATTTTCGTTCTTAATTATAAGTCAACCTGTTATATCCTTAATCGGATTTGATTGTGGCGGACGTCATCTTAATAACAACTGTTATTGTCAACCCCTTTTATTGATTAAATATTCTATGTATCTATGTCACCGAATTGAATATTTTATATACCGATGTCTTTAATTTGAATACTTTATGCATCTTTGTCAGTACTACTACTATTATCATTTTACTACGTACTCTTGAGTTTTCAAATTACTAGAAGTTAGTCATTTTCCTTTATTTTGCTTTTAATAGATGGTCAGGCCGGACCAACAAAGAGCAGAATTAAAATCTCGCGATACGTCGACCTTGGCTATCCCAAGGCGTATTCTCGCCGTCAAGGTCAAACCCATCCTTATTCCTCCACTCGCTACCCGAGCCCCACAACCACCTCGAATCCAGAGAAAACATCCCCCTTTAATAGACCTCGAAGCCGAACCTTCGGGTCAAACAACTGGTGACCTGCCCGACGTGATCGACGAGATCCGCGTTACAAAAACCGGAGCGTACAAAACCGGAGCACGAAATCGGAGCGTACAAAACCGGAGCACGAAATCGGAGCGTACAAAACCGGAGCACGAAATCGGAGCGTACGAAACCGGAGCGTACAAAACCGGAGTACAAAATCGGAGCGACGAAAATCCAAACGCGCGAAAAACGGAGCGTGCAGTAATCGGAGCACGCGAGATCCGGAACGTGCGGAGCCTACAGTGCGGGTTTGCCAGACAGTAAGGATATTCGCCGAGAATGCCTACCGAACATTCCCCGCCCCGCGCGGCAGGCAGCGCGGATGATAATCGCCCGGTGTTGGCGGCGCTCGACGATGCGCCCGCGGGTGCAGCAGCCGAGGATCAGAGGCCCAGCCGACTACACACGCTGACCTGGTTTGCAGCGGAGCAGGCGTACGCCGGCGAAGCTGCACTCGTGACCACGCGGCACGTGAAGCTCCCGCAACCTTTTTGGAAGGAGATGCCAGCCCAATGGTTCCAGGTAGCCGAAGCCACGTTCGCGCTTCAAAAAATTTCGAACGATGAAACAAAATACAGGTATGTGTTGACGAATTTGGATCCATCAATCATACCATTCATCGTGGACTAGCTAATCCACCTCAGACGCACAAATACGAGGAGGTGAAAGCGCGTATTATAAACTCCTTCGAAGAAACACAGGAGTCAAAGCTTCGGAGTCCCGGAGTCAGGAGGTCCCAACTCTCCTGAGGGTAGAGTCTGTAATTATTATAAAACCCCGGGACATCTCATTAACGAATGTCGTAAACTCGCTTACCGCCGTGCATGGTTAAACAATCAACATCCTACTACTAATTCTTCTGTTAATCAACCTGTTGCCGGACCATCCGGACAACCCACTGCTATTCTTAGAAATCCGGAAAACATAACGGGCGTTCCGGTAAACAACGGTGCTCGCCCGAACGCCTATTGTAAGATATTTAATTGATAAAAGAGATATTTACACCCAGACTGAGAATAGTGAATTAGTGAATGATACTCAAGAACCTCATCTTGTAGATAATTCAGAATCACTAGAAGAAGTTATATTAAATCACATAACTCATAAATCTCCAGTTTTAAGAATTCCACCATCCACACCTCTAAAATGGCAAGAAACATAGTACAAGTAGTTAGAGGAATAACTCAGGATAAAGATTATGCTTCTCAATTAACTGCTGTTATTACTGAATTGGGATTATCCAATGAGGATGGGAAGAAGTATTTTCAAACTCTTGATGAACAAGTGCTTGACACAGATATTGGATTTCTGAGGGCTTTAAATGAAGTGACAAGATATGAAGGGTTTAATCCTCGAGAGATGATTAAAATGTTAATAGAGTCTCATGGAAGAGTGAGAGAAGATTTACTGGCCAATCCTGATGCTATAGAGACTGTTCAAACAAATTTAAGTTTAAATGGTAATCAAGTGCCATTTAAATTCTCTAGTGATATGGATTTCCATTCAGACATTCAATTTCTATGCTTAATGTTTATAACAAGAGGAGCTGCATTCGATAAAATTCTGAAGAAAAGCAATGAGACAATGAAAACTTGCATGAATATATTGAGACAGAAATATAGTATTAATGTTGGAAAAAGAAGACCAGGTCAGTCATTAGAGGCAAAAGTAGTCACTATACCAAGAATTGCTGCTAGTTTTCCTGCTATAACTGTTGGATTGTTTCATAGAGGATTTGGGAGATGTTTATTTGATCCTCAATCCTTATTTGGAGATGCTGATATACTTAGAGCAATGTTGTCACCAATGATTACATCAATTGCTCCTCAAGAAAATTGCCCATTAGCTGTTTTCTTAGCAATAGCTGTTAAAACAGATGATATTCTACATCAGATGGAACCCACAAAAACATCTTTAAATTCTATTTATCAGTATATGATGGCCTCTCATAATTCCACTGTCATAACAAACTTACTGAAAGATAAGTATAGTGAATTGTGGGGTTTGGGTACTAGAACTAATGGAGTGTTTGTATATAAAGCAGAAATTCTAAATTTAAGTATGAAAGCAAAAGACTTCATTAGAAATTCAAGAGCCAATGATCCAAACTTAAATAATATATTGGCTAATGTATGAATCACATTTATAATTTATACATGTATGTTATCATTTTAATTATTATTTGTATTCAATCATAAACTTTATATATGCATTAAACTTAATCTAATATTATTACTTCATTTTGAAATGGAGTTTATAAGTTAAAATTACATATTCAATTAGATATTTAGATGTTAAATGACATTTCTTAGTACATAGAGATTTAAGCATTTTTATGTTGATAAAACAAGAAGCATATTATTATTGTTAATATCTCATAGAATAAACAATATTAATCATACCATATCTATTACAGGATCAAGCCGAGGATCAAGAGCACCAGAATCAAAACTCAGCACGGACGGTACGATTCAACAATGCGACATAATCCCCACAGCGCGAATGAATACTATTTACGTAGACCATGATCCCAATGTCACTCTTTCATCACCAAACTTAAAGTATCCTTGTTTATTTATGATTGATTCGGGATCTGGTATTAATCTTATTAAAGAAGAATGCATTAAAGAAACTATTACTTACAAAAAACAAGATAATTTCGCTTTGCAAGGGATCTCCCCTGAACCTATATACACTCTCGGTTCCCTTACTATTTTCTTACTCGGGCGAGAAACCAAATTCTATGTAGTACCCAATGATATTGCCTTCCCACAACATGGAGTTTTGGGAACGGATTTCTTTAAAAAACATAATGCTATTATCAATTTCGAAGAGAAATGTTTACAATACAATGGATCAAGCATTCCTTTTACAGAATCAAAATATATAAGAATCGAGCCAAGAGTGGTTACTCCATTTTATGTTATCATTTCTAATCCTGAATTAAAAGTCGGATATCTTCCACTTCTAAAACCCATCGACGGTCTTTATCTTGGCGACGCTATAGTCACCAATCTAAATGGAAAGGCACATCTTCCAATCTTTAATACTACGGACGAGGAGTATGATTTGGAGGTACCTGTGATTACGTTACACGAGTATAACACATTTGATTCTTTAGAGATTTCAAACGGGAACGCCGCTACCCGAGAGGAAGCGACGGAACCAATGGGTCATATTCGGGAGGTAAGCAGGAACGGCACTTTCATCAATCATTCTAAATCTTCCGGAAGTCTTGATACTAATTCCAAATCCCTTAAATGTTCTGAATATTCTGAAATCCCTTCTACTTCTATTTCTACTAATTCTTATGATACCCGGGAACTCTACTTCAAGTCTGAGCCACCCCGTGGTGACACTGATCCTTTAGAGAATCAGATGTCCACAGGTCATCCTTCTTCTAGTTCTAATTCATCATCGTATTCTAATGAAAATCTGAGAAATTCTCTTGTCCCCTTTGGTACTCCGCACCTAGGTGTTGGAGGTGCTGTGTTCACAGCCGACGGCCGTTCTGTTCCTACACTAACAGAATGCATGAAGTTATGTATTGAAAATTAAACATTAAAGATTAAAATTTAATCAATTAAAAATAAAATTAAACTTTTTCTTTTATTGAATAATTTTTACTCTTAAACTTTTATTTTTAATTTTCAATACGTATTTTGATGCAGGTTGCATTGTAGGTAACCATATGATTATTCTTTGTTGTATAATATTTGTTATGTCCGTGTATTTTTGTAAAATGTATGTTTAAAATATAATATTGTACATTAAAAATTATTTTTTACCATATGTACTTCCAGAATGTTGTAGAAACATTGGCTGCAAGAAATGAAGATGTTTTGAGAAATGTTCCAGTTCCAATAATAATCTCAGAGTTACCAAATTAATCTGGTTAGTAATCTTTTTTTTTTATTCCTGTTCTTATATCATTACATAAAAAAATGATGTTTTGTAATATTTATGTTAGTACTTATACACAAATGAAGTTAAGATATTTAATATAATATATTTTTTGAATATATTTTTTAATGAAAATATATTTTTTGATAAAAAAAAATTCAAAAAAAAAATTTTTTAGGTGGCACAAATAATTTGCACGACGAAGACTACGATTTGGATAAGTCATTAAATATATCAGGATTTTCACATAAGTCCCACATTTTTTCCGCTTTGCAATCGACAAAATTATTTTCCAATCCCCAATTAAGAAACATACATTCTACTTTACGTTCAACAAACATACCTTCTACTTCAAAATCAACAAACATTTTAAGATCAGACATTCTTTCTTAATCAGATATTGTTCTTAACCTCACTAATAAAGTGCGATAAAAATTAAAAATATAAGGTAAGAAATAAAAATTGACTGTTATTATTATTTAATACATATCATTATCTCAAATTTTTTAAGAAAAAAAAATATTTATAATGTTTGTTATATAAATTATATGTATATATGTAAGTATCAATACTAACAAGAAATACAATATAAACATACAGATAATAATTGTATAAATAGTAACAAAATAAATATATTTTTATAGCATATATTTTTATAAATATATTATTTTCACTGCATTTCTAATTTGAGGAATATGGCTGAAGGATATTTAGCATGGAATTTACTTGTTTTGGAAGAAAAAGTCATAATTATGGAAAGAAAGATTGAAAGAAGATTGTTGCGTGATGCACAAAATCCTTTTGAACTTCCTAATAGGGAGTTTTTGGCAGCTTACAGACTTAATAAAGAATTACTTATGGACCTTACAAATATGTTAAGACCACATTTACAACCACTATGTGGAAATGATTTAGCTCCAGAAACTAAAGTATTAGTAGCAGTTGAATTCTTCGCTAATGAAAGTTACCAAAGACCAGCAGGAAATCAATGTGTTTGCTTTAAGTCAAGCATTCACCAGTCGTTGTATACGAAAAGTAGCATGGTTAATAAATAGATATTTAAGACAGATATTAATTTTGTATTATAATTACGTCTTGTACGGATCGATTGTGTACCGGAGAATATGTCTTGTCCATTGGATTGTGCATTACATTACTTGGGAAAAAGAGAAAGGAAAAAAAAATTGTACAATTTGCAATTTGTAACAACGTATCATTTTTAAAAAGCACCTGTTTTCTCTATCTTTTTATATTTTACAACCTACTATTAATATTTAAATAAAATAAACGTTCTCTTATAATTTAATTCTTATAACTTGATTTTTAATTTAAAATATTTTAAAATGTGTCATTATGTCCGGAGTTTATTCGCGCGCTTGTCGTCCTACTCGTGTCCCCGTTCACGTACTCTCTTGTAGATATATTTGTGATATTATTAATGATATTAAGATTATTATTGTTAATTGGCGAGTTAATTTGCTGAGTTATTGATTTTAATTTATTTACTGTGCTGAAAGTAAATAAATTGTGTAAAAATAATTTAAAATAAAAGTCTTTTTGAGCATAAATTAGCAATTTTCTTGGTCACTGGCTTGTTGTCTTATTAATCTTAATTAATTTATTAAAGAGATATCATCGAAACTCAAATTTGTAAAGCAAGAAATGTTGCTTTAATTGTTTAAAAAATCGGTCATTTTCGTAATTGCTCAAGTTCGAAACGATGCAATCTATGTCAACGTGCTCATCATACACTCTTGCATCGTAATGCGAATACTTCAGTAACGAATTCAAATGATAATTCTCTGTCGAGAGATAAAACGTCTAGAAATTAGGGATGGACGATACAGTAAAAAATATCGATATTTCGTATCGATACGGATCATAAATAAGAATATCGATACATGAGATACATCGTACGGGATATCGATATTAATGGTATTAAGTAAATCTCACGTACTAAGATTTGAAAAATATACGGTCATAAGAAATGATAGAACTGAAAAATTCCCGGGAGGAGGTACGGCAATATTAATTAAAAAAACCATTAAATTCACTACTATAAGATTACCCGAGAAAGAAAAGATACTGGAAAATTCAATTATCATTAATACCATTAATAATATATCGATATTTTATTATCGACTGCATTTTAATTAAAAAATATATGAATGTGCAATTTCAAAAGACACATTTTGAGTAACGGTTATATAAAAATTTTTTGCGTAAAGTATCACACGCACAACACGTTAAATAACATATGAATAAAATACAGAAAGAGATGGCTTTTATACCAACTAATAATATAAAAAATATGAACATTAAAGCCTTCTTATAATCTTCTTATAATTTTTCCACCTTTTGCTCCCATCTCGGTAATCTTTCAACCTTTGAACCATTCAATGATTCAATAACTTCCTTATTTTGTTACTCTCTTAGACTTTGATACTCTTACAATCAGAAACATATATACCGAAGAGTTTTTATACAAATAATATTACCAACAGTAATGCAAGTCATATTTCTGTATTGCTTCTTATAAAATGTTCTATTTCTTAAAAGAAACAGTAGAATATCTTAAAAACGAAGCAGCTGACAAAAATGATCAGATGAAAATTAGTATGTAATTAGAATCATATAATTAATTATAACCTCTTATATAATACGTGTTTTTTTTTATATGTATACATATACACATATGTGCGTTTGCTGATATTTCCGGATTTATTTACGCATGAAATAAATAGATTTGATATTGTGTTTAGGTGTATTCATTTTCATTCACTCATAAATATAATGATGTTTATATAAACAGAAAATATTACATATACGTTATAGTACACCCGTTTATTTCGTTGCGTTGTATCATTCTAGACGATAATCTTTAATGTTTCTTTACCAAAGATTTAAATAAGTAATTATTTTCTTGACGAATTTAATTTTCCTCTCGCGATATACATATATATCATATGTATTATGATATATAAGATGTACTACAAATTTTTAGTACTGGTAGTCGCAGCATGGTTGAAACAAAATAAAAAACAATATATAATAAAGATTGAAAACAAAAATTGAATAATTAGTATACAGTTAACATGGCACGATATCGCAACAATATTACAACAAACGCAAAGTTGGTACCGATGTTTTTGATCAACTTTGCGGTAATTACTCTTGTGCTCGTTCGTGCAACAGATGGCCAATGCGATTTTTTCTAGGAATGCTAGATCAAGCACGTGTTAATAGTTGTATACTATATAATTTTATTCCTGCAAATGAAATCAAAAGTAAAAGAGAATACTTGAAAGATCTATCTTTTTCCCTTATAAAACCTCATCTTGAGGAGCGCGTATAAAAACCTGGATTAAACAAGCATATAATAAATAATCTCAAGAATATTTTATCATCAGATATTACTACTAATCCAATGCTAGGATCAGATAAGTTAGAAAAAAGAAAAAGATGTAACATTTGCACAGGTGATAGGGACAAAGTAAAAAAAAACTCTTTTTTGTTGTGCAAGGTGCAAAAAACCAGTTTGCGACGATCATAGAATTGTATGCTGTGATAGTTGTGTAGAGTAAACCATTTTTATATTAAAATATTATTTTTAAAAGATTAAATGTGAAATAAATAAGTTTGTAACCATTAAATATGAAATAAATTACTTTTTATAATAAGTATGTAATACATTATTTTTCATCATTTTCATAGTCGAAACTTAAGCATTTTTTTTTTATTCATCATATGCAATATTTTTTTCCTTAAAGTACTATCATTCCCCTTTAATTTGCCGTTTGGTACGTTCAAAAATCTTTTTTTTTCGAAAAGTTATGAATTTTTTATTGTAACATTTACTTTTCACGAGGTGACCCTATTTATTTAAACAAATAAAAAAATTTAAATCAATTTTCACTAATATTACGATTGAATCACAAAATTGAAGGTCCCAAACATATGCACGAATTTTTTCAGAATTTTTTTTATGCGTTAAATGGGTGAAATAACCGCGGGACACCAATGACCCATCTTTACAGCTCCCGTTGCCCGTAAAACCCTTTACAGACAAAGGGTTAATTATATTATATTTTTTGTGTTGAATGCGTAATTTTATTTTATTTTGTATTCTTTTGCCGAATTTTCTAGAATTTTATCAAATTGATTATCTCGTGGTAACGATGAGTCGATATCATGCTGTGGCGGGCTGTTTTGGTTTTTTTTTTGTATATTCGGTATATTGACGCGAGACGTGTCAAACAAAATATGTTTGTGCGGCCGTCGGGCCGTTTGACTTCGAAATCGAGAAAAAGCAGCCAATTAAAGCCTGCCACAGCTGATCGTGATCTACCGGGGAGTCACACTCGACAGCACCCCGGGAAAGAAATTTGAGAGAGTCGTCTCCGGAATTTCGAGGAGATAACACGTCGCGATCGGTTAGAGCCCAGATACTTTAACTTGGTCTAGATACTTTAACGATATTCGCGACAGTTTATATTCGCTCCCGCGATATTCACTCCGGCAGTATCATAATCTTTTGTTTTTTTTTTTATTTGTGTTAAATTAATAAAACCGTGTGAATAATATTTTAACTAACTTTGTTTTACTTGGAACGCAATACATTTCACATACACTTTTACTTCCTCCGACGTCTCATCACGCTGAATTATTTATTGACTAATTTTAATCGTAGTTTATTAACTTTTATTTGGTGACCTTATCATTACGAACACGAGGACGATCATCAAAATATATTCTTGTAAAAAAATGTAAATAAAAGTTTGTAATTAGCACAATTCAATAGCATATACAAGGTGTCCCACCTTAATTACATAATATTTTACAGGAGTGTTCTTCGGTCAAAAACAAGGAAAAAAGTTCTAATAAACATATAGTCTCAAATGCAAAGTTTTCGAGAAAAAAACATTTATTTAAAAATCAAAAGAGTTATTAGAGAAAAAAGTTATTGGGAAAATTATCAACCCGTTTTCAATTAGCCAAAACAGTGAAGGGTACTCTAAAATTTCATTGCATGATTCCTGTGTCATCAAATAAATTACATGCAAAACTATTTTCTCTGTGCAAACATGTAACTAAAGTAAAAATCACGAAATAAACGACATAAAAGTTAATTAAAACTACATGTATGTACTGATAAGTATATTTCACTGTTTACCTAATATTTATTACGCCGCTTTTAAAAATAATTTTTGTTCAACTTTTATTTCGTATTACCACCATAATATTGGATTATAAAACAAATTTACTTTACGTTAAGTTACCGTTTGACTATCTACTGTTGGATTATATATACATTCATTATTAGCTACATTACCGATTGCTTATACCGGTACTATTAAATTACAAATAAATTTATCTTTCGTTGAATTATGCCAAAATTATTATGATCGGTCACATAACGCGCCAAGCATACATTATGCGCGCGTGAGGCAGCACGCGGGCGCTGCGTGCCGCCTGCCGTGTCCGCTCAGTGTATTGCGCCGGACAAATTAATTAATTTCAGGTAGTATCCATAGAGTCCCCATTTTTTAAAAATACGTTTTCGTTAGGAAATTAAACGAGAAATACGACGCTATTTTTTTAAACTTTGTATCTGTTGGGGGCGACTATGTAAATCAACTTCAAACATTTAATTTGTTTATAACAACAATAATTATAAACAAACATTAATCACAAGTAATTTTATAAGAAAGCTCATTTTATTAGCTTTAAAATGAAAAAAAAAAAGTTTCTACGATAAATAGAACCGAAGATATGACGATTTGAAGATCAGCGTAATCGACGTATTGTCAAAATTTTGAACCTATGTATTTTCAAAAAAAAAAAAAAAAAAAATCCCCATACACGTGTCCACTCATTTTATGTGTAGAACACGTAAAAAAATTTTCAAACAGATTAAAAATGGGTCGAAGTCTCGAAGTCTCGACGCGAGCCTATCTTAATCTCCAATCTTTCATATCATTTTTCATCTTACTATAGAAAATAAAACTTTTACATTTCGCATTTTATCAGTCCAAAAATAATTTTAGTGGATTAATAAGATTTTTGCGATTAAAATGACACCAAACACGGTATAGATCGGATAATTTTTAATTAGATAAGTAATTAACATTAACCAATTATTGTCCGATATCCTATAAGATAAAAATGAGAGAGAAATCAGAAATTTATTTAAGAATAATTTCATTTCCATTTAGATCCATTAGATTGGATATTTGTAAAAGAATGTCCCATATATGCAAATCTTTTGTTTAAGAAGTTATGTAATTGTTTTTTCATATTTGTCACCTCTTCGTTTTCATCGACGTTTCGGCTTTGCAATTTATTATAAGGGGTATTATTACAGAAATACATGAATTATTACAGAAATACATGCATTATCAGAAGATAAATCCAACGTTGCTTCATAAAAGAATTTCAACACATTTGTGATATCATTTATAAGATTCCAGTCAGAGGAAGATATTGCTCAAGCTCGAAACGATGCAATCTATGTCAACGTGCTCATCATACACTGTTGCATCGTAATGCGAATACTCCAGTAACGAATTCAAATGATAATTCGCTGCCGAGAGATAAAATGTCTAGAAATGAAGCTCATTCCATCAGCTCCGCCACATCGGAGAGCGAGAACGCTGTCCTTTCCATTTCACTACATTTGAACATTTAGTTCACACATGTTAAGAAATTTCATTAACATATTTGTTGAAGAAATCTACAATATTTATGCAAGAATTTAGAAAAAATGATCTAAATGGAAATGAAATTATTCTTAAATAAATTTAAAGTTTTGCTTTCCTGCTAAACTACATTCAAGAAAATTTATTTATCTTAATTATCTTTTAGTGAATTAGGCTAACTGGAAAACCACTTAAAAAAACACACATCAACAATAGTACCTCACGGGTAATGTGGAAAACTATTGTTCTATTTTTTATTATCATATTATCATATGATATTGTAATGACGTCATTGTTCAGTGAGTTAAAGGAACGCGCAACAAGTAAGAATATTATATATCAATAATTATTTACAATTATTAACAATTATTTTGTCCTTACTTAGGTCGATGAAGATTATCGCAACATATGTACACACATAGTCACGTTTCTCTTACAGATAGTTTCTCTTCATCGATA
The DNA here is from genome assembly GCA_901521435.1 of Crematogaster levior. Taxonomy (NCBI): domain Eukaryota; kingdom Metazoa; phylum Arthropoda; class Insecta; order Hymenoptera; family Formicidae; genus Crematogaster; species Crematogaster levior. The sequence goes on along the minus strand of CABEGB010000831.1, from coordinate 194,556 downwards.
TCATTGACAAGGAAAAGTGATATTAATCAATAAAGGTAATCCTTAAATATTTAACAACAAGGGAAACATAATGAAAATAATATACTAATAGACAAGGGAAGAATATTAAGAAATTCAATTTACTAACTAAATATGTATTAAGAGTTTCAATTTACTAATTAAAAAAGACAATAACGATACACGGAGAGGCAATTAGATTAGAATTGTACAGCCGAAAAGTATCAAAGCAAAAAAGCTATAATAACTTAAATAGATTAAAAAATGTAAAAATTAGGTGAGGAATTGACAAAGCTTATAAAAATGGAACGACAAAACTTGCAAAAATGATAACTGAACTCTAAAGAAACGCGAGAACGTTGTCCTTTCCATTTCACTACATTTGAGCATTTAGTTCACACATATTACGAAATTTCATATTTAAATTTAAATAACATATTTTTTGAAGAATCTACAATACTTATGTAAGAATTTTTAAAAAATTATCTAAATAGAAATTATTCTTCAAAAACACATATCAAATTGTACTTGGGAAATAGCATGTGATAAGATATAATATGACCCCAGATAACACAACAGTTCGTTATGAGCGCAAAAAGAATTCATTTTATGAAATTCTTTAAGAATTATTGAACTTTGCTCTAAAAGAATTCAAATTAATTAGAGAGTAATACTTACTCTCAGGACATTGTGAGCAAGTCGATTTTTTTCAAGGCCACAAAATAAGAAAATTTTTGAAAAATTATTAAGTGTTAATCTATCAATTATTATTATTATTATTAAATGTATTGATCCATTAACTTTTTCAAATAAATTAATTAGTTGATCGATTTCTAACTATTTTTATTTATTTATTCACGTATTAATTAATTTGAAAAATTAAAATAAAGTTTTGACAGAGACAACGTAAGCGGAGCAAGCGCGAGAGATCGCACTGCGCACCCCTCTGCGTACTTTGGCTGTGCGCCTTCTCATTGGGAAACTTTAATAGTTAATAACTCGCTAAATAATGGTCTGAGCCAAAAGTCGAAAAGGACCTTTTTATTCAAAATTCCACCTTCTTTCATTCTCTGCAAGATTTACTAATCATTACGGGATACCCTGTATATAAGTTGAATAATAACCGGTTAAACGAAACATCGACAGTTTCAGTTTACCAGATGACTTGAAAATCGACTGTAAAAAATCAGCTAAACATCGACAGTTTCAGTTAATTTAAAATCGGCAACAAAAAGTCACGGATAAACAGTCATCCGTGTTGTGTGGGTATGTATTCTATACGACTCGTTTGACAATCCGATATTATTGAACCCCCTATTACCGTAATCATTTTGTTCACGTTACTTTTCCTTCATGTCATGCATTTAGCAAAGAGAACTGACTCGTGATGGTAATATGTACACAATAAAAGGATGAATCCGGACATGGAAAAATATTATATCACCAACAAATTATTTTTGTTACAAATCTCCATTATGCCATTTGGTCCATTGAAAATGATATTCTGGAGAAGACTCAACAAAATTTATTGAGACGCATGAGAGCTTGTGTCACAATGGACGGTGGCCACTTCGAACATCTGCTGTAAAAAAAGCTCTTCCAAAAAAATGAAATCTAATCTGCCCTTTTCAGGGCAACCAAATATTTCGTTTCGATGAACATTTTCTCCAAATTCGCAAATTATTAAAAACCAAAGATAAATAAAATACTAAGGAAATTGATTTGCTTCGATTTTTAATTAATAATAAATAACTTGCGTTTTTGCAATATTTTAAGTCAATTATTTTAATCAAATTATATTAATTAATATTTTCAGTTTTTAATTCAGTTTTTAATTCTGAGGCTTCAAATCATCGTACGTTCACGTTTGACATTGGCTGCGTTCAGCAAACAGAACAGATCAGTGAGCGCCTAGTGATTCTCTAATATAATTGGTTCTTATATTTAGATCTTCGTTGGATCTAAGTTTTATCAGAGTCACTATTAAATAGAGTTAGCAGAATCCAACATGCACAAAAATGAATGTAGAAAAAACGATTTAGAAGCGAACAAATTGAATGAAAATTTGAATACGTAAACTGATGAATCTTTAACCTTTGATGAGCAAAAGAAATCAGTAGAAATACGATTTGCAGCATTAATTGCCGAAAAAAATATTTCTCATCAAAAAGCAAGAGATTTACAGTCTTTTTCAAGACGTCGGAAAAAATACCAATATTTTGAAAAGCATGAGTATGGGTCGAACAAAATGCAATAAAATTATTTCAAATGTTTTGTTTCCAATCGAAACGGAACGAGTAGCTGATAATATTAAAACATACAAAATTTTCTATTTTTATTGACGAAACATCCGATATCACAAATGATAAATGGATGATGTTTCTTGTTCGATATGTAGATCTCAAAAACTTTAAATATTCGATCACAACTAGTAAAATTAACTGAAATTGAATAAAGTTATGTTGAGAATTTTAGAAATATGGGATATCATAAAAGATTTTCTAAATGAACATGTTTACAGTGAAAAAACAAAGTCTGGTAAACATTTATTGTCCTTGATGGAAAAAGTAGATACAAAAACATATTTTTTATTTCTCAAATACGTTTTAAATTTATTCAATTCGTTTAATGCTTTTTTCAAGCTATTGAAACTAGAATTCATTTGTTGCAAATCACCTAAATCTTTTAATTTTCTTGTGTAAATCTGTCAAAACTTTCTTAAACCTGAAATATTAAGTGAAAAATATTCACTTACAAATATTTCATTTTATGATAAGAATAATTATAAATCTCTTTATAATATAACAGTAGGAACAGAATGTGAAGAGTATTTTAATCAATTAATGACAAAAGGACATACAGATGTTGTCACAGTTATACGACAAAATTGTTTAGAATTTTATATAACTGCTGCCAAGGAAATTAAGAAAAAATTACTTATTAACAACTTTTCTTATGTAAATTACAAGTTTTTCAATCACAGACTGCATTACTTGATAGAGAAAATAGTAATAGAGAAAAATCATTTAATAATGTTTTATTTGTCGCAAAAACTTTAAGCGGTTTTGATGAAGATGGTTTAAAAGAAGAATGGTTCGCATTGTTTTTTGATTTTACAAACGAAGAAAAACAAACTCTTGCAGCAATCAATTTTGCTGACATGTGGAAAAAATTTTTAAACGTCAATTTAATAATGTAACTAAATATTCAAATTAAAAATCACTAGTTAACGCGATACGATCACTTCTGAATTCGAACGCAGATCCAGAGAGAACATTCTCTGTTTTATCAGATGATTGAAAACCAAAAAAAGAAATAGGCTTTCGTCGATCTCTGTTTATGTCACATTTAAAAATCAGCATCAAATCTCTGTCTGTCTTCTTTGTACTTCTACTGTGTCTTCTCTGTTTGTATTCTTTGTACGTATGTTGGTTTGCATACTTCAAGAAATTGTGTTACAAAGAAAATTCAGTCTTTGGTAGGCACATCCATATATAATATTATTGTGACCTGTTCTTCATTGGGAACGACAGAATTGTTGAAAAAGAAGAAAATCTCTACTTTTCATGTATGTTTTATATATTTCAAGAAAGTGTTATGAAGAGAATTTAGACTTCGTTCCCGCTTTGGAAAAATATGGATACATCATTTAATTATTATTGGACGTACAAATACTCTCCACCAATATTTCAAACAACGGAAACAATGCTGAAGACAATAGAAGGCAGTATTAACATGTTTTAAATAAAGAATGACAATAGATTTGGATCATTTTTATGATTTCATACATAGAGAATGCTTAGCCAATTCAAATGGATTGACTAACAAAAGTCAAATCACGTATGCACATATATAAATATATATATACAATCCCGGTCTGCCACGAACGGGAGGCATGATAAAAATTATGCACTTTACTATTTGTTCTGACAAGTTGCTGAAGAACGAATAATATCGTACTGATCTCTTGTCTAAGCTGTTACTAACAGATCGTACTGATCTCTTCTCTAAGCTGTTACTAACAGTCACTTCTTAACAACAGTGCCACTGCACAGTAAAGATACACTTCAAACAAATGCTAAACAGCAGAATCGCGCTTCTTGTGTTTTATGACACAAGAAAGATGGTCAATGGACTTACATATATTCAATCAACATCACAATAAACGAACTGCCTGCAGGATGGTAACAGATTGACATTATTGACAGCCGATTTGTTCATAAAGTTCTGCAGCATGTTTTATTGGTCATATTTAATCTGGCAAACTCTAACAAAGCTCGAGTGCGAATGTGAAGAATACTTAAGCGCTAAAAATCCAGCAGATCCATACCTATTACGTCCCAGTGCCGGATTATAGGGTAGGCAAAGTAGGCACTACCTATGGGCCCCCACCAACAAAAGCCCCCACCAACAAGCCCCCACCACCAAAAAAAAAATTTTTTTTTTAATAATGAAAACACTGAAAAATTACAACCTAAACAGGCCATTAACCCTACATAACCCAAAGTGACAGCTTCAATATTATTAAAAATACCGTGAAAATTGTAACTTAAGCAGGCAACTTCACCCAAGCCAGCTTTGTTATTATTAAAATAAAAATTTTACTATCAATACCACAAAATCTAATATATTATCTTTTTATACGAATAATTTTAACCATGCAAAAGATGAATACTCAACGAGGGAAACCAATAATACTCAGATTGTTTGGTGATATGAGGAGGTAGTATGGCTTAAATTTTTTGCCATACTACCTCCTTACCTCCTCCATTTTGAATTTCTGAAAATTTAACTGAATCTGATTGAATAATTTGTGGTGTAATATCCTGTAATTTAAATTGCAAAACAAAAGATTTTTTTTCATTTATTTATTTTTTTTTTAATAAATATTTTTTTATTAAACTACATAATAAAATATATAACAAAATAAAATATATAGTTTTATTAAACAAAAATGAATATTTTTATTTAATCAAAAATTACACCTTAAGTTTATACTTAATTAATAAATTATTAATAAAATAATTTTATTTTATTAATAATTATAAAATTATTTATAAAAAACAAAAAAAATTAATAAAATAAAAAAATTAATTAATAAAAAAATAATAAAAAGTAAATATAAAAAATTATATTTATTTATGTAAATATAATACTTATGTTTAGCGTACATGTTTTGCATATATGTAACTGTATAAATACCTTAAAATCTCTGGTTTGAATAAAAAAGTGTAATACAAATATTCAAAACAAGTTGAGACCTAAAAGCGCCATATTATCAGCACTTTCTTGATTTGAAAATACAGGGTCCACGCGTAAAAGACAAGTTCACTACTTTATCGACTTTAGGCAACGTATCGATATGATCAGCTGTTCATCTTGTAGCATAGCGTTAAAAGACGATCTCTGTACTGTAAATGCTTTCATATTTACTTTGCTTTGACTTGTACCTACAGTTTTTCTTTCAAAACTTATTCGTACAAGTTTTGGTGTTCAAGAAGATAAAATAAATCACAAGAGTTATTTAAAAAGGTAAAACTAAAATTGCAAATTAATAAAATATTGAACATAGAAGCTTTCAACAAAATTAACCTTAAAAATATGAGTAAATCTTATTTCAACTTGGAAGGATGTAAGTTTTTTTAGCAAAAAGTTTTAAGAAACGTAATTTATTTAATGTAATACTTAATTATTATACATATACATTGTGCAGAATTTTGAACTGATTAAGAAGATGAGTAGTGATAGAACACTTGATCGTCACAAAGGTAGGCGTAATTACAAGTCTGGCTACGAAAAATTAAAGAAGAAACAAGAAAAACAAAAAAAAGAATCGGATGTTATATCTCACACGCCAAAAGTGACGAGTTTTTTTTCTATTAAACCAAGCGTTGAAGTATCGACAGTTTCTTCAAGCTGTAACATCGAAACAAATGTGATTAAAAGTTTTAAGTACCGTTAAAATTTGATTACCTTTTTTTACTATACAAATTATAATTTTAAGGTCGAATCAAAAATACATACAAGTTGTCCGGAAGAAAAAAATCAAGAGAAAAAAAATCAATTTGATGATGAAAAACAGTTGAGTGGAAATGAGACAGAAAAAAGCAATGCTTGTAATTTTAAAGATACATTACAGGATACTCAAGACGATTTTTATATAATTGAAAATTTGGAAAATGAATCTAAGGTCGATGATTTACAGATAGATGCATCAAAGTTCAATTTAGATATTTCTAAATGGCCTGTAAGTAATACTAAGAAGTTTGTAGATTACTGGGTAAAAATAGGAAGTTCACGAATTCAGTACAATGATCCACAAATATTAAATTGTAAATCGCTTATACAAGAAGATGTGCATAGTTTACGAAAATGTAAATCATCGATGTTTGAAAGAAGTATTAAAAATGGAGATTTAATCGAAAGAACGTGGTTATGTTTCTCTCCGGTAACTGGAAAACTTTATTGTTTCCACTGCAAGCTTTTTAATTCGTCACAATCACAGTTTACTCGTGAAGGATACTGTGATTGGAAAAATGCTCATTATCGTCTGCACGAGCATGAAAAATCACAGTCACATTTAGCTGCTGTTTACTCTTTTACCATGCAAGCTTCGTCCCTTGAATTGATATGTGATGAGTTGAAAAAACAAATACAAGAAGCAAAAGAATATTGGCGCAATATTTTGAGAAGAGTCATTAGTGTGATAATTTTTTTAGCTGAACGAAACCTTCCTTTTAGAGGAGAAAGTGAAGTTATAGGTGTGTCTAATAACGGAAACTTCTTAGGAATAATTGAATTACTCGCAAAGTATGACGATTTTTTAAAATATCATTTAGAAAAGTACGCTAATTGTGGTAAAGGAAAAATAAATTACTTATCATCCACGATTTATGATGAATTAATTACAATAATTAATGATAAATTGATGACTACAATTATAGAAAAAATAAAAGTATCAAAATATTTTTCCATTTCGGTTGATTCGACAACTGATACAGCTCATACAGATCAATTATGTTTAACGATCCGGTATCTTGAAAATGATGAACCAGTCGAGAGATTCTTGATATTTTTACAAAATAAAGGTCATAAAGCTCAAAATATGTTCGACGCTATTATATCTTTCTTAAACTCTCATGGTATAGACATAAAAAATTGTCGAGGACAGTCATACGATAACGCTTCTGTTATGAGTGGACAATATAATGGTTTACAAGCGTTAGTAAATCGAGAAAATCCATTAGCACTATGGGTACCCTGCTTCGCCCATTCATTAAACTTGGTTGGAATTGCTGCAATGACGTGTTGTTTAGAAGCTAGAATGTTTTTTGATTTTCTAGAAAATCTTTACAATTATTTTACTGGATCTTCTAAGCGTTACGAAATTTTATCAGAAAAATTAAAGCAAGATAATTCAAAAAATAATGATCGAGTACTCATACCGAAGAGAATAAATACGACAAGATGGGAGTCTCGAGCTGAGGCAGTACGATCGCTCTCTAAAGGTTTTAATGTATATAGAACTATCTTGCAAGAATTTTCACAAGACAGTATTGAGGCAAAAGGATTATATAAATATCTTACAAGGTTAGAAACTAGCATTTATGTCTTTTTTTGGAATGACATATTAGAACGCGTCCATACGACAAGCCTTAAACTACAAAGTTGCGACTTGGACGTCAATACATCAATAGTACTTTTAAAATCTTTAAAATCGTTTATTTTATCAATAAGAGATAATTTTAACAATTATGAAACTTTAGGAAAACAGAAATCCGAAAAAAATGAGTACGAACACGAAGAAAAGCGAGTGCGTAAACACAGTGTAAAAAAAAATCCTCTTGATTATGGACGGTCTGAAGACGTTCAGTTAACTGGTTCAGAACGATTTCGAGTTGAATCATACGTTCCTATTATTGATCAAATATCGACGTCATTAAGTCAAAGAATTGATGCTTACAAACAAGTTGACAGTTACTTTGGTTTTTTAAGAAGACTTTCAAGTCTTTCTTTCGAAGAAATTAAAGATTATGCTTTAAATTTAATAAAATTGTATGAAAACGACTTGGATGACAACTTGATAAATGAACTCCTACAGTTTCAAGGTTTTGTCAAGAAATTTGTTGATGATACCAATGAAACCTGTGAAAAAATATGTTATGAACTAAAAATGTATAAATTAATTAACGAAAAAAAATTATTAGACGTTTTTCCTAATGTACATACATTATTAAAAATCTATCTTGTTATAATGACCACTAATTGTACTGGAGAAAGGTCTTTTTCCAAACTTAAATTAGTTAAAAATCGTTTAAGATCATCTATGGACCAAAATCGACTTAATAGTTTATCACTCATGAGTATCGAGTGCGATTTGTTAAAAGAGATAAACTATGATGATATCATTGACAATTTTGCTGAGAAAAAAAGTCGAAAAGTTGTATTATAAATGAATAAGGTCATTTGCAAATATTAATTATAATTCAACTTATTTAAGCTATTCAGTATTAATATATAAGTATTTATATTAAATATTAAAAGTTATGTTAAAAATAAATTTTAAATTCACATACAAATAAAAAATCAGTTTTTATTTTATTTCTTGTAGTGATATTTAAAGTAATTTAATTAAAATTAATATAAAAATGTATAATCAAATTTTGAAATATATTGGAATTATTCGAAAATTGCTCTCCTTACATAGGCCCCCACCAAAATCTGCCTAGGGCCTACTCAGTTATTAATCCGGCACTGAACCGTTGATTACTTCGATGGTGAAAATAGTGAGGAGGAAAATGATTATGTTGAAGATGCTGATAGTGATACAAGTGTTGATAGCGTTTCTGACGTAGAGTCAGAAAATGAAGAAAGTGAAACCGAGGAAGAGCCAGAAAATGAAAGTGGCGTCCGACGACGAAAATTCCTGTATGGCAAAGATAAATAGAAATGGTGTCTGAACACTCCAGAAATTCGAGGCCGACGCTCAAACAATAATATAGCCATTGACCCTAAAGCCATTGGAGCAGCGTCATCACATACACCTATAGAATTCTGGGGTACCTTATTTTCATAGGATATTCTTGAAGTTATTGTTCAACGTACAAATGAAGAAATTGAAAGGTATGTAGCCGCTCATGGCAATGGAGACAATGCATCTTTTCAAAAATTAACTCTTATTGAATTAAAAGCTTTTATTGGTCTTTTATATTTTTGCGGTGTACAGAATAACAACAAAGTTAATTCTGAAATTTGGTCGCGCCAGTATGGATCGTTGTTGTGTCAAGTGACTATGTCACAGCGTCGTTTTCAATTTATAAGCTGTCGACTTCGGTTTGATGACAAAATTACCCGAGCTGCAAGACGCGCCGAAGATGTATTAGCGCCGATTCGCGAAATATGGGATAAATTTATATTGAATTGTCAAACGAACTATAATCCGAGCGAATCTGTGATAATTGACGAGCAATTATTAGCTTTCCGAGGTCGTTTCTCAGCTCATGTTTACATAAAATCAAAACCAGCGCGTTATGGAATAAAAATTGTTTCAATGATACCGTATGTTGGTAGAGTAGATACCAATCGGGGTGAAAGCGTCCCTTCATATTATGTGCGCAAATTATGTGAGCCCATTTATCATAGTAAAAGAACAATTGTATGTGATAATTTACTTCTATCGAAATTTGTAATAAAATGAAAACCGAATTCGATTTGTCAATGGTCGGAACTATACGTCGAAACAAGCGTCAAATTCCACAATCGTTCAAAAACAACGTTGTTATTGGCAAAGCTCGATATTATTATGATGGTTCCAATGTTTACTGTCTTTTTGTACTAAGAAAAATAAGGTCGTGTTACTTTTATCTTCACATCACAAAAGCGGAAAAGAGAGTGAAATTTCTGGTAAGCCAGAAATTATTGAATATTACAATAAACGCAAAGTTGGTACCGATGTTTTTGATCAACTTTGCGGTAATTACTCTTGTGTTCGTTCGTGCAACAGATGGCCAATGCGATTTTTTCTAGGAATGCTAGGTCAAGCAAGTGTTAATAGTTGTATACTATATAATTTTATTCCTGCAAATGAAATCAAAAGTAAAAGAGAATACTTGAAAGATCTATCTTTTTCCCTTATAAAACCTCATCTTGAGAAGCGTGTACAAAAACCTGGATTAAACAAGCATATAATAAATAATCTCAAGAATATTTTATCATCAGATATTACTACTAATCCAATGCTAGGATCAGATAAGTTAGAAAAAAGAAAAACATGTAACATTTGCACAGGTGATAAGGACAAAGTAAAAAAAAACTCTTTTTTGTTGTGCGAGGTGCAAAAAACCAGTTTGCGACGATCATAGAATTGTATGCTGTGATAGTTGTGTAGAGTAAACCATTTTTATATTAAAATATTATTTTTAAAAGATTAAATGTGAAATAAATAAGTTTGTAACCATTAAATATGAAATAAATTACTTTTTATAATAAGTATGTAATACATTATTTTTCATCATTTTCATAGTCGAAACTTAAGCATTTTTTTTTTATTCATCATATGCAATATTTTTTTCCTTAAAGTACTATCATTCCCCTTTAATTTGCCGTTTGGTACGTTCAAAAATCTTTTTTTTTTCGAAAAGTTATGAATTTTTTATTGTAACATTTACTTTTCACGAGGTGACCCTATTTATTTAAACAAATAAAAAAATTTAAATCAATTTTCACTAATATTACTGATCGTAATCTACCGGGGAGTCACACTCGACAGCACCCCGGGAAAGAAATTTGAGAGAGTCGTCTCCGGAATTTCGAGGATAACACGTCGCGATCGGTTTAGAGCCTAGATACTTTAACTTGGTCTAGATATTTTAACGATATTCGCGACAGTTTATATTCGCTCCCGCGATACTCCGGCAGTATCATAATCTTTTGTTTTTTTTTTAATTTGTGTTAAATTAATAAAACCGTGTGAATAATATTTTAACTAACTTTGTTTTACTTGGGACGCAATACATTTCACATACACTTTTACTTCCTCCGACGTCTCATCACGCTGAATTATTTATTGACTAATTTTAATCGTAGTTTATTAACTTTTATTTGGTGACCTTATCATTACGAACACGAGGACGATCATCAAAATATATTCTTGTAAAAAAATGTAAGTAAAAGTTTGTAATTCAAAATTCAATAGCGCACAATTCAATAGCGTATACAAGGTGTCCCACCTTAATTACATAATATTTTACAGGAGTGTTCTTCGGTCAAAAACAAGGAAAAAAGTTCTAATAAACATATAGTCTCAAATGCAAAGTTTTCGAGAAAAAAACATTTATTTAAAAATCAAAAGAGTTATTAGAGAAAAAAGTTATTGGGAAAACTATCAACCCGTTTTCAATTAGCCAAAACAGTGAAGGGTACTCTAAAATTTCATTGCATGATTCCTGTGTCATCAAATAAATTACATGCAAAACTATTTTCTCTGTGCAAACATGTAACTAAAGTAAAAATCACGAAATAAACGACATAAAAGTTAATTAAAACTACATGTATGTACTGATAAGTATATTTCACTGTTTACCTAATATTTATTACGCCGCTTTTAAAAATAATTTTTGTTCAACTTTTATTTCGTATTACCACCATAATATTGGATTATAAAACAAATTTACTTTACGTTAAGTTACCGTTTGACTATCTACTGTTGGATTATATATACATTCATTATTAGCTACATTACCGATTGCTTATACCGGTACTATTAAATTACAAATAAATTTATCTTTCGTTGAATTATGCCAAAATTATTATGATCGGTCACATAACGCGCCAAGCATACATTATGCGCGCGTGAGGCAGCACGCGGGCGCTGCGTGCCGCCTGCTGTGTCCGCTCAGTGTATTGCGCCGGACAAATTAATTAATTTAAAGTAGTATCCATAGAGTCCCCATTTTTTAAAAATACGTTTTCGTTAGGAAATTAAACGAGAAATACGACGCTATTTTTTTAAACTTTGTATCTGTTGGGGGCGACTATGTAAATCAACTTCAAACATTTAATTTGTTTATAACAACAATAATTATAAACAAACATTAATCACAAGTAATTTTATAAGAAAGCTCATTTTATTAGCTTTAAAATGAAAAAAAAAAAGTTTCTACGATAAATAGAACCGAAGATATGACGATTTGAAGATCAGCGTAATCGACGTATTGTCAAAATTTTGAACCTATGTATTTTCAAAAAAAAAAAAAAAAAAAATCCCCATACACGTGTCCACTCATTTTATGTGTAGAACACGTAAAAAAATTTTCAAACAGATTAAAAATGGGTCGAAGTCTCGAAGTCTCGACGCGAGCCTATCTTAATCTCCAATCTTTCATATCATTTTTCATCTTACTATAGAAAATAAAACTTTTACATTTCGCATTTTATCAGTCCAAAAATAATTTTAGTGGATTAATGAGATTTTTGCGATTAAAATGACACCAAACACGGTATAGATCGGATAATTTTTAATTAGATAAGTAATTAACATTAACCAATTATTGTCCGATATCCTATAAGATAAAAATGAGAGAGAAATCAGAAATTTATTTAAGAATAATTTCATTTCCATTTAGATCCATTAGATTGGATATTTGTAAAAGAATGTCCCATATATGCAAATCTTTTGTTTAAGAAGTTATGTAATTGTTTTTTCATATTTGTCACCTCTTCGTTTTCATCGACGTTTCGGCTTTGCAATTTATTATAAGGGGTATTATTACAGAAATACATGAATTATTACAGAAATACATGCATTATCAGAAGATAAATCCAACGTTGCTTCATAAAAGAATTTCAACACATTTGTGATATCATTTATAAGATTCCAGTCAGAGGAAGATATTGCTCAAGCTCGAAACGATGCAATCTATGTCAACGTGCTCATCATACACTGTTGCATCGTAATGCGAATACTCCAGTAACGAATTCAAATGATAATTCGCTGCCGAGAGATAAAATGTCTAGAAATGAAGCTCACTCCATCAGCTCCGCCACATCGGAGAGCGAGAATGCTGTCCTTTCCATTTCACTACATTTGAACATTTAGTTCACACATGTTAAGAAATTTCATTAACATATTTGTTGAAGAAATCTACAATATTTATGCAAGAATTTAAAAAAAATGATCTAAATGGAAATGAAATTATTCTTAAATAAATTTCTGATTTTTATCTTATAGAATATATAAAGTTTTGCTTTCCTGCTAAACTACATTCAAAAAAATTTATTTATCTTAATTATCTTTTAGTGAATTAGGCTAACTGGAAAACCACTTAAAAAAACACACATCAACAATAGTACCTCACGGGTAATGTGGAAAACTATTGTTCTATTTTTTATTATCATATTATCATATGATATTGTAATGACGTCATTGTTCAGTGAGTTAAAGGAACGCGCAACAAGTAAGAATATTATATATCAATAATTATTTACAATTATTAACAATTATTTTGTCCTTACTTAGGTCGATGAAGATTATCGCAACATATGTACACACATAGTCACGTTTCTCTTACAGATAGTTTCTCTTCATCGATATCATTGACAAGGAAAAGTGATATTAATCAATAAAGGTAATCCTTAAATATTTAACAACAAGGGAAACATAATGAAAATAATATACTAATAGACAAGGGAAGAATATTAAGAAATTCAATTTACTAACTAAATATGTATTAAGAGTTTCAATTTACTAATTAAAAAAGACAATAACGATACATGGAGAGGCAATTATTAAGTGTTAATCTCTCAATTATTATTATTATTAAATGTATTGATCCATTAATTTTTTCAAATAAATTAATTAGAACCAAAACAACCAGAAAAAACAACAATCATGTCGAGGAAACCCATGAGGGAAGACTCTCGACTTCCTGAGAAAAAGGAACTAGCCAGAGCTCTACAAGGAAGAGAGGAATTCAGACCCATTAATCCTACATCTCTGGAATATATAGAAGGACAAGAGCCCGGGTCTCCTCAATCACCAAACAGTGAAGGAGAATGCCCCCCCGAAAGTGTACCCTCAACCTCTAGGAGATATCCCCTAAGAGATAACCCAAAGGAGCAACCTCCCATAAAGAAAAGGAAAACAGAGACAACACCCGCTAAATTAGCAGAAATCAGTCAGGAGATAACCCTTCTGAGGGAAGAGAGCCAAGAGAGAGAGGAGCAGATTATGAGGAAAATGGAAGAAATTATAAGAAACCAAGAAACCCTCATAAAGTTGTTCCAAGACTGCCAGACAAGAATAGGTGTAGCAGAAACAAATAAATTAATTAGTTGATCAATTTCTAACTGTTTTTATTTATTTATTCATGTATTAATTAATCTGAAAAATTAAAATAAAGTTTTGACAGAGACAACGTAAGCGCGAGGGATCGCACTGCGCGCGACGCCCCTGCGTACTTTGGCTGTGCGCCTTCTCATTGGGAAACTTTAATAGTTAATAACTCGCTAAATAATGGTCTGAGCCAAAAGTCGAAAAGGACCTTTTTATTCAAAATTCCACCTTCTTTCATTCTCTGCAAGATTTACTAATCATTACGGGATACCCTGTATATAAGTTGAATAATAACCGGTTAAACGAAACATCGACAGTTTCAGTTTACCAGATGACTTGAAAATCGACTGTAAAAAATCAGCTAAACATCGACAGTTTCAGTTAATTTAAAATCGGCAACAAAAAGTCACGGATAAACAGTCATCCGTGTTGTGTGGGTATGTATTCTATACGACTCGTTTGACAATCCGATATTATTGAACCCCCTATTACCGTAATCATTTTGTTCACGTTACTTTTCCTTCATGTCATGCATTTAGCAAAGAGAACTGACTCGTGATGGTATATATGTATACACAATAACCTGCGTAGGATGAATCCGGACATGGAAAAATATTATATCACCAACAAATTATTTTTGTTGCAAATCTCCATTATGCCATTTGGTCCATTGAAAATGATATTCTGGAGAAGACTCAACAAAATTTATTGAGACGCATGAGAGCTTGTGTCACAATGGACGGTGGCCACTTCGAACATCTGCTGTAAAAAAAGCTCTTCCAAAAAAATGAAATCTAATCTGCCCTTTTCAGGGCAACCAAATATTTCATTTCGATGAACATTTTCTCCAAATTCGCAAATTATTAAAAACCAAAGATAAATAAAATACTAAGGAAATTGATTTGCTTCGATTTTTAATTAATAATAAATAACTTGCGTTTTTGCAATATTTTAAGTCAATTATTTTAATCAAATTATATTAATTAATATTTTCAGTTTTTAATTCAGTTTTTAATTCTGAGGCTTCAAATCATCGTACGTTCACGTTTGACATTGGCTGCGTTCAGCAAACAGAACAGATCAGTAAGCGCCTAGTGTAACCCCGCGTACCAATTTTCAACTGCATTTTAACCTTATTTCCATATTCACACTTGTAATCACATTATACACATATTAACAATTAGATGTAACAGTATATTGTAAAGCGTCATGTGAAACGCTGCGTTAGTACATAAGACCGCATTGTAAGCGCATGCGCCACGAGAGCGCCAATCAGGAGCCGCGTCACTCCTACTCATGAAGACCGACCTCGCCATACGAGCAAGCCCAGAAGCCTAGGAGTGGGACCGCCATGGAGTGGGGCCGCCCAGGAGTGGGGCCGCCACGGAGTATAAAAGCCAAACCACGGACGCTGGAAACACTCTCTCACTCGTATTCGTTCGCTCAAATTCGTTCAAGCTCCCACTTGCTTAGTCAGTCACTCACTTCGAGTCAGTTCGGTCGTGTTCCTGCTCTTAGGACAGAAGCACGTATCATTTCTATATCATTTCCAAATCTAGTTAAGAATAGTTGTAATATTGTAATCGTAACTGTAACCAAGTCTTGAAGAATATATTTACGTTTAAGTTAAAGTAATTCTAGTATTGTGTTTTATTCTATTAATCCTAAACCAAGTAAACTCAGTGCGTTACTTTATTCTATTAAATCCATTTCGCGACTCAACTCCAACGACGCACAATCAACCCAGAAGACAGCCAGCCCACTACAGCTGCCTAATCGCCCGATGACCACGAAGAAAGCATCGAAAGGTAGGAAACTACTTCATTTCTAAATCCATATCACATTACTATTCGAATGTCGGATAATGTGCCCTCCTCGCTATACAACGCAGCAGAATAATACTGTGGAACTGCCGTATAGCGACTGGTTGAGGACAGCCGCATGTGTGCACTCATATCATTACAAAAATACCGGATTATTTCTTGACGTCTGCTCAGAGTGCATTCGTACAGCCTATCCCCGTCGTTACGAATTCTTTGATATTATCGTCCGACATTTCATTCATATCGGTAACTCAACCGCTAAAGTATTGTGTACCGAATGCAACACAGAAATCTGCACGGTACTCCCAGTTGAACAGTGTCGCATTTGCCCATCCATTCTTTCCGGATTCGTAAACTACCTCACCGAAACAGGAGATCGACCATATCTCGCTCCAAGTCCCACTATTATCGCGATATCCCAGAACCTCAGCATGCAATCATAGAGTCATCGCGCATCAATCCCGAACTGCTATGAATCCTTCATCTCGCGCACGCACATTGTACTTTCCTGATCTCATTCCCAGCGAAATCTTAGAGTGGAGTGAACTCGCCCTTTGCACTAGAAGCAAATTCTACGCATCTAAGATCGTCGATAGTAACCCATTGTGTTTCGCATGCTTTTGCCGTCTCCAACCTAACGAACGTATAACTTATAATCACTATTTATTGCATGAGATCTTCATTGGTTATACCACGAATAGCCGACATTGCATAACGTGCGAAGCAAATCTTTCCACTCAGCACCGCGTTTCTCAATGTTCTCAATGCCCCTCTGCACTTTCCGGGTTCCTTAAATACTTAGTTAAATCCGGAGATCGTCCCTACGATAACCCCGACGGGAGCACAATATTTTTATCTATACGTCGCACCGGATATTAAAGTTAATAAAATCCTCTACTATATCGTACCACTACCGCGTTTCTCAAGCCTGCTTAGTAAGCTTAGGCAGTTTCGCCATCCCGAAAGTATTACCGTAAGGGAAAGGTTCGAACACTTTCAATTTTTGGAAGCCCGCAACCCCCTCGGCATAACACTAGTGATTCTCTAATATAATTGGTTCTTACATTTAGATCTTCGTTGGATCTAAGTTTTATCAGAGTCACTATTAAATAGAGTTAGCAGAATCCAACATGCACAAAAATAAATGTAGAAAAAACGATTTAGAAGCGAACAAATTGAATGAAAATTTGAATACGTAAACTGATGAATCTTTAACCTTTGATGAGCAAAAGAAATCAGTAGAAATACGATTTGCAGCATTAATTGCCGAAAAAAATATTTCTCATCAAAAAGCAAGAGATTCTCAGTCTTTTTCAAGACGTCGGAAAAAATACCAATATTTTGAAAAGCATGAGTATGGGTCGAACAAAATGCAATAAAATTATTTCAAATGTTTTGTTTCCAATCGAAACGGAACGAGTAGCTGATAATATTAAAACATACAAAATTTTCTATTTTTATTGACGAAACATCCGATATCACAAATGATAAATGGATGATGTTTCTTGTTCGATATGTAGATTCAAAAACTTTAAATATTCGATCACAACTAGTAAAATTAACTGAAATTGATGCAAGACATTGTAATGCAAAAAAATTATTTCATGCATTTCAAGCTGAAATGTTTAGCCTTCAAATTCCATTTACAAATATTCTTGTCCTATCGTGCGATAATGCGTCTGTGATGACAGGAAAACTGTGATGACCATTTATCTTTTAAAACAAAACTTAAAGAAAAATGTAAAAATTTTGTTAACATTTTCATGTCCTTGTTATTCCGCTGCATTGGTTGCACATGCTGCATGTGCAAAAATGCTTGATTTTTGTGAAGAATTCCTTAGAAAAATTTCAAACTTTATTAATACAAGTCCAAAACGTTCAGCTATTTTTAATGAATTTTGCGAATCATTTCAATATACTCATAATAAAATTTTAAAGTTATGTGATACTCGATGGCTCTCACATTATTTATGTATTGAGAATTTTAGAAATATGGGATATCATAAAAGATTTTCTAAATGAACATGTTTACAGTGAAAAAACAAAGTCTGGTAAACATTTATTGTCCTTGATGGAAAAAGTAGATACAAAAACATACTTTTTATTTCTCAAATACGTTTTAAATTTATTCAATTCGTTTAATGCTTTTTTCAAGCTATTGAAACTAGAATTCATTTGTTGCAAATCACCTAAATCTTTTAATTTTCTTGTGTAAATCTGTCAAAACTTTCTTAAACCTGAAATATTAAGTGAAAAATATTCACTTACAAATATTTCATTTTATGATAAGAATAATTATAAATCTCTTTATAATATAACAGTAGGAACAGAATGTGAAGAGTATTTTAATCAGTTAATGACAAAAGGACATACAGATGTTGTCACAGTTATACGACAAAATTGTTTAGAATTTTATATAACTGCTGCCGAGGAAATTAAGAAAAAATTACTTATTAACAACTTTTCTTATGTAAATTACAAGTTTTTCAATCACAGACTGCATTACTTGATAGAGAAAATAGTAATAGAGAAAAATCATTTAATAATGTTTTATTTGTCGCAAAAACTTTAAGCGGTTTTGATGAAGATGGTTTAAAGGAAGAATGGTTCGCATTGTTTTTTGATTTTACAAACGAAGAAAAACAAACTCTTGCAGCAATCAATTTTGCTGACATGTGGAAAAAATTTTTAAACGTCAATTTAATAATGTAACTAAATATTCAAATTAAAAATCACTAGTTAACGCGATACGATCACTTCTGAATTCGAACGCAGATCCAGAGAGAACATTCTCTGTTTTATCAGATGATTGAAAACCAAAAAAAGAAATAGGCTTTCGTCGATCTCTGTTTATGTCACATTTAAAAATCAGCATCAAATCTCTGTCTGTCTTCTTTGTACTTCTACTGTGTCTTCTCTGTTTGTATTCTTTGTACGTATGTTGGTTTGCATACTTCAAGAAATTGTGTTACAAAGAAAATTCTGTCTTTGGTAGGCACATCCATATATAATATTATTGTGACCTGTTCTTCATTGGGAACGACAGAATTGTTGAAAAAGAAGAAAATCTCTACTTTTCATGTATGTTTTACATATTTCAAGAAAGTGTTATGAAGAGAATTTAGACTTCGTTCCCGCTTTGGAAAAATATGGATACATCATTTAATTATTATTGGACGTACAAATACTCTCCACCAATATTTCAAACAACGGAAACAATGCTGAAGACAATAGAAGGCAGTATTAACATGTTTTAAATAAAGAATGACAATAGATTTGGATCATTTTTATGATTTCATACATAGAGAATGCTTAGCCAATTCAAATGGATTGACTAACAAAAGTCAAATCACGTATGCACATATATAAATATATATATACAATCCCGGTCTGCCACGAACGGGAGGCATGATAAAAATTATGCACTTTACTATTTGTTCTGACAAGTTGCTGAAGAACGAATAATATCGTACTGATCTCTTGTCTAAGCTGTTACTAACAGATCGTACTGATCTCTTCTCTAAGCTGTTACTAATAGTCACTTCTTAACAACAGTGCCACTGCACAGTAAAGATACACTTCAAACAAATGCTAAACAGCAGAATCGCGCTTCTTGTGTTTTATGACACAAGAAAGATGGTCAATGGACTTACATATATTCAATCAACATCACAATAAACGAACTGCCTGCAGGATGGTAACAGATTGACATTATTGACAGCCGATTTGTTCATAAAGTTCTGCAGCATGTTTTATTGGTCATATTTAATCTGGCAAACTCTAACAAAGCTCGAGTGCGAATGTGAAGAATACTTAAGCGCTAAAAATCCAACAGATCCATACCTATTACGTCCGCATTAAGCCTGGTTTATGTGAAAGAAAACAATGTTTGTTGAAATAACTTTATGGTAAGTTAGCAAGAATGGCCATTTCTGTTAGTGTAGTAGGCTGAGCGGGAGCACAAACTTATGAATAAGTGTATAGGTATAAGCATAAGAAAATTGATTGGACTATAAGCAAATGCATAAGCAATGTGTAACCGATATAAAATATAAATATAGTATAATATATTATATAAATATAAATATAACTCTCGCGAGTTTCTCGGTGAGGTCACATATTCCGTGCGATGTCGGAACTGTGACATTTTATCCGACTTTATTCCCCGACTGAAGCAGGTGGGGCCTGCGGAGATCATAGCACGGGGAAATGGCCAGAGGGGGCCGGGACTGACGTGGCGGTGGACCTGTGCCCTAGGATAGTAGTAGTTGGACGGGGGTACTATGACAACTTGGGACAGGAAGGGCGCGGTTATACTGTATACTTGCGGAGGAATATTGGAATGTAATGCCTAGTGCGGTTCCCCAGTATCCCTCATTATGCAGGGTTGGCCACAGAGGAGTTTTAGTAGATGCAAGTCCCACTCGCTCCGCCTCCATCCTCCCCCGGAATGGGGCGGTTAGGTCATAAGACGTTTCTCCTCTTTATAAAAAAAAAAAAATTAAAAAAAATATTAAAAAAATTTAAAAAAACGGTCCGTTCGTTTATTGTGATGTTGATTGAATATACGTCCTGCGTATTTCATAATATTTATAAACTTTTTCAATTAAAATAAATATTTATGTAGGCTAGTGACACAATCAGTGTTGCAATGAATTTTATATGAATCCCCGGTTGGGAGAAGAGAAACTTCTTCTGCCCCTCAAGGATTGTCGGGGCGACAATCTGAGAAGAAGGGAGGCAGGGCAGCGTTGCGCCCGCGTCTGGTCACCCGGTACGCAGTGAAGATGCGTACCGGAGAATGAGTCTCGTTCCCTGGTGACGCTTGTTGATGCGTTGCCAGGCGAGTTGTTTTCGGAGTTGACAATTTTAATGGACGCCTGTATCTCTTGTTCATCAATAAATCGTTCGCTTATATTTATAAACGAGTTGTTCTTTCCCATGTGAGTGCCGTGAACCGCGTGAGAGACTGAAGTGTGCGAGAGACTGAAGTGTGCGAGAAAGCGTAACAATATTAACCTTTTATACTCTCTTAATTTGAATCAGCAAAAATTTCGCTGATTTTATCAGTGGTTTACTTTCTCACTGCCCAATCAGTGAAATCAGTGAAACAACATGAATAATCAGTGAAGTCGAAAGTACGTAGGGCGCGCTGCGTTATCTAACCCGACGTGATTGCTAACAAAGCTGCGCATTAATATGGTGGTTATGACATTGTTAGATGCATGTTAAGTATAAGCTATCAGTGAATAAAATCAGCGTAATAAGGACGAAAAGTTCTTTTATAGAAACAATACAGACAAAGAATTTCAAGAGGTAAGTCTATTTATTATTGTATTTTCTTCGAATTTTGTAACCTGTGATGATTTTGTAAGCATTTAGATGCATGTTTTTTTTATTCATAGAGTAAGGGCCTTAGCAGATCCAGGATTCTGTAATTCTTAGCGATGGTATCGATATCATTATGTTGTTGCCCATCTTTTTCACCATCATAATATCTATGGAACGACAACATAACAATATCGATACCGTCGTAACGAGTTACAGAATTCCAGGCCAGAATGGCTAATTTCAGGATAATATTTTATGCTTGGTTTTTGTTTTAGGTAACGCAGAATAACTATGACTGCGTTCCGATATTCACTGCCAGTACTAAAAATCTATAGTATACGTAACGTTAACTATAGAATTTCAGTATTGGCAGTGAATATCAGAACGTAGCCTATGTTATATCTCAACATGCATATGTTTATTCCTTGCAAACATTCGTACGCACATTTAAGACTTGAAACATAACACAGTTATTACGCATTACCAAGCAAAGACTGAAAGAATAAAACATTCTTAAAATTATAAGTCAATCTGTTAAGGTCTAACACAAATTTGACGAATGTCTTATTATTTTAAAAACTCAGTGTGCTTATCGATGTAAATACGGGAAAAATCTAATTAATAAACAGCCAATTTTCTATATAAATTCGTTAAATATAGCTATTTATAGCACTCATATCGATACTGTGAATTTTCCTTTTCAGGGATTTCTTTGTATTCAATATATATATCAATAGTTATATATTTTTCCGTTTATTTTTATTCTCTTTTTTTTATCAACGTAAATTAATCATTTCAATAAAATTGATTTGCAGCTACATATTTTTCTTTAAAAAATGATAAATAATCAAACTTAAAAAGAATGATGACTGTATATATTATTACCATTGTTAATATATTTATATTAATATTATTATTACGAAAACTTATTTTAAAATTATTTTTCTCAATTCTCAAGTTTCAACAAGAAGACACATGGATTTTTCGGCCTTAACAGGAAAAGAGCTAGTAGCCAAACTACAACCTTTTGTAAAAGATTCAGCGACTTTAAAAATATTAGAAGGTAAGAAACTCTTTATAAAAAAAAGGAATTAATTACAAAATAATTAAATAAGTGGCACAATTAAAAACAAAATATTCAGCAGACATTTGTTGAGTACATATTTTTAAATTATATATTGTTTAATTAATTAGCTATTTGGATTTTATCTAAACAAACAATCCTATCCTATTTAAACAAACAAAAATTCAAAGCAATTCAGAGGGTCATTCATTTCTAGTCTTTTTTAATTTAGTCTTTATTTCTTTGTAAGGAAATACATGTACTTAAACATATACGCATATAATGCATGTATTGAAAAATATGTGTATAGATAAAATTAATTGACATTCTCAACTGACACATTATTTTAAAACGAGACATTTCCAAACTTTCTGAATAAATATTATATTTTATCAAGTTCTTTTTTATGCGTAATGAATAATGTTATTAGTTTATTTCATTATATGCTACGAGAATATACTATTTGTGATTAAAATTATAAAAAAATGTGTACAACTCGTTTCATCTAACTTTGCAAGATTGATGTAATACTACTTATTAACGATATGCATAAAAAAGCATATTGTATATACACTCTAAAAATAAGTGTGTAATAAAGTGTGTAATTTTAACATACAACACATATTTTTTATGTGTAATTCAGTAAGTGTGTTTCAAATGCAATATCTTAAATATGTTATATTTGCAATAACACATTATCTTGTGTAATTTGAAAACGTTATATTTTATAACACATTTAAAGACCTGTGTAAAAATAAAATTACACATTAATCTTAATGCAAATGTGTAAAAAAATATACTTTAAAGCAAATTACACATTTTGGAGTATAACGCACGAAGATATTTACATATAATTCAAAATTATACTCACATAAATAAAAATTTATTCTAATATTCTACATTATGTTATATAACATAGACTTTTTCTTATATAACATCACAATTTCTTTTAACAAGCATGAAATTACACATAATATTTATATAATATTTAAAACAAATATATTATAATAATTTCATTCTTATATTTAAAATTTTAAATAATAAAAAAATAATTAATAATTATATAATTGTGTGATTATATAATTATAAGTATTATTTAGATTTATCCAAAATATTCTACACGTTCGTGATTAAGTAAAATAACATATTTTAAATGTTTATATTGAAAACAAGGAACCGGGTGTGGAAATATTAATTTATTAATCATTATCACATTTTCTGCAGCACTTAATAATTCAGTGATGTGATAGGCATTCAAGAACTTTTCATAATATTCAGTTTTTAGCATTGTAAAAACCAATAACTTTAAATCATTAACAAGAAATAATTCTTTTATTTTCCCAAAGATTGGGAGTGAATCGTCATCACATTGTATTAAAATAATGTTATTGTCTTGATAACAAGTTCCATAAATTTCAATTTTAGGTGTCCTTAACATGTGACATGTAGATCTTTCATTCTCGCTAATAAATGTATAAAATAATTGTTTGTGTGGAAGATTATCAAGTAATATTGTCACACCAGGAGCAACATTATCGCCTGGATATAAAAACGTTTTCGAAGGAACCCCAGGATATGTTATAAGTTTTGAACAGAGTCGTGCTTGATGTCGATAGCATAAAGTCTTCGCCATATTTTTAAAATTATGGACAGTAGGTACTAGTTTTTTAAAATAACTGTGAGCTAATTCAAAACGGAAACACCATTGTTGCCTTGCTGGTCCAAACATCTTAATATTTCGTGGAATATGAATGAGGAAGTGAAATTTTGGGACAATAGAATTAGGATAGAAATAATTAAACCGAAGAATAAATGTGTGTATTATACGACTCAATAAGTCGATAGATTCAGGATGAATTTTGTATGAAAGACACATATTCAAAATTTGTAATAGTTGAACGTAGTTCAATATTCGTTCCAAAATATCTTCATTTTCACATTCCATTATCCACTCACTAATTAAAAATAGTAAAGTGTGAGCCAATGTCAGATTCTGTGCAGCACTTTGACGTAACGTATTACCTGGAATACAATGTTCACGTAATATAGGTGCAGGTGTATCTTTTCTCAGAGATCCGAAATTAAAGCGACAGAGAGAATCATTGAATTCATCGAAAGTGAAAAGTTTACAAATTATGATGAGATATGCTAATAAATTACTTATTGTAATCGGTACAACACCTTCTAATAATACATGCATGCAATCTTGAGGCAAACATACGGTAACGTCAAAGTTTGGGATGTTCATTAAAGGACTCCTGTTATTAACACCATATCGTTTTTGCCAAAATTTGATTACACGTTTTGGTACATTTGGTTGGCTAACTAAATCAACATGATCGTGATGAGTAAAATTATTTCGTAAACAAAAAGCGTCTTCTGAAAAATGCAATTTAAATTCTTCTTGAGTTACTAAACAAGTACGACATGGTCGGTACGCTGCAACAGACTCTTTAAAACCTCCCAACAGTGCTGATGCAGGAGTATCTCCAGCACAAAAAAATAGTGATCCTTTAAATGTTTCAACATTTCCTTTATTATTGATACTGATACCTTCTGTTTGTAATGTGATAATATCTGATATAAATGGTTCTAAAATTTTTGTAATTCCGCTTTTTTTTAGTAACTCCGTTTTGACTACAGCCAATAATTGAATGGTATTTGCAGTACAACGAACTTCAGGATCGATATTAGCAAGTGTCCAATAAAACATTGACAGCTTATGATTTTTTACATTTGCTCCCAGTGGGTTTGTAATTCCGAGATCATCATAGTACAATATAATACCTAGAGCGTTTTGATTATTGCAAAAAAATTCATTTTCTTTGTAATATGAGCCATCTAAGATAGTTTCCAAAATACCATTTTTACTCATCCTGGGATTTTTAATATTTGATCTTACTTCATTATTGCTTAAAAGGTTTTTCAAATTATCTAAGAATGGAACTATGTAAGCATGATCATGTACTGTGATGAGATCTGCTGAACCACTTGTGTAATTTTTTTTCCATACTAGACGATTATTGATGACGTATTCTTGTGCATTCACCATCTTAAATCGTTCAACAAGCGCTTTATCCAACAAATATTTTGACTTAATTGGAGCAAACAACAAAGATGAAGGGTATTCTTTAAAAATTCTGGGAATAACATCGGCAGATAAAAGTCTTGTGTCAGGATCAGCTTGCTGACAAATTTTATTCTGTCAGAAAAAAAAAATTTTATATAATATAATTATTAATTTATATCTATAACTTTACATTTGGATCAAGTTAAAATGTTTTAAAAGTTAGAAATTAATTTTTCGTATTGTTATTTTTCGTATTGTTATTTTACACCATTATCATTGATGAATAACTTTGCAATAAACCTTCTACACCGTTAGCCACTAATTGAAGAGTAGTATTAGATACTTTACAAGTTTCACGTATATTAATGTAGAATTGCATAGCATTCCATTGAAGATGTTCTTCTGCTGACAAAATTTGATGCTAAAAGAAAATTATTATAATTATAATAAAATATTTAATTATTTCGAAGATAATAATCATTATATTCTTATTTTTGTTCTTCCTTATACTTACTCAGATAAATATATATATCATTAAAAATTTTGGGGGTCAGTGCAAAAAGAGTATAAGTGAAAATATTTAAACTTTTTTAATAATCATAATTTTTTAATATAAAATATTATAGTACACTTTCTTTAAGAAAACAACCAATAAGTGAGCTTAAAAAAATGCACTTATACCCTTTTTGCACTTTAGTTATCATTTGATCTTTTAACTTACCTCATCATGATAGCTATCTATATTTTCTTGTTCACAATTTTGCTCATTATTCATATGATCTTCAGGTACATGCACATTAATGTCCATTTCAAAATCTTGCTGTACATTTACCACATTGTCTCTAAGTGTTGGATGATTTCTAAAGCAGTGTTGTTGAAATGATTTCCAGTTATGATATGTTACACCACATCCATAGTGATTGCATTGAACTACAAATTGTGGTTCATATCGATGATATCGAACAATATGCTTCATTAAATAATCATTAGAGTCACACGTAAAAAAACACATTCTACATTTTATTCTTCGTAATTCAGGGCCGTTCATATTTGTACAATATGATGATATCAATATGATATATTGTACAATATGATCATATGCAAACAAATTTTATTGTATAAAATGTATCGCTATAAGTATAGCAGTATTTTAATAATCGCAATATATAACACGTATGTGAAAGATAAGTGCGTGATCGAAACACTGAAGACGGTTACACGCATAGACATAGTATACCTATAGACCGAGCGACAAGGAGTGGAGGTATAGGCGCACGTAATAAAGAACAGAAGACATAAGGTCTGTTTTCGTCTCTCTCTAACATGAGAAGGTGAGAGAAGGATATACACCTTATATCGTCCGCTCTTTTCTACATAAGCTCTACCCCCTTTCCCGAAATTTGGGACGATCCTCGGTCTTGATATACTGGGTCTGTTCTATTTTACTGCTGAACTGGTATAAGTTCAATAAGTTAGAGTGAAAAAAATATATATTTGTCTCATTCTAACTTATTGCACCAGTTCAGCAGTGTAGCGAAATAGAACAGACCCCTTATGTCTATGGTTACACGGAACTCATCGAATCTTTGGCGCGCTTTTGTCAGTTACGAGATGAGCGCGCGACGCCCGCATTTTCTTCCTAAAACAATGGAACTTCAACTATTTCAGTCTTCTTTTGCGCTTGCAACCGACACTCGTATCTATTTGAGTCGAAACGTTTCCTTCGGTACAATAGAATATTAAGTATTCAGTATTTTGTCATTGTATTATTCTTTATTAATGTAAAAATCAGTGTCGCGATGGAAAAAAAAGTATTTTGTTTAATCGGAGCTCGATGCAAATGTATAAAATATCGGTCAGATAATATAACCTCTGATGCAGAGACAATTCGACGAAGTCTTTTGAAAGCTTGTGAAACAGACTCAGCATTAGCATTATTATTAAATAAGAAATCTATTATTCTCCAAAAATGTGACCCTGATCGTAATAATAAACTTTGCGACATTGAGGACGACGAAGAAATACCAGATAAAAGTGATGTTACAGTGCTGTTGATCTCAAATGAAATTCATCAACCAATTATTTCGCCGGGCAAAAGTAATGAGACAGTGCCATGTGAGATCAAAGTGCTTTATGAAGAATCACTAATTGATGTACAGACATGTAAATATGAAGAAGAATATAAAAATGCGGTAAGTTAAGTTTTACTGTTGTTAGTAAGTATTTCAATCTTTTCGTAGCTTTATCAACAATCATTTAAAGTCAAAATAAGTAAAACAAATTTTTATGTTTACAATTAGAAAAGAAAGTTATTAAAATTATTAAAGTTAATGTAATTTTTTTTGTACGTCTGGAGTAAAGCTTAATTTATCTGTGATACGTTTGCATCATAACACAGATATTTTTTCTTACATTTAACATGAATCGATCATAACATTTTTTCTTTCTTTCTCTCGCACACTTTTTTATAATGTATACATGTTTCTCTATTTTACAGGATTTTTCTCAAAATAATAATAACAGCCTCACCGCTGATGAAGTAAATGAAAAGATACCTATTATAAATTCACATAAACAAAAAATATACAAAAACCCATATAGTCCTCTGATATGTAACCGAGCATCTGATACAATGCGACTTCCATCATTGCCATCGCATTTGGAAACGAAAGTGAAAACTTTGGGTGCTATAGCTGTTCAGAATTCGTTGATCCAATTTTGGTCATCTCATTTGCTTGATATCACCAATGAAAAACCAACGAAAACTGACTATTTTAATATTGCTTCCAATATCGTAGAATCATTTCCAGATCTTCGTGGTGGGAAAGATGGACATGTAAAATTCCTTCTAACTCTATTAAGCATATAATTTTAACACATAATTTTATATTGCATACTGACTATATACTTTACTAACTTTTGCTTTAGGGAATTATTAAGCAGCAATTAAGCGCACACATACGTAATCGTCGAGCAAATATGAAGAGACAAGGTATTAAAAGAGATATTGAAGGACGATCAAAAGCATCCAGCACCTCTTTTGTTGCTACAACAAAGTAAATTATAAAAAAAAAACTAAATAAATTTTGCAACTAATATGAGCAAATGTTTAACCCAATTTTACTGTCAATTTTATATTTATTTTTTATATCTAGTGATTCATAATTATAACAGGAGATGTTAGTATTAATTTAAACATATTGTATTATATATCTTTTACATTTTTAGTTCTAATGATAAATTATCTGAAAAGAAAGATACTGAAGATGCTATGGCAGAGTTGGAGAAAAATCGTAATGTTGGTGACTATCAACAGAATCACCAGCATATAAGACGTCTTTTGCAAGAGACATTAACTACAAGGAGAACGTGGATTGAAAATGAAGCAGCAAATATCATGGACGTAGTTACCAAATTTCCGCAGTTGAAATTACCCGATTTTGTATGATTTTACTACACATAAACATTATAATGCTCTATTCTATTTTGATAATACTTATACGAATTCTTCATCGTTAAGTAATATTGGATGAGTTAACGTATCTAATTGTTCTTTTTTTTCAGATTCTATTCGAATTCTATCAAATTAAAAAAATAAAAGAGGAAATAGCAATGAAAAATATTGATACGATGATGAATAAATTAGCTGTTCTTTTCGAAGTAAATATAAAGGATGAAAGAGACAAGAGTGACATCTTAGAAAAATTACAAGTTGAACTTTCAAATAAACGATTCAGCCGTAATACTACGCCATTAATTACTGTAAAAGAGGTATGAAATGATAATTATGTTCAACTATTTTAAATAAAAAATTTGAAACAAAATATTAATTATTTTATATTTATATGTAGAAACTGGGATCAACTGATTGTCTTACTACTGCAAAAAATGACTCGCCAAGACTAGTCTTATTCATGGATGACAATAAAGTGGCGTCAGGATTTATTGTAGCTGATGGAGAAATAACAGCTAAAATTTTGGAACCAACTATTTCCAAATCATTATTATGCTTGTTGGCTTCTTATTACACGTGGCATATAAAATACCCCACGGCCTACGTCAGTATGTTGCAATACATCGATGCTGAAGTGTGTACTATTGATATAGAAAAGGCTAATACACGATTACTAAAATTTGTAAGAAGATTAAATACTGTAACTCAAGAAGCGATTAACAAGGCTGTTCAGTAATACTATTTTTAATAACATATTTCTAATTTGAACTTATTATTAATAATACATATTTTATATATATTTTATCATATTTGTAAAAGTTTAATTACATATATAAAGTAAATAAAATATATACACACTTTTGGTGTGTAAAAATAATACATTTTTGTTGTTTCTAAAATAACACATTTCAATCATCACACATCTAATAATTACACATTCTAAATGCGTAGTCATTACAGACTTGTTCCGCGTTAAAAAAACACGGTAAAAAGTGTGTTAAATGTTACTACAAAGAATTACACACGAAAAATGTTTAAAAAATACACACTTGTTCTTAGAGTGTAGTGCTTCGAAAAGGTCAGAAAAAGGGCTTTAAGAATATGCAATAAAAAATAGGGAGTCCTATTTAAAAAATTCAAGGTGAACATGTTCTTATCTTGATGATCGCCATCCAAGGTCAAACTAATAAGATCAGTAAATAGATCTTTTTAAAGCCCATAACTTTTATCTGAAACATTTTTCTATAAAACTTATATTTTTCGAGATTTTTCGAGGTCCCAATATTTCTTTCTTACTCTGCATGTATCCTTTTTTTCTGTAGGATAATTCTGTTAGTTTAGAGGATGGAGCGACTGAATTGCTTTATATGTCAGAATTTAGTTTCTGGAGGATTAGACGGTTTACTTCGACATTTAATATCTTCCCATGGACTTACAATAAATCGTGGTATGGGCAAGACAGGTTTTGAATGTGGACAGGATGGTTGTCGACGCAGATTTGCTCATTTCTACACGCTAAGAAGACATATAAAAGAAAATCATTTGATTCAAAGAGATAGAAATGAATTTGAACCAGCTCCTGCAAATGTTATTAACGCTTTATACACCGAAATATATAATGAAGAAATGGAGAACGTAGAAATTGATGATCGCGTTAGTGAAAATGAAAATCCTGTTCATAACATTGATGATGATGATGATAATGAGGATAACAATCATATTGTTTTTCATTTAAGAACATTTGTTATAAGAATGATCGCAAACTTTCAATGTAAGGGTTCTATGACAGGAAGTACTTTAATACAAATCGTTGATGAATGTGAAGAGCTTTTTCTAAATATGCGTAATTTGTTAAGACAAAAAGTTACAAAAATTTTTTAAAGTAGAAGTATGCTAAATGATGATAGCGTAAAAGAGGCTTCGCAAGTTTTTGATTTTGATAATCCTTTTTATGGACTGCAAACCTTAAACCAACAGATTGCAGCTTTAAAAACGCACACTGCATACATTAAACCGATTGAAATCCCTCTTGGTTATCGAATAGATAATGTACTAGACAGTGATTCAGGCACATATATTCCAAAAATGATCATGGAAACATGTCAGTACGTCCCTATCATTGACTCATTAAAATTAGTATTGTCAAACAGGGATGTACGACAAGCGATTATGTCTGAAAGAGAATCTCCTGACGACAATACATTACTTTCTTTCCTAGATGGCCAATACTTTAAGATTCATCCATTTTTTCAGAAATACAAGCATGCAATCAGAATCCAGCTATATTATGACGAGTTAGAAATCGTAAACCCATTAGGTTCGAAGACAGGTTTCCACAAATTAGGCGCATTTTATTATACTATTCAAAATTTGCCATCACATATGAACTCAGAGCTGAGTAATATACACGTTCTTCTTCTGTGCTGTGATTCTGATGTAAAAAAATATGGCTTTAAAAAGATACTCGCACCATTTCTTCAAGATTTGTCCAAGTTGGAGAGTGATGGGGGAATACCTGTACGAGTAGGACAGGATGAACTTGTTCTTCGTGGATCATTGGCTGCTTTTTGTAGCGACGGACTTTCTGTGCATGATGTGTTCAACCTTTTAGGACCATCAGCTAATAAGTTTTGCAGGATGTGTTTATACACTAGAGCTGATTTACATCGTGCATCTCTGGATGTAGCTGAAGAAAGAACCGAACAAGTTTTCCAAGAACATCTTGCTCTTCTAGAAGAAACAAACTTTTCTACCGAGTCAAAAACAGCAACAGGAATTCGAGGAGACTGTTGCTTACATGCTTCACGTTACTTTCATATATCAAGAAATAAAATTTTTGATCCCATGCATGATCTGCTATGTGGTATATGCCCAATGATATTAAAATTAGTGTCGCATAACTTTATATTAGTACAACATAAATTCAACATCGAATATTTCAATGGCAGAATATCATCTTTCCAGTATGGGTTTGTTGAAAAAGGTAATAAACCATCAGCAAATTTTACTGAAGCTATGCTCCGTAAAAGGGATCATATATTGAGCCAGAAAGCAATGCAAATGTGGTGTCTTATGAGAGTCTTCCCTTTTTTAGTATGTGAGAAAGTTGTTGACGGAGACGAACATATAGTGCTAATTCTACATTTGTTACGAATTATGGAATTAGCGTTTGCTCCAAAATTAACAAAGTCGCTACTTCCGTATATGAGATCACTCATTTCAAATTTTATTATGATTTTCAAAAGATTATTTCCTGAAATAAATCCGATAAATAAATTTCATCATCTTACACATTATCCCGAATGTATATTATGGTCTGGGCCGTTAGTCCATTATTATTGTATGAGGTATGAAGCTAAGCATAACGAATTAAAAGTACGGGCTCAAAACGTGTGTAATTTTAAAAATCCTCCAAAAACTCTTATACGAGTATCACAATATGGCCAAAGCGCCAAGTGGGGTGGAGGTGACGTTAAGTTGAATACTGTCCATGCATTAAATGGTAATCAAATTCTTGTTCGAAATATCGAACAAAATAAAGACAATTTATATGATCTTGGATATATCGACGATGATCAAGTTTTTTGCTCTACATCTGTAAAAGTGAATGGAATAGAATTTCGATCAAGTTTATTTGTATGCATTGAAGTTGCGCATGTTAGGAATGACAATTTACCTCTTTTTGGACGTATTAAAAAAATTTTTATATTAAAAGACAATGAGGTATATTTGCAAACTTCTGTATGTACATCGATCCTGTTTGATCCTGATTTAAATGCATATCATATTGAAGTTAATCGCCCTGATAATCTTTATCGATTTATTTCAATTTCAACTCTTGCTTTTTATAAACCATTTTGCTGTTGGACTCGATCAAATTCAAATAATTTGTATATCAGTCTACGTCATGTTCTCTTATGAGTTCTGTGGCGGGGTAAGATGGTGCTAGTTGTTGATACTTTTCCTCTCAATTTTAAAAATTAATTATTTAATTATAATTGTTTTGATTACAGTTGAATGCATTGATGGAGAATCATTTTTAGAATTAACCGAAGATGACTTAAAGAGTATGAATATAAAAATGGGACCACGCAAAATATTATTAAAGTTAATTAAAGAGCAAAAACAATACAAATGCGATACAGATGTAAGTAGATTCGCGATACAGTTATATATATTAATAACTATATTTAATATAAAAAAAGGGAAATAATTATTCTTACGGTAGATAAAAATTGGGGACTATCTAGTTAAGCCTGATGGATCGGTTATTCAAGTACATTCAGATTCAAATACTGTCGCATCTACTTCTTCAAATCCTGAACCAATTGAGCAAAACAAGCAATCAAGCCCGTTAAACACTCAGCCCAAGATATCCCGCAACGCATTTTCAGTAAGATACTTACAAAGATGTCAATGAAAGTATTACTATACTACTTATAAAATGTTATTTGTTTATATATAGAGGTTTATCACTGTTGAAGAAACTCTGCGCAATCACCCTCAAGGTTTACAGGTTTTAAAAGCTGCTCAGAAATCTTTTACTGAGGAGGATAGAAGAGCTTTGATAAGAATTGTAGTTGCAGAGCTTGTCCGAGTCCATGATACTTGGTATATATTTTATTCAACAATTTCAAAATTTATAAGAGGCACTAGGAATATGCAAAACAATTTCATATATTTTTATTCTTTTTTTGCTTTGAAGTTATCCTCCTGAGGAAGCAAAAGTCGAACTTGCTAAAGCTATCGTAACGGAATTCCCTTTATTAAAAGATGTACATTCTATCAAAGGATATGTAAGCACATTGATTATATTCAGATTTTACAATTATTGTATTAACAATTATATTATTTCAATTTATGATATTATTTTATGTAATATAACAATTTAACGGCTTTTTTAGGAACATTACTACGACTTTGTTACAAAAAAAGGATTTCAGGAGTACAGATTATGGACTATGCGAAAGACTCTTTCACCGTCAAAGAAAAAATATATCACTGCCGCTTCTTCGGTGAAAAAATTAAAAGGAGAACGTGTTTCCATCGATACTAGTCAACTTTTGCCCGATGATGAAATCAATGAGAAGATTAGCAATATAAATTAAACATAATTTTTAAAGTATACTTTTTTAAATTTATAATATTATAATATTTTTTATTGTTTCAGATATCTTGGTTGCAGTGCAAGCATCCATCTAATACCAACAAGAATGGAATATGTTTGTATATGGAGGAAACATTTCCTCACAGGAGACATTGGATACACTCCGAAAGTCCCACTATATCTAAAATTTTACAAAAATATCCTCGTTTGATGGATTATCATGGCGAAATGGTAATTTGATTAATATAAATACTGGGTGTACACATTTAATAAATTTATAATTCTCTCTGAACTCTTATTTTCTAGATTGACAAGGAATTCGGATTGATGTTCAATGATTGCAGAGATGTATTTCTGGAGAGATTTCCATCATATTACACTCCGCGATTATTGGCTTATGCCAAATTGTATCGACCCGAAATGTATAAAAGTACGAGTGATATCAACAATGGTGAGATACATTATTGTCAAAAATTTTGAATTTATAATTCGCGAACTGAATTTTTGTACTCTTCTATCAAAAAAATAATCTACATCTTTTTCTGTTGCAGAAAATCTTAGAAGTTTGATAATCCTTGCCCAACTATTGCCAGACAATAATGCATCAAGAAAAGGAAAAAAGAACAGTAAGAAAATGGTAAGTCTCAAGGCAATATACACAGGAGAAATTATTTATTTGTTTAGACTGTATTAAATAATAAACTGTTATATATATTAGGTGTACAAGTATGAAAATACGGATTTACGATAGATGGCGAATATCGTTACTGTTGTTATTCATATTGTTGCATCCGCTCGCGCCACACGTTCAGAAAGCGCGAGCGTTCCCTGGCAAAACGTAGCACAATTCGTTTGATTGAAGTGTAAACAATCAGCGGATTGTGATCGGATCTTTTGAAGTGTACGGACGTGTTTTTTGTATTACGTCCTCAATTCTAATAAAGGGAGTTCTTCTATAATTATTGAGTGCTTATTCCGCTTTGGCGGAAGAGCAGCCGCGAGTGTCGGAGTGTGTGCGACTGTGCTGAAAAGACCGGCGCGGAGGCGCAACATTTTGGGGGCTCGTCCGGGATGGACAAGGATCTCAGACGACGCCACGCTCTCCTATTGCGACGCGTTCGCGGACGCCCGCCGCTGCCTCCGAGACGGAGCCTCTACGTGTGATTCTGCAGGAGTTGGAGCAGATCCGAGAGGAGCGACGCTTGGAGCGAGAGCGCTGGCAGTCTGAGAAAAGCGAACAGAGCCGAGTTACAGCGTTTACAACATCAAATTACCCAACTAAGTCCTTCCTTAATATTCCTTCTGCAATGTCGCGTTTTGCGGCGCGGGCGAGAGCGTGTGGGTACCACGCGACGCGTAAGAAAGGTTACCGCGAGCGCGGGAAAGCGTCTGCTATGGGGAGCGACGCGGACGCGGGCGACCGCGGGGGTGGTTTTTTAGATGGGAGCCGAATATTTTGTTAATGAAGAAATAATTTAAGATTGACACGGGCTCTAAACGTCTGCTCGCAAGGGTTCGTGAGCGGATCGAGACGCAGGTCCATTTGATTTGAGAAATAATTTCTCTGGAACTTTCTTTTCAGGCACGGACGTTTGCGGGATTATGTTTTGGGGGACGGTTTCGAAAGTGAATTTGGTTTATTTTCGGGATGTCTTTTGAGAAGGGGGTGTTGTGTCTAAGAATCTTCAAGCTGGTTGAATAATCTTCGAAGAGAGAGACTAGGAGCTCCCCGTTCGCTGGGCTGGACGGAGGTCGTTCGGAAGTTTTAAAGTTAATGCGGGTTGACTCGCGCTGCGTTTTTCGAGAGACGCGTGACCACATGCTTGGGCGACGTGATCAGAGCCCGGGGTGATCTAGAGTTGAGTTGAGTTTCTGGGAGGTTCTACCCCACCCGCATTTTACAAGGAGTTGCGGAAGGGGAACGGCGCTCGTGACAGAGGTCGGTCGACGAGGAAACGATCGGCTCCTTTCGGAAAAGAGACTCTTCCTTGTTCCACAAAGGAGAATTATTTTACTGTAAGAAGACTGCCTCGCCCACGGTTTTTGCCCCGTGGTTTTTCCGTGGGACTCGTGGCGAATGCCGAGGCAGGGGCTTGGGGAGTCCCACGGGACTTAGGTGCCACGGGGAAAGATACACCCCCCTTGCCCGAAGATCGGAAGAGGACGCGGAAACGGGGGGGACGGTGCCTTTTAACCCATAGCAGCAGCTCGGGGTAGGGCAAGGAACCGTCCGAAGATTGCGGGTCAAGGGACGAGAGGTCCCGAGAAGATCGCACCCTCGCCGCAAATGAAGAAACGGGAAGTTTCTTGGAAGCTGCCCTAAAATTGTTATTCATATTGTTGCATCCGCTCGCGCCACCCGATGCGTTCAGAAGCGCGAGCGTTCCCTGGCAACGGGTTGTGGCAACCCGTCGTTGTCAAACAGCGATCGGCGGATTGTGATCGGATCTTTTGAAGTGTACGGACGTGTTTTTTGTATTACGTCCTCAATTCTAATAAAGAGTTCTTCTATAATTATTGAGTGCTTATTCCGCTTTGGCGGAGAGTGCCGCGAGTGTCGGAGTGTGTGCGACTGTGCTGAAGCGACCGGCGCGGAGGCGCAACATTTTGGGGGCTCGTCCGGGATGGACAAGGATCTCGTCATGACGACGCCACGCTCTCCTATTGCGACGCGTTCGCGGACGCCCGCCGCTGCCTCCGAGACGGAGCCTCTACGTGTGATTCTGCAGGAGTTGGAGCAGATCCGAGAGGAGCGACGCTTGGAGCGAGAGCGCTGGCAGTCTGAGAAGAAGCGAACAGAGGCCGAGTTACAGCGTTTACAACATCAAATTACCCAGCTAAGTCCTTCTTATAATATTCCTTCTGCAATGTCGCGTTTTGCCGGCGCGGGCGAGAGCGTGTGTTCGGGGCACGCGACGCGTAACATCGGGTTACCGCGAGCGCGGGAAAGCGTCTGCTATGGGGAGCGACGCGGACGCGGGCGACCGCGGGGGTATTTCCCTTTAGATGGGAGCCGAATATTTTGTTAAATTAAGAAATAATTTAAGATTGACACGGGCTCTGTTGCGTCTGCTCCAAGAATTGTCTCGTGAGCGGATCGTAGACGCAGGTTCGGTTTGATTTGAGAAATAATTTCTCTGGAACTTTCTTTTCTTGGCACGGACGTTTGCGGGATTATGTTTTGGGGGACGGTTTCGAAAGTGAATTTGAATTTATTTTCGGGATGTCTTTTGAGAAGGGGGTGTTGTCGTCTAAGAATCTTCAAGCCGGTTGAATAATCTTCGAAGAGAGAGGGGAGGAGCTCCCCGTTCGCTGGGTTGGACGGAGGTCGTTCGGAAGTTTTAAAGTTAATGCGGGTTGACTCGCGCTGCGTTTTTCGAGAGACGCGTGGGGGAGGCTTGGGCGACGTGATCAGAGCCCGGGGTGATTTAAGTTGAGTTGAGTTTCTGGCTATGTTTTCTTTTCACATTTTACAAGGAGTTGCGGAAGGGGAACGGCGCTCGTGACAGAGGTCGGTCGACGAGGAAACGATCGGCTCCTGCGGAAAAGAGACTCTTCCTTGTTCCACAAAGGAGAATTATTTTACTGTAAGAAGACTGCCTCGCCCACGGTTTTTGCCCCGTGGTTTTTCCGTGGGACTCAGGGCGAATGCCGAGGCAGGGGCTTGGGGAGTCCTACGGGACGTAGGTGCCACGGGGAAAGATACACCCCCCTTGCCCGAAGATCGGAAGAGGACGCGGAAACGGGGGGGACGGTGCCCGGTAACCCATAGCAGCAGCTCGGGGTAGGGCAAGGAACCGTCCGAAGATTGCGGGTCAAGGGACGAGAGGTCCCGAGAAGATCGCACCCTCGCCGCAAATGAAGAAACGGGAAGTTTCTTGGAAGCTGCCCTCCGGAATGTCGGGACGACATTCTAGAAGAGGGAGGGCAGTGTTGCATCCGCTCGCGCCACCCGATGCGTTCAGAAGCGCGAGCGTTCCCTGGCAACGGGCCATCGTTGTCAAACAGCGATCGGCGGATTGTGATCGGATCTTTTGAAGTGTACGGACGTGTTTTTTGTATTACGTCCTCAATTCTAATAAAGAGTTCTTCTATAATTATTGAGTGCTTATTCCGCTTTGGCGGAGAGTGCCGCGAGTGTCGGAGTGTGTGCGACTGTGCTGAAGCGACCGGCGCGGAGGCGCAACATTTCATATTTTCAACAATCATATTTTGTACTTTAAAATTCTTTTCAATTTTTACTTTTTAATATTTCTTTAAAATTTTATTACCTTTTTAAAAATTATTTGCTTTATTTTCAAAAACATAGGTAAATGAGAATACTGAAAAAAAAGAATCCTTTAATGTCGCCATCAACCAGTCATCCCTCATAAATATTATACCGGTATATTGAAATCTTTTATAACTTTATATCAAAAACTATAATAATATATAATGAATATATATAATATACAATAAATAGCAATATACTAATTCTGTCTGCTTTCAGGAGGGGACTGATATACAAACATTTATATCCGAAAAAGCTAGAAAGGGCTACACAAATATTCAGCCGTATATTATTTGTGTTCGCGGACAGAATGTCGAAAAATGTTTCGTGCAAGGAGATGGATGGACAATAGATGTGCACACAAAGGCAGATCCAAATGTTGCCTTCGATATTCTTTATAAATTTTATCACGTTTTTAATGTTTGATATCCAGAAAATCTAAAAAATTTTTATAATTTTATGGATTATTATTTGTTTAAAACAGTTAAAACTGCAAAAAGCATTGTGACATCATTACATGTTAACATTTTTATAAAAATATAAATAAATACTTGAAATATGAGCACTGAAATATTTATTTATTATCTTTTCGAATTTTATTACCATTCTGTACTGTACAGCAATAACAAGATTTCGCTGCTTAAGGGGGGGTATGCTATTTAAAATTTTTTTTGGCATTTTTTTTTTATTTTTTTAAATGAATGCGCAACATCTCAAGAATATTCAGTCAAAATTTCAAGTCGATCGGAGCAAAAGTAAAGAAGTTATGAACGTTTGAAGGACCGTTGCTCCGAGCCGTATTTCTCTACCCGCTCGACCGGTGTGCGGCGCGCTGACGTGGCACGCTATTGTATTCATTCCTAATCCCTAAATTCCTTTATTGCTGAAAGCGTCTTTTCAGGTAGCCTTGTGTGCATTAAAAACATGGTACATACATC
Organism: Crematogaster levior; assembly: GCA_901521435.1. Taxonomy (NCBI): domain Eukaryota; kingdom Metazoa; phylum Arthropoda; class Insecta; order Hymenoptera; family Formicidae; genus Crematogaster; species Crematogaster levior. Next base: position 155,171 of record CABEGB010000831.1, on the reverse strand, counting down.
AGTTGCTCGCTGTATGTCGTGTTGAACGGTAGAAAGTGAGCCGAAAAATTTGACTGTTATCGTTCGAGTTCGTTGAATTTTCGGGCATTTTGAACTGTTTGTGTTTGAACTGTTACTGAGTGTATTTATTATTATTAAAGATGCCTCGAAAAGTGACTAGAGATGATCGTAAATACGGTAAAAAGTATTTGAACCGAGTAAAAAAAATAATACCGCCACAAAAGCGTAAAAACGATGAAGTAACAGCTGGCAGCTCGTCGTCGAAAAAAATTAAAAATCGTCCCGCTATTGAAATAGAAGATCTCCAAAAACATTATAGGATAGTAGATTTTGTTTTGGTTTTTTCAACAATCTCTACTATAGTGAAATGTAAAAAGTGTGATGGAGAAGTCAATTTCACATCGTGCAAAAAAGAAGGACTCGGTTTTAATATCAAAATGACATGCAAAAGCTGTGCCTCATTGTCGCCTCATTATATTCCATCTTCTACAAGAATAGATTCTGGAAAATACGATATCAATTTAAGATTCGCTTTTGCGATGCGAGTATTAGGCTTAGGTTTAGCCGGGTGCAATAAATTGTGTGGACTAATGGACTTGGCTAGTGCTTTCTTAACGAAAGGAGTATATAATAAGTATGTAGATGAAATGTGTGAATATACAACAAATGTTGCCAAGAAGTTTTTTGCATCGGCCGTAGAGGAGGAAAAAAAAGAAATGTGTGAAACGCATAATTTAGAAGAAACAACAGAAGTTACTGTATCAGGCGACGGCACATGGAAGAAAAGAGGGTTCGCTTCGTTATTTGGCGTTGCTTCTCTCATTGGATTTCATACTGGCAAAGTATTTGACATTTTAGTAAAAAGCAGCTTCTGCCAACGATGTAGGACTTGGGAAAATAAATCCAGTACTGCTGAATATGAAGAGTGGCACAAAGAACATGTTAGTAGCGGAGAATGCAAAGCCAACCACGTCGGACCGTCTGGAAACATGGAGGTGGCAGCAATCGTAGAAATGTTCCAACGATCTTTGGAAACTCTTGGGGTGAAATATCGTAATTACATTGGAGATGGCGATTCGAAGACGTACAGCGGCGTTATTGATGCAAACCCTTATGGTGAAGATTTTTTAATAAATAAAAAGAAATGCGTAGGACATGTGCAGAAACGCATGGGGACGCGTCTGCGTGATCTGGTAAACAAG
>CABEGB010000831.1:0-141111 GCA_901521435.1 Crematogaster levior | reverse complement strand
CGATTGCACCGCAACAGTTAGGGAGATTCCATTGTCTGTAAAATTCGTTCGCTTTCTCTTTCCATTCTTCGACTGTTGGTTGTTTGCAATATATGGGACTAAGAACATCCCATATTGCTTCACAAGTTTCCTTGATTATTACAGATTGTTTGGTATCAGAGCAAATTCGTAAGGTCGGTAGGCAGGAAAGCGTTGTAGCGAATCGAAGGAGAAACGATCGAGAAACGTCGAGCAATAACAAGGGTGGGGATAGAAGTAAGTCCTGCCAGGAATACTCAGTCGTCCAAATTATCACCTTGGAAGTGTGAGAGATTCCGTTGACTAAGACGGTCGAAATTAGTCAGTCGCGAATGGCCCGTCAGTATCGAAATAACGCCGTTGAACCAAGTACGATAAACACACGCACAGATCAAGGTTGTCGAGTCAAGACGCGATTCTATGTCGACGTGGCGCGAAGTTAACCGCACGAATTTATTGTACATTTATTACATTAAAGAATTATAATTATGTTCATCAAGAATTAGAGTCTTAAGTCATTCATCCTCGCGGTGTCCCAACCACTCGAATCACATATTTAGAACAGACGAAACCGGCATCTAGTTAACTCATATACGCATTTACACAGATACAGTAGTTTTTCCAATCAAAAAGGACCACGCAACTACTTGCATACTGCAGCCTTGAAACAAATAGCTGCAATAATATAAATTCTACATTATTCTTTACATCAAAACTAATATATACATATAATTCTGTACAAGACATTATAAAAATTAAAAGATTTTATCACTTACAATAATGTAATAACTAGCCTATGTTCCGGACATATAGGTTCACGTCTGCTCCTCTTTACTAATTTGTGTTGTATAAGTCCTAACAATTTGTAGAAATGGGTCTGTGACATTCTTGTATATTTAATAAATTGTTCATTATCTACTGTCGCCATGTCTTTAAATAAATTATGAAAATGTCCTGTGTCTTTCCTTTTTTTATTAATTGGACGTACACTCCAACGGCGTTTTCTCCTTATTTTTTTAATCAATGGTGCGTCTTCATATGCAGTGTATGCTAGCCCCAGAATTGATAAAAACATACCACACACAATAATTTTAGATAAATCCATCGTTTCTGTGTTGGATAAATCCATTGTTTCAATTTAAATTTATTTATATAAAAAAATATGACTTTTACAGGTTATGCGTTTTACGGTGTGACTGCAACCGTAAAGGCCATCATGTGATGGCCTTAACTATTATAAACCGTCCCTTTACAAATTACGGTAACGGCCTCTACGGCACCAGCCTAAGTTAACGGTTACGGCTATTATAAACCAACCTTAATAATTATGCCGTATGTGCTTCATGCATGATCAGAGTGGTAAATTCAGTTAAACTCGGATCAGTGTACGCTATACGAAAGTATGTGACTGAGTTTCATGACTCGATAAATGGTCGGTATTGTTCCGAGTGTAGTTATCCATTGTTCCAAATATTTCCATGTAATATGTGTCCAATTTGCACACAGTAAAAAACATTGTGAATGTAGCAGTACGCAATGTGGAAAACTATTTTTTTTCAAAACTATGATGATATAGAGTATAATCAGAGATGTCATCGAAGTTCTCGAGAATATAAAGAGAGATGTGCCGAGAGAAAGATCCACGGGTGCGCGACAAATATCACCGGTACAGTTTCTACGCGATCGAGAACTTGGTATACACGGAACCAACAAACGCATCGTCAGACAAGGCATCGATATTGACGATAATGACTTTATTGGTTATCAGCCTTATCACATGAGGCAAAAAGTGTATAGACGAATGCTGGATAATTGCAAAATAGAGGATGAAAAAAGTACAATCCAACCCGTGTGTCAAAAGTATGGAGAAAGTTTGAAGAAATAAATAGTGATATGTACTATTGGTCGAAGAAAATCGCTCACAAGATTGAATATAGCACAGTATACTTTATTACGATTCCCGCGGAAGGTGCATCGAATTGATTGTGATGAGTAATTGTTATTGTTTCCGTGAATATTATAGAGAAGATAAACTTAAAGATTATTTTGATCTTTGCAAACATTATAAAGGTGTCCGCTTTCACTATTATAAATTTAAGAGTGATTACTATCATGTTCAATATACAGAACGATATTGCAGATTGTGACGTCCCGCCAAAAAGTTTCTTTTCAAATCAAATCTGAAATTTCGCACTACTTAATACCTTGTCTTAGTTTTCAGTATTCCAAGATCACATTCTAATTCTCGCACAGTCAATCGACGATCTTCGTTGATCAAGTCGCACACGTTCGATATTATCCGGTGTTGTTGTCGTCGAAGGCCGCCCAGAGCGTGGGTTACTATCAACAGATGTGCGACCATCTTTGAACCGCTTATACCACTCTTTTATTTGTGTTTTGCTCATACACTTGTCCCCAAATGCCGTCTTCATCATTTCGATGGTCTCCGCACAACTCTTTTCGAGTTTTAAGCAAAATTTGATGCTAATTCGTTGCTCCGATCTTTCCGTCATTTTTTACAATAACAAAATGCGACGAACGTAAAAAACACTTTGTAAACAAACGCACGCTGCACGTGAACTAAGGCGTCCCGACGAAAACTGCAGCATCGAGGGAGTTCGTGAAGCTTTGCAGTTGATACTCGTACCCAGCAAAGGGCGCTAAAATTGTCAGGCGCGAAGATATGAAGGAAGGTCGGATACTTTTGGGATAGACCTCGTATATATATATATTTTTTTATTTTTAATGATAATCAATAAAACGTAATCATTTAATGTGCATTATGAAACATTCAATGTCTTGATTCTATAGCTACATACTTTACATGTATACAAATATATATACAAGCGTCTCCTCGAGGAGACGCTTCCGGATTTGCTGGATGACATTCCCCTTGCTGCTCGACCTCGTTGGTTTCAGCAAGATGGAGCACCACCACATAACACTCGGCGTGTGAGGGAATATCTCAACGCCCAGTTTCCTTTACGTTGGTTTGGTGTAGGCGGCTCGATCCGCTGGCCTCCACGGTAAGATTCATTTGAACTTATTATAAAAAAATTAAAAAAATAAATAATAACTTAAATTTGCTTATTATTTTCAGTTCGCCTGATCCTTCGCCCATGAACTTTTTCCTTTGGAGTTATTTAAAGGAAAAAGTTTATACGGAAGAGCCAGAAGACATGGAGGAAATAATTGCTCGACTCCACGCTGCTGTGGCTACCATAGATGCCGAAATGCTTCTTCGCGTGAAGAACGAAACTATACGGAGAGCCCACGCTTGTTTGGCAGTCGATGGAGGACATTTTGAGCCGGCTTTGTGAGCAAGTCGGTTTTTTCAAGACCACAAAATAAGATTTTTGAAAAATTATTAAGTGTTAATCTCCCAATTATTATTATTTTTAAATATTGATCCATTAATTTTTTCAAATAAATTAATTAGTTGATCAATTTCTAACTGTTTTTATTTATTTATTCATGTATTAATTAATTTAAAAAATTAAAATAAAGTTTTGACAGAGACAACGTAAGTGGAGCAAGCGCGAGGGATCGCACTGCGCGCGACGCCCCTGCGTACTTTGGCTGTGCGCCTTCTCATTGGGAAACTTTAAGGGGGGGGTATCTATTTAAAATTTTTTTTTGGCATTTTTTTTTTATTTTTTTAAATGAATGCGCAACATCTCAAGAATATTCAGTCAAAATTTCAAGTCGATCGGAGCAAAAGTAAAGAAGTTATGAACGTTTGAAGGACCGTTGCTCCGAGCCGTATTTCTCTACCCGCTCGACCGGCGCGCTGACGTGGCACGCTATTGTATTCATTCCTAATCCCTAAATTCCTTTATTGCTGAAAGCGTCTTTTCAGGCCTTGTGTGCATTGAAAACATGGTATATACATCAGTTGCTCGCTGTATGTCGTGTTGAACGGTAGAAAGTGAGTCGAAAAATTTGACTGTTATCGTTCGAGTTCGTTGAATTTTCGGGCATTTTGAACTGTGTTTGTGTTTGAACTGTTACTGAGTGTATTTGTTATTATTAAAGATGCCTCGAAAAGTGACTGGAGATGATCGTAAATACGGCAAAAAGTATTTGAACCGAGCAAAAAAAATAATACCGCCACAAAAGCGTAAAAACGATAAAGTAACAGCTGGCAGCTCGTCGTCGAAAAAAATTAAAAATCGTCCCGCTATTGAAATAGAAGAAGATCTCCAAAAACATTATAGGATAGTAGATTTTGTTTTGGTTTTTTCAACAATCTCTACTATAGTGAAATGTAAAAAGTGTGATAGAGAAGTCAATTTCACATCGTGCAAAAAAGAAGGACTCGGTTTTAATATCAAAATGACATGCAAAAGCTGTGCATCGCCTCATTATATTCCATCTTCTACAAGAATAGATTCTGGAAAATACGATGTCAATTTAAGATTCGCTTTTGCGATGCGAGTATTAGGCTTAGGTTTAGCCGGGTGCAATAAATTGTGTGGACTAATGGACTTGGCTAGTGCTTTCTTAACGAAAGGAGTATATAATAAGTATGTAGATGAAATGTGTGAATATACAACAAATGTTGCCAAGAAGTTTTTTGCATCGGCCGTATAGGAGGAAAAAAAAGAAATGTGTGAAACGCATAATTTAGAAGAAACAACAGAAGTTACTGTATCAGGCGACGGCACATGGAAGAAAAGAGGGTTCGCTTCGTTATTTGGCGTTGCTTCTCTCATTGGATTTCATACTGGCAAAGTATTTGACATTTTAGTAAAAAGCAGCTTCTGCCAACGATGTAGGACTTGGGAAAATAAATCCAGTACTGCTGAATATGAAGAGTGGCACAAAGAACATGTTAGTAGCGGAGAATGCAAAGCCAACCACGTCGGACCGTCTGGAAACATGGAGATGGCAGCAATCGTAGAAATGTTCCAACGATCTTTGGAAACTCTTGGGGTGAAATATCGTAATTACATTGGAGATGGCGATTCGAAGACGTACAGCGGCGTTATTGATGCAAACCCTTATGGTGAAGATTTTTTAATAAATAAAAAGAAATGCGTAGGACATGTGCAGAAACGCATGGGGACGCGTCTGCGTGATCTGGTAAACAAGACAGTAGTTGTTACAACAACCAAAACCGGAAAAACCATAAAAAAAAAAATCTTATCTGGTAAAGGACAATTAACAGGCAAAATGATAGACAAATTAACTGTTTACTACGGATTGGCCATTCGACGCAATTCCGATTCAGTTCAGAAGATGAAAAATGATATATGGGCGACATACTACCACTACAGTTCAAACGACAAAAACCCACAGCACGAGAAATGCCCGAGCGGCGAAGATTCCTGGTGCGAGTGGCAAAAAGCTGCAGCTGCAGATGCTCTGAAATCATTCAAACACAGCTACGCAGCCCTTCTTTCTAAAGTTCTGGAAGCCATGAAGCCCATTTATGAGGACTTGAGTGATCAACCTCACCTGTCGTGTATAGTTTAACCACAGATGACATCACGTTCGCTTTAACAAGTACTAAGAAACAACCCTTGTGCGGTTATACGTTACTCCGCACCCCAAGCTCTTCATTCTGGAAATCAAACAAGGAGATATCTTCGCAAGTCGAAACAGCATTCCAATCCATAACTTGGATATTTTCACGTATATGAATTCCAAATTTGTGTATGTGGAAAAACACGTTCGCAATCAGATGACGTCTTTGGGTGCGTTCCGAGTTACGCATTAAGCACTTAGACCGCTTTACTACTGCGCAGCGTTTCGAAATCGTTCCGTTTTGTCAATGCGCATGGAGCGCTTTGGTAATTCGGAACGGTTTCAAAGCGCTTCCTGTCGCCCATTTCATTAGTCTCTTCTAATATCACAGGAAACTCATATAATTCTTCGCTTTTCTAATCCATTTTTCTTCTCGAAGCTGAAAATGCCTCTTCTTCTCGTTAGTCTCTCTCTTAGCCTCTATCGCGAGATTCGGCTTCTTGCGCACTCTAGTCTAATATCTCTATGGGTGCGTTCCGAGTTACGCATTAAGCGCGTAGACTACATAAACGCATCAGCCGCATCAACTGCCTCAAGTCGAAATAGAAGCAGTCAATGCGCTGAAAAAGAGCGTAAGAATTCAGTACGTGTAGTACAATCTAGGGAATCCTCAGCGCTACTAAAGCGCTTTCAATGCGCGCATTGATTTAATTGGAACGACTTTCTATGTAGTCTACGCGCTTGATGCGTAACTCGGAACGCACCCTTTATATCATAATGTAATGCAACAAAAATGTGAACTCGAGCGCCAGGTTATTACCAACGCCTTGTCTTTCGCCATTCTTCAGCCTGACGAGTTCGCCTATAAATTAATGAAAGGACCAGGATACATGGCAGTTACTACTGGAGAAGCTGTCCATATAATCAAATGTATTCCGGTTGAAGTAATTTTGAGAAAGACAGAAGGATGTTACTCAGAATTACCAGTGACTGTACGAAACGCCTCACTATATTTGACACCCAAATCAAGAATTCTTACCAAGATCGGAAACGAAAGGGAATGCAGTAATGAATTACCAACGCTTTATCGTATCGAAGACACCTGGATTCAATTCACTCCGAAACCACAAGTACTGCAAATCCCAACAATTACAGCCCATGGTGAAACTATCTTGGAACTACATCACCCCGGGACCGCTTGCCATTATCGAGCGAACTAATAACATATCTATTTGCTCCTTTAACAATGAAAATAAGGCAGATAATCCTTCCCCTCCTGGAAATCTCAAAGGATATTTTACAAACATGATATACTCCGAACAAGATATTGAAAAACTACGGAACCACATCATGTTCCCTGCAGAAAAACCTACTCTTCTCAACGAAGTAGCCAGAAGAATTACTGGTTACTCTATCAACGATATCTCAGTATATAATCTGATCAACGAAGCATCACTTAATAAAATCGTCGACAGTGCGACATCTCGCATTGGGAATGGATTCATTAGTTTCGGATCAGCTACTGCCGGAATTATCGGAATCTTCATGATCATACGGATGATGAAGCTAATTATAGACACCACAATTCACGGTTATGCCCTGCATACCGTCTACGGATGCAGCCTACATTTATTGGGAGCCGTGTGGAGCTCATTAACACATTTATTGCTTCATTTGGCCAACGGACCTCCAAGAAGAGGGAATCAACCCGAGGATTCTGCTGGACCAACACTCTCAGTCCCTCATCCCGCCGCTACAACGCAACGCGCCGAAAATCTTACCACACCTCCAAGACCTCCCACTGCTGCATCACCACGAGCCGAACATAACAATGTTCGCCCCACTACCGTATTCCAACAAGTCACGAATTCCACCGCTGCAACACAGCCTGCCAATCTCACCGTTGCTCCGCAATGTCTTGCGCATCCCGCCGCCGCATTACGACAAGCTGAATTCAACAATGGAAATCCCGCCGCTGCACCACAACCTATTCAGCCTATCATCATATCGCAGCCGACCGGATATTCCAATGACGTCACAACTTCAAATCCTACCGCATCATCCAGCTCAAGCCAGCCGGAAGAAACGAGGTACAAAAACGAATTAACCACCAACACGATCTCTTACAATATGCTAAAAAGCCAACTCGATGGTTTAGAACAAATCCCTACGAAACCATCGGGATTTGTCCTATTATAGGGAGGAGATGTTACGTCCCCGCCCCAAAAATTTCAAACTTATTAATTACTACATTATTATATCCATATATTCTTGTTTTTATAATCATTTCCTTCTTACACACCGATGGAACCGGAAGGAATTCCACCCTCATATTCGCCCGTGTCATCTCCAGAACCAAGCACTTCCGCTATCGGCGACGATCCATCTCTGAATAACTTGGAAGTTATAGAAGAAGAGAATACAATACATTTTAACGAAAACTTATTTGAATCAAATAAAGAGGAGCATCTTCCAGCTCCAGGAGAAATCAGTCCAACATTGAGTGCCTTCATCGACGCTCATCTTCAGGAATATAATTCAAGGCCGTTCGACGGCATCGAACCTTTAATCGACGATTTCACTCTCGACGAATTGTTTAACCAGGATCAATAAAATCAAATAACTCCATTATACTTCCATTACACTCATGTATTCGAAATCATATATAAGATATAATAATTAAACGTAGATTGTAGAATACCCTATATCGATTCTTTTGATTGATCGATACCCTTCATTAAATACATCTTGTTTCTTACTTCTTGTTCATTAAATACCTATAATACTTCTAATAATACTCTAATAATACTTCTTGTTCATTAAATACCTCGAACGACAAAGGATCTGCTCTCGGCGTTCCCAGGATATAGCCGGCCCAGCAGGTTGTCCTAAAACAAATAGAGAGCACCTTCAGAAAAACCACCGAGGTAGGTTCTATGAAGGATAAGTCTCAGCGCAAATAAAGCGTTCCCAGCCAGAATGCTGATGTCGATTCGACATCTGACCGACATCGAAGAAATCTAAATAACGTCTAATCTAAATGTACGTCTAAAAATATGACAATTTAGACGTCTCCTACTCGGACTATTTTTAGATTTCATTTGTTATATATTTACCATTAAAAGATAGTTTTTCATAAAATTTCGAGATCTTATTTTTTGGACTGGTTAGATGTATATTTTATGTTATTAAGTCAACGTGTAATTTTGATTTTTCTGTCAAAATAAACGTTTGCACATGTTTTAAAAAATTTGCTTAAGTAGGATAAAAATTTGGAAAATATTGCACGTACGTGTTACAACTTTAACTTAAATTCTTTCTTATTCCTACCTTTATACAGATTAATCACATTTGATTAATAATGTAAATTTTAGAAAATAAAAAGTGTTACTTATTTAACAAGTTGGAGGAAAAGAATTAATTTTCAAAGTTGACATTTGCTTTTTAAAACCGAACATTACCAATATTACGTTTGTATTCGTGCGGTTTTGAATTTGGCAGTCACCACATAAAGTTACCGATCTGACCATATCGCGTCTTTGGCGCTCGCGTCGATGTGTCCGCCAATTGGAACATAGCACCGGAGAAATCTTAACCTTAACTTGGCAAGTCTAGCATTCAACAAATTCTATGCTGGTATTATACATACAATACTCGCCTGCAAACGTCGAAGTTGTGAGAGCAAGTTCAGACATGTATCGAAAGAATTTTTAAGAGTTACTGATGCAATCAGTTGTGTTTGTTTTTCACGTACGAGAAATTATTAGTGTTAACAATTATTAATTACTTAAAATTGCTAAAAAAAGAAGTCCTATATATTTTATCACGTCCCATTAAAGCTAAATTAGTATTTACATTTAACATGGATCTTCCAGTAAGTACACATTCTTACTATTTTATTACGTTTTTTTTATTGTAAGACTGTACAAGCACGTCGGCATTACTGTTCATTTATTTTTTAATCGATGTTATATTTATATTAGATACAGCTCTTAGCTAATGTGTTGACAATTTTTTGATCTATAAAGTATATATATTTGTATATGTATTATTATACATTATATATATATATATATATATATATATAATGTATTTTTTATATATATATATACATATATATATACAAATATATATACCATTTGTATACTATTTGTATATTTTTATTTTTATTTGAGTAAATGACAGTTTAATGTATTTTATTATGTTCAAAAATGATTTATTACTAAAGATTTCTTTATTCTTATTGTCCTGTTTAGCGTTTTTTGTTTCTGACGTTTGCCGTTTAATATTTAATTACTTCTAATTTATGCATTTAACATTATATACTTGATTTTAAACACTTCTAATGCCATAAATTAATATAATTCTAATTTTTTTCTGTTTCTATTATTTTGTATTTGACGGTCCCTTAGATACAGAGTAAATGTTATAAACGCAGACTGCGTAGAAGAGTAGAGAAAGAAAGACAAAAAAAAATTAGACGTAGTGAAGTTAAAAGAATATTAGTGACACGAGTTCAGGAATCATTTGAAGAGGAATCAAGTGATGAATTAGATGAAAACTTAAATAAAAGTTTAGACGAGTCTTTAGAATTTGACAATGAGATATTTTGTCAACAAAATGAAGACATTGTGATTGCTTCCAATAGATCTTTATGCAACAGATATGAACATGCAAGAAAATCTCATGACTCTGAGTATGAAATGAATAATGATAACTTTGTTGCTGAGAGTGAAGAAAAATTATCTAGCGAATGGTCTAGTAGCAATAATAATACAACTGATAACAATGAAAATGAGCAGTCTGAGTCCATGAGTGATAATGATGATGGTGTTATTCAATTTCCTAACAATGAAGCTAAAGAAGTGTATGTTACAGAAGCAATCCGTGAGTGGGCATTAGAAGGAGGAGTTCTCTCCATGCAAAAACTTAACGATTTATTGTTAAGACTGCATGTAGTGCATCCTACTTTGCCAAAGAATTATAAATCACTATTGAAGACCCCCTCTCATTGTAATATTACAGAAATAGAACAAGCTCAAATATGGTATAAAAGCATAAGATTTAATCTTGATTCTATGTTGCTGGAAGAATATTTAAATATATATCATCAAATTTGCATCGATATCAATATGGATGGACTTCCAATCTCTAAAAGTTCACTTCTTAAATTTTGGCCAATATTAGGTCGTCTTGTTGAATCGAAAAATGAGCCATTTGTTATAAGTATTTATTTTGGAAGAACAGATCCCACAGATGTAAAAAGCTTTCTAAATGATTTTGTTAATGAAGTTGAAGATTTACTTCAGAATGGTTATACTTTCAATGAGATTACATATCCATTTATTATAAGAAATTTCATTCTTGATGCACCTGCTCGTTCACTGGTAAAATGCTGTATAGGACATGGAGGATACGGATCATGTGAAAAATGCACTGTTATAGGAGAGACTGTACATTCAAGACGGGTTTATCTTGAACTCAATGAATCTTTAAGAACAGACGAATCATTTAAAAATAGAGAGCAACCTCTTCATCACTGTGGACAATCGCCTCTTGAACAGATTAATATAGGGATGGTTTCTCAATTTAGATTAGATCCATTTCACTTAGTTTGGCATGGAGTGTTTAGACGATTGCTTCAAGTGTGGCACACATGGAATGGTCCGTGGAAACTGCATAGAGAAATAAAATGGGATATATCTTGTCTTCTTCTTTCCTTAGCAGACACTTGTCCAAGGGATTTTGTAAGAAAACCGAGATCACTAAAAGAATGGACAATGTATAAAGGCACTGAAGAACGTCGTCTATGTCTTTATGATGGTATTGTAGTTTTTAAAGATAATCTCCAAAAAAATGTTTACCATCATTTTTTAATGTTGCATAGCGCTCTTACTATCCTTTCTAGTCCCATGCTTGTTCAATCAGAGATGATGTGTCATTTTGCCGATGATTTGTTACGAGCATTTATTAATCATTCTATTGCAATTTATGGTAAAATATTTGTAGTATATAATGTGCATGCACTTGCTCATTTAGCTCAGGAATGTTTGTCTCATGGATCACTAGATAAATTTAGTACCTTTCCTTTTGAGAATTTTTTAAAATCTCTCAAAAGTTCGCTTAAATCAGGTTACAAACCTTTACAGCAAGCTGCGCGTCGTGATATAGAAAAAACAGTGTCAGTGTCAGTGCATCTTTCAACTAATGATAAAGAAGTTATTTTGTCACATAGGCATTATTATGGTGGCGAGATCATCGAAGGTTCTCACTTCCAAAGTATTTCTATAGGTGACGTTATTTTAAATATTGGACGAAGAGACTCTTGTTTTATGACAATTGACGGGAAAGTATGTGTATTACTAAATGTTGTGAAAAGACGAGAAAATATTTACCTAATTACCAATAAGTTTAACAAAAAAGAAGATTTTTATGTATATCCTTTCCCTTCATCTTATATTCGTATTTTTAAAGTATCAAATCTGGGTGATCAAAGAATTGTAGTAACATTGACAGATATTCAAGCAAAATGTTGGTTAATACCTTATAAAGAATTTTTTGTTTCAGTCCCTCTTTTGCATACTATGCCTATGTTTTGATATTTTATTGAGCATTATATAATATATAATCAACTTTTAAATATTAGTATTTTTCTTTGCTTTATTTCAATTTATTTTGTTTTATTTCAGTTTGTTATTTTAAAATTTGTACCTGATGATGACGACAGCGATATTTATTATGATATTGGTCTTACAAAGTGGTTGATTGGAGTAAATGAAGATATGGAAGGTGAGACATATTGGCCACCACATAATGTTGTAGCTGGAAGCTTGGTCCGTAAAGAAGTAAATGCGGACAAATCTTGGCCCAAATATCGTGTATATATTAAGAGATATTACGGTACATATTTGTTTTCATTTATTAAAGTCTTTTTTGTTTTTCTTTTTTGTGGATATGACTTTAGGTGTAATTTTTTTTTAATTCTCGGATTTAGTAATATATATATTTACCGTGTGGCATTCAAAATTATAGATGAGTATGTAAAAGCACGAAACAATGTACAAAGAATTACTAAACATGATGATTCTAATTATGAGACAGAAAAGGAATTAGGTAGAGGTAAACGTAAAAAGATAAATAAGATATTATCTTCTTCAGACTCTGAAGATGAAAAACCTGTAAAAAAATCGACCAAAGCAATTGCACCTCCTCCAAATGTGCAATTACCTTCTCGTAGTGATTTTTATGATTCCGTTCCATTGTGTTCAAACTTCAATGAAAATCAAAAGAAGAAATTTAACATCAAAGTCAATTCGACTAAATCCCAGAGGATACAGAAACAGCAAACTCCTTTTCGCTCTGATGTCAAAGGGAAAGCACTACTTGTGCAAACTGTATTGGATGCAAGGAAAAGGACAACAGAGCAATTTCAGAAAAAATTATCCTTACAATCACCTTCCAGCAACAAAGTTATTAACGCTACAAATTCACTGAAAAAACAACTCTCAGAAGCATCAAATTGAATTGATGCATATGCATACTGACAAATCGAAATATAATAAACAGACATTATCTGGCAATGAGAATAATGATGCGACTGAAAAGAATAACAATAAACTTAAACAATCTGAAAAATTCTTACAACCGTTATCCAATATTGAAAAGAATCACTCAGATTTTGAGAGTTCAGTAGACTTTATTAATAATACTGAAGACTCCGTCGCAAATTATAAAGCAGTAGTTCAGAAACACATGGATATTTCTTGTGAAACAGGATCAAACTTCGAGCATACGCATAAATCACCACAGTTTTGCAGCAGTATTGATGAGAGTCAAACATCTTTCTCTATGACATCAGAGAGAGATAATAAAATGCAAGGTATATATTCTACATTAAGGTCTTTAATAAATAATTTTTATTTCTAATTATTATATTTATATAAAAAGTATTAATAGTAGGCTTCTATATCTATCTTCTCTGAAATAATTTTTTTCTGAAAAAATAAATAAAAATTATAATTTGTGGAGATTTATTAATCTAATTAATATCAAAAATAGTTTCTCCTTAAAACTAATTGAAAAATGTTCTGGTTTTTCAGATATGAAGCTTCAATTATTTAGAAAATTGGAGGAAATAAGTTATAAAATAGATACAGTTATTATAAATCAAGGAAAATTAAACAGATCTTTGCTTCCGCAAGAAAAGAAAAGACTGAAACCACATAACATGCCCTCTTTGCCTTTAACCAACGAAAATGATATCCAAGCAATGGAGAAATGGCTATTGTGTGATGCAGAAAATAACATTGCTTTGGTACAAATATTTATTTATTATATTATTTTGGCATAAATAATTTTAATGTAAAATTTTTATATTGTGGTAACGTACGAAATGGTTTACTATAAATTTTATTAATGAATTCTAGTTGTATCTGATCATGAAATGCATATTTTTATCATATCTCTTAACTTGTACATTTTATTTTTTGTAGTGTGATTATCTCACTTCTTTTGGATCCACTAGTGATGAAAAAAAAGCTGCTACCACAATTATGCAAAAAGTACTATATAATTCAGTGGCAAAAAATTATAATTTTGATGGCCATGGTGAGAAAACAGGCTTTAAGACACTCAATCTATGGACAGTTATTGAAGGTAAAATTCTAATTTGCTCTAATTAATATTGTTTTTTTTAAATTAATATCTTCTTGCAAATTTACAGTACAATTTTATATCAACAAACTAGGAAATAATCATAAAAATTATTTTGAGATATAATTCTATAATTTTATTCTGTTTAACTTAATATGAATGTTATTATTGTCTAATAATTTAATTACTTCTTCTTTTGCAGGTGCCTTGTCACTTAAATTTCCGGACAGTGATCTTGACCTTGCACTTAAAACCATTAAGTCATGGTTACGAAATGCCAGTGGTAGGAAACAAGAGGAAGAGTTTTGTAACTCTGGTTAATTTGCTAAGGATAAGCTAAGGATAATTTTTATCTGTATAGATGTTTGTATTTTTTTATTATTTCACTTATTTTATAACAGTTATTATTCACTTATTTTAAAACAGTTATTTTGTTTGTAGATGTATTACAATGTAATTTTATTTGAGACTTGCTGAGTACGAGTTATTTTAGATGATAAAAATGTGTAATACTTTTTGTGGTAGGAAACAAGAGGAGAAGTTTTGTAATTCTGGTTAATTTGCTAAGAATAAGCTAAGGATAATTTTTATCTTTATAGATGTTTGTATTTTTTTATTATTTCACTTATTTTATAACAGTTATTATTCACTTATTTTAAAACAGTTATTTTGTTTGTAGATGTATTACAATGTAATTTTATTTGAGACTTGTTGAGTACGAATTATTTTGGGTGATAAAAATGTGTAATACTTTTTGTGGTAGGAAACAAGAGGAGAAGTTTTGTAATTCTGGTTAATTTGCTAAGAATAAGCTAAGGATAATTTTTATCTTTATAGATGTTTGTATTTTTTTATTATTTCACTTATTTTATAACAGTTATTATTCACTTATTTTAAAACAGTTATTTTGTTTGTAGATGTATTACAATGTAATTTTATTTGAGACTTGTTGAGTACGAATTATTTTGGGTGATAAAAATGTGTAATACTTTTTGTGGTAGGAAACAAGAGGAGAAGTTTTGTAATTCTGGTTAATTTGCTAAGAATAAGCTAAGGATAATTTTTATCTTTATAGATGTTTGTATTTTTTTATTATTTCACTTATTTTATAACAGTTATTATTCACTTATTTTAAAACAGTTATTTTGTTTGTAGATGTATTACAATGTAATTTTATTTGAGACTTGTTGAGTACGAATTATTTTGGGTGATAAAAATGTGTAATACTTTTCGTGATATGACATGCATGGTTTTATATATTAAAAGAATTGTTTAAAACTCAAATATTTCTAAATTCTTTTTCTTTCTACCTTTAACAAGATTCGATTATGTAGACGTTTTTTAGGCCGATGTTCATATAATAAATCAATTGTATTTTGGATAATCTTAAGTGTACCTTCAAACGTTTCATCGTTAATAAAACTAAATAGGACTCTATTCTTGAATTCATTCGCAACAAAAACGCAAATTCTATTTTTACAAAAAAGTTGTGATTTGATTGGCTATAACTATAAAATCTATTGTAAAAACTATACGAAAGCCAATTAACTTGTAACTTTTCTATAAGAACAGAATTTGAGTATATGGTTTTTTTGCAAATGAATTCAGAATCAAGCCCTTGTATTCGAAAATGAACTTAAGATGACTTTAAAATTCGACTATAATGAATACTTTTTTTAGATTCAAAACTAAATCGATAACGTTAGTAAGACATCTGTAAAACGTCGAATCTACGGTCGATTAGATATCTAAACATGGACCGTTTTTAGGTCGATATCGACCTTATTTTAGATTAGACTTAGATGGTAGATAGACGAAAGCTTCAGACGTCTGTTAGATGTCAAATCGACGGAACCATTCCGGCTGGGTTACGCACACGTTGCGTCGAAACAACATCCACGACGTGACAATAGTTAATAACTCGCTAAATAATGGTCTGAGCCAAAAGTCAAAAAGGACCTTTTTATTCAAAATTCCACCCTCTTTCAGTGATGCCAGAAATGCCCCGCACTCGCGCATGCGCGTGGTTCACAGCTGAGCGCGCAGTAGCGTAACATAGCAACGAAGTGTGTTTACGCGCCCATGGGCCAACGTGAGATTAAAGAGCCAAAGTCAGGCAAGAGTGTAGTGAGGTGAATCTCAAGAAGACGAGATAAATAAGGTAAGCTGAAAAAATTATACAATGGAATTAGAAGAAAGGCCTGCAAAAAAGGTATGTATTCGAAAATTTAGAAGATCGTGGTTAGATGAAAATATTTTCAAAGGTTGGTTGGCACAGAATAACAATGAAGCTTTCTGTACATTGTGCAATATTTCGCTAACATGTTGTCGGTATAATTTAAAAAGGCATGCCAAATCAGCTTCTCATATAGATAATGTAAAGTAAATAGTAGTGGTAGTGTAAGAATTGAAACCTCAATTGAAGAGACCGTTTCACATTCCGACAAGGTAAAACAAGCTGAAATTAAAGTAACAGCTTTTTTCGTGGAACATAACATTGCTTTCTGTATAGTAGATCACTTAATTCCGTTGTTGAAAGACATATGCGTAGATCTCGAAGTTGTACAAAGTATTTCATTGGCACGGACTAAATGTACACAAATAGTTAAAAATGTTATTGCGCAACGAGAAGTCGAGAAAATGATTAAAATTTTACAAACAACTAAATTTTCAATTTTAATAGATGAGAGTACCGATATAAGTGACACAAAACTTTTGTGTATTCTCGTAAAATATGTTTCACCAAACAATAAAAGAGTTATAACTCAATTGTTTACGTTGCTACCTCTCGATGCCACTAATTGTTCCGCGGATAATTTATATAAAACTTTTAAAAAATGCTTTTTAGAATTTCAAATTCCTTTGCAAAATATTGTTGGAGTGGCTAGTGATAACGCATCGGTCATGATCGGAAATAATAATTCTTTTCTAACACATTTGAAAGTAGATGTTCCGCAAGTAATATTATTAAATTGTATTTGTCATTCTGCCGCGCTTATAGCTAGTAAAGCCAGCGAAAAATTACCACGATCTTGCGAAAGTTTAATTAGAGGTATTAGTACATATGTGTCCGGCAGTGCAAAACGATGTGCAATTTTACGCGAGTTTCAGGAATTTTTCGAAGTAGAAAAAAATAAAATTTTGAGATTGGCGAAAACTAGATGGCTCGTTTTACATCAATGCGTTGTCAGACTTTTGGATAATTGGGAAGCTTTAAAACATTTTTTTATATTAGCAGTATCAGAGGATAAATTAGAATCAGCCGAAATTATTTTAAATCAATTACACAATAATGATAATAAAGCTTATCTTTTGTTTTTAAAATATGTATTAAATTTTTTTAATTCTTTCAACGCGCTTTTTCAATCACGTAAAATTTTGATTCACAAATTATTTATCAACAGTCAACAATTAATCGCGCAAGTAGCTGACAATTTTATGACTTTTGAAGCTGTAGAACAAATTTCCCTTTTAAACCCAGATTCTGACGAACAATTAAAAGCTTTGCATGAAATTTATTTAGGGCCGGAATGTAAAGAATTTTTATTAAATGAGCCTCAGGAACGCAGGACACAAATTAAACAAAATGTTTAGAATTTTATAAAACGGCGGTTCGCGAGATGATGAAACGTTTCCTTATATAGATACATTTTTTGAACAATTGAGTTTTTTGGATCCTAACGTTGCTTTTTCTCATAAAGCTAGAGACACTTTCAAAGATCTTCATTACATTGCTAAACGTATAGATATCGATATTAATAGAACGGACTTAGCTTACGAATGGCGAATTTTACCACATTGTTTTACACAAGAAGAAAAAAAAAGTTTAGCATCTTTAGATATTGATGAAATGTGGGTTAAAATATTAGAGCGCGAAAATAATAACGGTAAAAAATCTTTTCCAAATTTAGCAAAATTAGTTGAGACGGTTCTTTCTTTTCCACATTCAAATGCTGAAGCAGAGCGAATATTTTCGATTGTAGCAGATGTAAAAAATAAAAAGAGAAATAAATTAGGAAATGATACAGTTTCGGCCATTTGCGTCATAAGATCATCCTTTCAAGCAGATAATATTGTGTTAATTTTGAAATTGATTCGCGGCATTTAGAATTGCATAATTCTGCTAACTTATATACAACGCGTCAAAACAACACTGATGATGTTCATTAAAGTCCGCGTTCTGTAAGGCTCGTTTAATAAATAATATTATTGTATTAATTATTTATCAAAGTTTAATTTCTAGATGGTGCAATCTTCCTAGTCATCAGCCAAAGTTTTAACTAGTCATTGTGACAACTTTTATTTTTTAATACATTAATAATATTGTTTTAATTTTAAATAAATTAAAGATTAATCGCATAGATTATATTGATTTTGTTTTATATAGATTATTTGTGTTACAAATGAAATGTTTTATTTTACATAATTTTTATGTTCTTTCTGTTCAATAATTATATGTTTTGTTTGAATACTGGTAAGGTTTTTGGCAGGTTTCCCTTACCCTTGCAAGGAATCTTGGTATTCATAGTTTCCTGCCCAATAAATTATTTATTTATTTTTATTAGAACAAATGTGTTTAGCTTGTATCATTATTTCAACTCCTATCCTTATGTTATAATTTATATACATATTATTAATATTGTTGCATGCTAAGAATTGTGACTTTCCTCTCTTATACTGTTATAAATATATTTATAATTTTATTTTTCTTTGGGGCAATTAAGGATGCCAGTTTCCTTAACGGATTGATACTTTACTGGCGCTTTAAATTCCACGCATGCGCGAGTGCGGGGCATTTCTGGCATCACTGCCCTCTTTCATTCCCTGCATGGTTTACTAATCATTACGGGACACCCTGTATATTAATCTACAGGGTGATTCAAAATAAGCGTATGTCCTTAAAGAGACATAGTCCTAAGTGTATTCTAAGACAACTTTTCCTTTGCCAAAAATTTTTGCGGAGCTTAGTTTTCAAAATACAAAGGAAAATAGGTAGCGTATTGTGAGTCGAGTACAAGAGACAAGCAGGGGCGGACCACTCACCCGTTACGCGGGTGTTTACGCGAGGCGCCTGCTGCAATCAGCTGACGATACATAAATATGCATACACACACACACCACGCACGCACGCAGCAGCAGACGGACGGACACACACACACACACACACACACACACACACACACACACACACACACACACACACACACCGCACGCAGCTGACAGACGGACAGACAGACAGACACACGCACGTACGCATGTACATTTATTCACTCAAGAATGCGTCAGAGAGAGAGAGAGAGAGAGAGAGAGGAGGGAGAGGGATGTATCGAAGAAGCTTCAACGTGTTTACTTACGTATCATTTTGTCTAAACAATTGATTGCTTCCGCGATGAGACAAATTCGTATGGAGTGATTGATATGTATATTTAGTTTATTATTTTATCGAATTCATTTTCTGAATTATTTCTATTATCAGTTTTTTGTGTAAATGAAGATGCGCAAGCATGAAAAACATTTCCATGATCACCACGACGAAGATGGTGCCATTCTTCAGACCCTTCTTCTTCGGTGACAAGATAATCCCAAAGATCATTAAAAATTACCTAAAAATTAATTATTTTTATACCTGCAAAATAACGAGTTTTATTTTTTGGCCCATACTAGCATATCTCAAGATATAATGTTCGTATTTGCTATTAAAAAGCTCCCAATGTTCGTTCATAAGTTGCAACGGTTGTCGAAACTGATCAACAATGGTTGAGGAATAAGAGTGATGGCAATATTTATATTTATAGCATCGCCATATGGTTGATAGAATTGACCTACACGATCGCATTGATCTTTGGGATTATCTTGTCACCGAAGAAGAAGGGTCTGAAGAATGGCACCATTTCCGTCGTGGTGATCATGGAAATGTTTTTCATGCTTGCGAATCTTCATTTACGCAAAAAACTGATAATGGAAATAATTCAGAAGATGAATTCGATAAAATAATAAACTAAATATACATATCAATATACATTATCAATATGGATTTGACAACTCACTTTATCATTATTCACAACAATATTAATTAATTTCGTGCTAGCAGCAAAAAGAGGAATAAGAGTGATGGCAATATTTATATTTATAGCATCGCCATATGGTTGATAGAATTGACCTACACGATCGCATTGATCTTTGGGATTATCTTGTCACCGAAGGAGAAGGGTCTGAAGAATGGCACCATCTCCGTCGTGGTGATCATGGAGATGTTTTTCATGCTTGCGAATCTTCATTTACGCAAAAAACTGATAATGGAAATAATTCAGAAGATGAATTCGATAAAATAATAAACTAAATATACATATCAATATACATTATCAATATGGATTTGACAACTCACTTTATCATTATTCACAACAATATTAATTAATTTCGTGCTAGCAGCAAAAAGAGGAATAAGAGTGATGGCAATATTTATATTTATAGCATCGCCATATGGTTGATAGAATTGACCTACACAATCGCATTGATCGATTTCGATATCTTGCAAAATGCGGATGAGATTATGAAGGATATTGTAAAGTCGGCAATAAAGCCTATAATAAAACCGTTCGTCATATATGAAGTAACCAGCGTGATATCTGTCACGATATATACCGTACATCCAGTTATATTGGTCTTCGAAAACTCAACCTTTTTCTACGTAGATTACAATATGCCAGCCGCTTTCAGCACCGAGCCGTTCTCCAGTCGCGTTCTGATTACTTCGACCATTATCATGACAATTGGCGGCGTTTATCTGTTTCTTAAGAAATTTGGCGTGGATGTATACATGATGCATTTAGTATTGTTATTAACGGCACAACACAGATACATGGCGACAAAACTCTTGATACTATTTCAGAATCTACAGAATTACGACGAATCTATGATGCATCGTCCTATGAAAGACCAATGGACGGAGAAAGAATTGAAAAAATTATGTCACCACCAGAATATTGTTTTAGAGTAAGTTAATCGCTAAGATAATAGTATGATCTCATATTCAATCGCCCTCCTGTTTTTAAAAGCAAATTGAAAAAAACATTGTTTCACTCATGTTTAAATATAAGATAGAGAATGGTTATTTAATATAAACAAAATTAAGGTAAATATTTTCTAGAAAAAATGTAGATAAATGAATTTTTTGGGCATAATAATTTAAGATTACCGTTGTAACAATGAAGCTAGTGAGTTGTAATATATAGAAAACGTAATAATACTGCTCAAGAATTTAATCTTTGTCTCCTGTACTCTCTTTCTTATTGAAAAATGTATGTGTTTGTTTATTAATTTATGTCAAATTTTTTCGAAAAATTTGTCGACAACAAAAGAAACTTACTTGTTACTAGTAATATTGTCAGTAACATTAATTTTTTTTGTTTCTTATTAATTTCTTCCATTAATTTTTATTTTTCTTCCATTAATTTTTATTTTCTCAACAATTTACTTGTTGATCCGTAAATCAGCGAGCTATTATGATCATGTAAAAACATTTCGTATGTTTGATGTCAATTTAACTCATCAGATTAATCTTTAAATTGTCCTCTTCGACGACATAAAGAATTGCAAAATATTCCGTATTTTTTATATAAACAGAAAGATACTATAAGATAATTACTACTTTATATCGAGAATGGAATACAATAGAATTTAGTCATAATATAAGGATAAATGATCTTTCTCTATATTTGGAGATTGTATATTATATTGCGATAATTATTATTTATGCCTACGCGGAACATGTATAGGTTTGCTAGGTTTGTGAAATCTTCCATTTGTTTTTAACCTTTCACAAAGTTGATGAAAGAAACCATGATATGGATGTCGTCTGTTCGGAAATCTTTGAGCGTAAAGGGCGGCCGCTTGCCTTTGATTCTTCTGACACTCGCCATAGATAAGAATCATATCGGTTAATTCTTCGTATGAATAATTTCTTTCTACAGGTTCCATCGTTATTTTTCTCACTATTATTTTCACGTCAGTATTTATACTCAAATAAAATACGATCGGCAAACAATAAAGCGGTGGGATGTGGAAAATGCAGGAGCAAAGAAAAAAAAAGAATCAAATGTTCGAAACGCGTGTGCAGAGATCACTCCTGTCATGCTAACAAGAGTGAGAAATAATTTTATGCGCAGGATTGCTCTTTGCCTAGAAGAAATTGGTGGTCGAACATATATTATAAGTTTAAAAAATTTGTTGTTTCTTTAATATTTCATGCATGTTAAATTATTTGTTTTATATATATACCTACATGCTATTTTATTTATATTATTAAACATTACAACTATACCAGAGTCGATTTTTTTCCTTATCCTTCACCGGATTCTCTGATGAAAATATTTTACTAAAATAAAAATTTTTCTCGTGAAAATCTCTCTCGATCGATCCCATTTCATTATCATTTCATCAATATTTTAATGAAAATTTATAATGTCTAATAATATTTCAAAACCTTTTTTTATTACTTTTCAATAGTATTTTTAACTTTTTATATATTTCACAGTATTACGTTGTATTTCATAAAGAAAATTATGATTTATTTTGAATAAGCTGAAATGTATTGAAAATCTCGATAAAATGTATTTAATAAAAATTCATAATGTTCTAATACTTCAAAAATTTTTTGTAATTTTTTAAATATTATCTTTCAACTTTGCATATATTCCACAATATTACATAGCATTTCATACGAAAAATTATAGTTATTTTGAAATATATTCAATGATTTCTCAATAATTTTCATTTCATTAATGAAAGTTAAAATATACTATTAAAAAGTAATAAAAAAGTGTTGAAATATTGGACACTACAAATTTTTATTGAAATATTGATGAAGTAATAATGAACAGAGTCAATTGGGAGTTTTCAAATACATTTCAGTAAAATATTTCTATCAGGATTTGCATTCTGATTTCATCGCGCGAGGTCGGTAAAGCATGCCCCAGCCGCTCGGCAGACGTAGGCAACCCGACTTACTGATCTGTAGGTTCCGGAAGCACCCTGTACACTGCCCGTCATTAATTCGTTCCTAGGCGGGGTAAGGGGAACGTAGAAATGTAGCCGTGGCGCCATCAGCCGGCAGCGGCTGATTGACACTATTTTATCGACATCGATTGCTGCAGATAAGATTGCACGCGCGCAATTTTCGAAAAATCAGATATATAAAATAATAAATGTATAAAATATAAAATATATTAAAATAAAATAAGAAATAAATAAATAACATTAAAATGATAGAAAATTTAATTTATTTAAAATACTACTACGCCAAATGTCTTCTTTATGGAAAAAAATAAAATCTTTAAAAGATGTTTTTTAATAAATAACTTTGTTAATAATAATTTTGTATTAGCAATTTAATAAAATAAATCGTTTGACCGATTGTTCCAGCGTTAAATAATTTGTGGCTCTGAAAAGAGTTTAATAATCAGTTTAATAATCATTTCGTGCATTGATTTGATTTAATCGTTTCTCAATGGATCCGCGTAGGTTGAAAAAGTTCTGGTTTTAAAATAATATTAAATAATATTATATTAATAGTATTCAAATAATATAAGCATAATAGAAAAAGACAATCTGTCTTGGCGATTGTCTTTTGTTTAATGGCGATTGTTATTCCGTTTTGTCAAGTCTACTCGTTTCGTGCAATGGCAAACAAGTTAAGTATTTTTACTCGTGGCCGCATTATAGGTATGTGGGAAGCTGGTATTAGTGAAGAAGATATTGCACAGCGCATCGAGTGCAATGTCAGAACAGTAAAAAAGTGGATCAATCGATGGGAAGAAGAGGGAGAAGAAGGACTTACAGACAAGCGTAAATTTAATCATAGACCGCGATCTACAACTGCTGAAGAAAATCTATCTTTAGTTAGACAGGTAGATGAAGACCCTTTTCTTCCGGTTTTGCACTCTGTAAATCTTTTAGATTTACAGATTTCTGAGAGGACAGCGCAAAGGCGTTTACACGAATCGAATGTGCACTGTTATCGACCAGCACATAAGATTCAATTAACGAATCGACATAGAGATAATCGTGTTGCTTTTGCGTTGCATCAACTCAACACCGCATCACCGGAAGATTGGGATCAAACTATCTGGACTGACGAAAAAGTATTTTGTTCAGCAGATGATAGACGTAATCATGTCTGGAGACCTGAAGGCCATCGATTTGATCCAAAATATGTGGTTCCTAGCGGGCAAAGTGGACGCATTACTTGTGCTATGTGGGGATGGATTAGTGCTCATTGTCCGGGAGAACTAATTGAAGTGTCGCCGCATATGAATGCCTTCGAATATATAGATATTCTGGAGAACGTTTTGCTGCCAAGCGTTCGCAGTATTTATAGTGAAGACGATATGCCGACATTTCGATTAGTTCAGGATAATAGTGCTGTTCATACCGCTCACATAGTAAAAGAATGGTTCAACGAACATCCCGAAATAGAAGTTCTTGATTGGCCAGCTAAATCTCCGGATCTCAATTTAATAGAAAATATTTGGGCAGCAATTGCGAATTCGTGGGAGTATGGTCATGAGAGAACTAGAGCACAATTAATTGCACATGCGAAAACCATGTGGGAAAATCTTCGCTTAAAACCAGATCTTTTCCAAAACCTACGCGGGTCTATCGAGAAAAGGCTAAACTTAGTTATTGCACAAAACGGGCACTGGACAGGATATTAAAAGGTTCTTTTTAGAACCAGTCATTAAAACGGCTCTTTTCAGAGCTACACATTATTTGACGCTGGAACAGTCGGTCAAACGATTAATTTTATAAAATTGCTAATATAAAATTGTTATTAAAAAAGTTGTTTACTAAAAAACATCTTTTAAAGATTTTAATTTTTTCCATAAAGAAGACATTTAGCGTAGTAGTATTTTAAATCAATTAAATTTTCTATTATTTTAATGTTATTTATTTATTTCTTATTTTATTTTAATATATTTTATATTTATATCTTATATATTTTATATATTTATTACTTTATATATCTGATTTTTCAAAAATTGCGCGCGTGCAATCTTATCTGCGGCAATCGATGTCGATAAAAAAGTGTCAATCAGCCGCTGCCGACTGATGGCGCCATGGCTACATTTCTACGTTCCCCTTACCCCGCTGAGGGGCCTAGGAACGAATTAATGACGGGCAGTGTACATAACGTTAACCAATCAAAACGTGGAATTTGTCTACCAACGTTACGCATGCGTGAAAATTTAGTACATACATTCTGCGGCCATGACTTGACGCAAGTTAGCGATCTAGTGTATAATATAGATATCTGTGCAAACACCTCAGTTACCAAAAACCATGGTGGAAAGATACAAGGTGAACCATTCCGGTGGATGCGCAGTCATTCAAAAGTAGTGGGGAGCAGTAAGCCAATCATCTTTTCCCCAAAATGCAAAATTCAGTATGGCCACCTTGGTATGGCCGACACTGACATGTTGCCATTGTGTATTTAAAATACGCGCGTCTCCGTGTGGGGAACAACTGATTGGTCGAAATTTTAAGCCACGCCCTTAATGCGCAATGGTTCACCTTGTATATTTCCACCAAAAACTACGTATATGAGCCATCCGTGGCTCGCGACAGCATGGCCGATACCGCTGCCACCAGGGTTGCCAGATTGGGCGATAAGTCGCCAATTGGGCTACTCGAGAGCCTCGCGCGGCGACAAAAAATATGATTTGGCGATATATCGCCGATTGGGCGATAAGCGATTTTTATTTGAGCGATTTTGGGCTATCGCTATAAAAAAAGAGGAAAAATTATGCGATTTGGATTATATGCAATACTTCTCAATGTCGTAGCTCAAATTTTAAATTTCGCGCATTATAAGTTTAATAGCGTTTTTGATTATATAGGATTTGAACGATCCAGGGTTGATTAATCACTATTTTACTATGAATGCAAGTCTTTCATTGGTAAAGAGGTTGCAATGACGTCATTAATCAACCCTGGATCGTTTAAGGGGGTCCTTAACGTACAATCCGCACCAAAAGTATGTCTCGAGCGGCAACTGCTGTACTGTACTCCCCACTCCTTCTACTTACAACAAACTTTTGAGAGTGACGGTACACACACACATAGCGCGACTTGTATACGTACACGTACACTCGTTAGTGTTTATAAAGACTGCGAGATGTGGCAACGCTGTAATTTGGATATACGTTTGGATAAACTTATATATACTACACTACACTACGAGCAGTCGCCTGGCGTCTGCAAACTCTCGATTTCGCGTGTTTACGTTTAGTGACATAACCTATAAAGTATTTATTGACATCACGAACTGAATAATCTATTTTATTGAATAGTATTTTATTGAAAATGAATGACATTACTCGGAATAAGAAAGGTATGTTTATAAAGAAAAAAGTATTGCAAAAAAGGAATAAAAGTGTTTTGGCGATGAATGCTGGGAAACAGAGGAAAAAGGACGAAGGAAAAATGAAAAAGGCATGTAGTGTACAAGGCAACCGAGTCGTAAATATTAAAGAATTAGCTATGAATTTAGAATGCTGCAAGTGCAAAAAAACTTTATCTTTAAAAAACGTTATTGATGAAAGTCGAGAAGGACTGCACTCTACATTTACAGTTGTTTGTTTACAATGTTCTACTCTCAACAATGTTCCTACAGGAAAAAAAATAAAAAGTAATTCACACGGATACTCTGATATCAATATGTCAGCTGTTCTTGGTAAGAATATTTTTGTATGTGCTACTATGTTGATTTTTTCTTTTTTTTTAGTGTTGATAATAAAAAGTCTTTTGTTTTTATTGTGTAGGTGCTATTTTTTCCGGTTCTGGTAACACTGGACTGAACAAACTATTGAATTGTTTAAATGTTCCTGACATGACAACTCCTACGTTCAAACGATATGAAAGAGAAGTTGGCTCTGCACTTGAGAAAGCAGCCAAAGAAAGCTGTGTAAATGCTGCTGTGGAGGAAAGAAAATTAGTTATAGAGAACATAGAGAAATTGTGCGAATACTTGTAAGACTAAACACCATTTTTTTATTTTTAAAAAAGAAGCATTTGCATATTTATATTTTTTTTTAGTATTTTTTACTTTGGCTCAGATAGATATTTTTTGTTATTGGTCATATTTTAGTTTAATTATATTTTTACATTATAATTATTTTTTTTATATATATACATTGACATATAGTCACCATACAATCAAATAATATCAAGATTTTTTTATGTAAATTTGTATGATCTTTATATGTGTTAATGCAAATTATTCAAACTCGTGATCAATTGTTAAGAAATGATGTATACTCAGATATTTTTTTTTTTAATGAAAAAATTTCATATTTGTGAATTTTTATTTTGATATTTACTGTCATTACAATCTCCTTTATCATTTTCTATCCTAACTCAAAGAACTGTCACAAATCCTTCCTTCTTATTCCATTTTTTTTGGTTTGTTGTTTTCATTTGCAACAGGGCACCTGAAATTGTCGAAGACATCTATCCTCACGTTGACATGTTGAAGAATTGTCAAAATTCTGAATCTTTCGACGAAGCTTGTGGTCAGATAGTAAATATTGTAGTGTCTTATGACATGGGATGGAGTAAGCGAGACAATGGCAGAAGTTATGACAGCTTGAATGGGTATGCCGTAATAATTGGATTTTTCAGTCAAAAGGTGCTCGACTTTACAACGAGAAACCGCAAATGCAATTTGTGCGATAAGAATCATCCAAAATCTGACCACGACTGCCGAAAAAATTTCGATGGAAGTGCAAAGGCGATGGAAGCTGATGCTGGTGTCCAATGATTAGTAGTTCACAATACAATATGTACTTCAAGAAGCTAACTTAAAAGTAGGTGTTGTCATAGGAGATGAAGATAGTAGTACTATCTCAGCTATAAACAAAGCGAGTAGTTCTTTCGTTCATAAGCTAGCAGATAACAATCATCTCGTCAAAAACGTTGTAAATGATTTGTATAAATTATCCGAATCCTTTAAGGAGTTAAAAAAAAAAGATTGTATGGTCACTTAAAGAAGTGTTTTACATACGCTTTATCTCAAAACAAAGGGGATAGTTGTAAATTAGCCACCTCAATCATGTGCATACCCGATCATATATATGGCAAGCATGAAAATTGCGGTGAATGGTGTACTTAAGCACGATAAGAAGGACCACAAACAAACTATCACGTTGTCAGACCAATCGACACATAATGAATTAAAGTCGACCTTTTCAAAATACGCTAATAATGCTAAAAAATTTTGTGTAACTGCTTCTAGTCAGGCAAACGAAAGCCTCAATAGTATTATAGCTTCAAAAACTCCGAAAAATAAGTCATACAGTACAAGCGAATCTTGTGATTTTCGAGTAGCAGCGGCTGTTTTATCAAAAAATGTTGGTGATATCAGTTTAATTCAAGTTAAAAAAAGTTTAGGATTAGAGTGTAGTAAAAGATCGGAAAATTTTTTTAAAAAATGTGATGTAAGAAGGAAAATCAGCCCAAAAAATAACAAAAAAAGCTAAGTTACGAAGAATCCAATTGACAAAAGTTCGAGAAAATATGAGAAAGGCCAAAGAAAGAAAAGAAGGGGTGATGTACTCTACAAATTGTGGAATAATCAATAACGTAAACTGTGATGCATATGTAGATAATACCTGTAAGCTAAGTACACCTACTTGTGATACTGATATCGATGTCAGTCAGTATTCTTTCGTTTATTTTGACCTTGAGACGTCCGGTTTTGAAAAAAATTGTGACATATTGCAAGTAGCAGCAATATGTGGTGATAAGTCTTATAATACTTATATCCTTCCAACTCAATCTATTTCTCATCATGCATCGAAAGTTCATCATTTATTTAATATTACTTATTTAATATCACTTATTTAATAACGGTGAACTCTATTTAAAAAACAAAAAAGTTAATGCCATTACCTTACACGAAGCATTACTATCTTTTTCTTCATTTTTAAATTGTTTACCGAATCCATGTATATTAATTGCTCATAATGCCCTTTTTGATAAATCTCGATTGATCAGTGCAATTTTAAATAACAATGTGATAGACGATTTCAAGGTAATAAACGGATTTTCAGACTCGTTGAAATTTTTTAAGCAGGAAATGCCTGGCCGAAAAGGTCCAGGACCGTACAAGTTGTCGACTTTAGCGAACGAAATATTAAAAATTAGTGTAAACTCTGCTTTTCATGACGCACTGTATGATGTTCAAATTTTAAGCCAAACTGTTGAGACTTTTAACAATAGTAAGGGATTAGTAACAAACAAACAAAGTCTATCTGATTGTATTCAACAAATTACTAACAATAATAAAGCTACTAATGGCTTACTTTACTTAGATGAACTGAAAGAATGTGTGTCGAGACAGATTATGATAAAATTATCCCTTGCTAACGTAACTTTCAAAGATTTACAGCAAATATATGTTGAAGCAGGCGAGAAAGATGTTACTGATATGTTAACAAATAAGGATTCGAAAAATTTTGTAACAAAAAGTAAAAAAGTTTTAAGCAAAATTGTAACAGTTTTGAAAAATTCAAAATAAATTTAATATTTATTTGTTTATTAATCTATTTTTGTATTTATTTATTGTCATACTTATTTTATTTACTTATTCATTTATTATTTCATTCATAAAAATTGTTTGAAAAATTAAATAGGAAGACCGCGGCCCGAACTTGATTTGAATACGCGCGCGCATCCCGAGTCTCTGAGTCTGCTAAGTTACCTACGCAACGTTGCTGCGGTTCACTCTTGATGTTTTTCTTTTCCTCGCGCCATTGAAACATTCATCAAAATAATCAACTTTGGATTAAAATATCTCCGAAACGGTACGGTAAAACTTTCTGAAATTTTAATATGTTGTTAATGAATGTAAAATAATTAACATTTATTTTTTTGGAAATTTTCGTAAGAACAGATTTGAAGTTATTGCTCAAAACGACGGCGTCTCCATAAGAGCCCGTGTATAAGAGATGAACTTTGGATTAAAATATCTCGAAAACGGTATGGTAAACCTTTTTGAAATTTTAATATGTTGTTATTGAATGTAAAATGATTAACATATAATTTTTTGAGAATTTTCGTAAGAAAAGTGCTACATCTTAAGGACCCCCTTAAGTCCCGTATCATCGAAAACGCTATAAAATTCGGCGTAAAAAACAAAGAAAGAGCGAAAGACGCTGGCAACCTAGTGATATATCGGTGATATATTCGAAGTTTCTGTTGGTCAGTAATGTTGTATATAATACCTCTAAACAACTATTACCACTATGCGTTATATACATAATATTTTTTTCAAATTTCGCGCGGAAAATCGTATTTTGTATGATTGGACGACTTTGGGCTACCATAGAGGTCTCTGACGGCGACTTGAGTGCTAGAGAATCTGGCAACCCTGCTAGATCGCGATCGTGAATTTTCCTGCGTGCATCAACAAAGCGTAACCTCCAATGTTGTCGAATACGGGTGATATCAGATCTTTTTGACATAAAAAAAAAGCAATCCGGACTGAGATCGCACGCAGAGAGCCCGCTCCGCTCCGTGACGTATCTGCGTTGGATCTTCGATACCTCTTCAGCCTCGTCGCTACAATATATCCTTACACAACTAATTTCTTGGACTCTGTGTAGGTACAAATTTCTTCTAGTAAACTAACTCTCTTTTTGGCTCGTGCGGCCGATGCATATAAATTATTAATTCGTGTATCGCCAGCTTTGTTTCAACAAACAATCAAACATGAATAAGACGTTGAGTACCGTGAGCAGTGGCGGTGATAAACGTCTGTCGGAAACGACCGTACAGACTGTTGCACAGAACTTGGCCACGATGCCGAATGTACAGAGTATGCAAAATGTACAAAGGTCGTTCAGAGTGGTGTACAAAATATACAGCCGATACAGACTATTGGATCAGAGGATGCGGCACACTTGTAGTCTTGCGATCTATCTAAGAAACGCATTTCTGTTGGTCGTTTTTAATTTTGCGGCAATAGAGCGCAAATTGTAATATTGTGCAATATTATGTGTTAATATAAAGATGTTTACTTTATTGGGATATAGTAACGGTAAATATGATGTAAAAAATATTCATGCTAAGCGTGACGGTCGTCTAATAACACGTAGCAGTAAGTAAATTATATAATATTTAAGAGCAATCGCGCGCGATTTTGCAATTACTAAAAAGTTATAGGCCTAATCTACAATGTGCTCTTTGCTTCCTGTTTTCTGCTCTTAACCTCTTTGCAACTATCTCGTATTTTGCAATTCCGTCGCCTAACGCGATGTTTTTATTTTTCTGTCGCCCAAGATAAAAATTGACGAACTCCAGAAGAGACAAGAGACATTGTTGGTGAAATAATGCGTAGAAAGGCAAAGAAGCAAAAGATTAAGAACAGGAAACAGAAAGCAAAGAGCACGTTGTAGATTGGGCTATAAGGGTAAAATAACCGAAAATTGCATGCTTTGCGAGATTTTATATTTTATATCTTATATTTTATATCTTAATCTGACATAGTTTATGTCAAAATATGTCAGAAAATATCAATTTTTTGGGTATTTTTGTTAATTTTATATTTTTGGTTATTTTTATAACTTTTTTGCAGAATGTTATTGAGAGGAATTTATTTATAAAGCAATTGGAGGATAGTTTCATATTAAATCGAAGTTGACTTCAAAATCTGCGAAATATCTTTTATTTAGGAAAATTTCATTTCTTTTATTTTATGTCCTTTTGAAAACCTTATAACTTTTGCACAAGTATTTTACAACCATAGTTTTAAAGATATTTAACTATATTAATTAAAATAAAACACAGTATATATCAATGTGCAACGTGTACCCCTATTGAATACTGCAACCAACAGAAGATTAATATAATGATTATTTTACACAATTTCTTACTTTTCAGATAACAAAACATATCTTTTAGACATTGCAAAAAATTTAAATTTAAACGTACCTCGAGTAAAATTAAAAAACATTGATGATGAACAAATAAATTTAGTACATAATTCTCATAGCTTTAACACAACAAACAACAGTAGGTTAGGAAAATAGCGGATGGGAAGTTCTGGCTCACCCGCCTTACAGTCCAGGGGTGCGTTCCAAAATCAACTTTGGTTAACCTCGACAGTTACAGAATTGGAGGGGGTATTGGTTAACCGATGTAACAGTTGTTTTGGAACGAATTTGGTACGCACAACACGACAGACATGGCAGACATGGCAGTTGAAGTACATAAAAGACGTGTTGTTATAACCGCAGCTTTTGCTGCAAGCACATATTTATCAAATATTATTACAAACATCGAAAGTGATAGCAACAGTGACGAAAATGACGAAAAATTTGTGCAAGAATGTATCGATATAGAAGAAAATATAAGAATACGTGGCAGTGTTAAAGGGAATCGTATTGAAGGTTACGTAGAAAACATAATACCAAGATATAACAGAAAACAATTTAAAGAACATTTTAGAATAAGTCCAGCAGTTTTTGAGAATTTAGAGAATAAATTAGGGAATTTGTTATCAAGACAAACTGCAAAAGGTCGTTCAACAATATCTGTTCGAAAGCAGTTGTTAGCCACTCTTTGGTTGTTAGCTACGCCTGATTCCTATAGGTAAGTATGGTTAATAAATTTAATTATATTATCTACGTTCTTATATTTTAGACATGTAATTTTATACTATTGTTTTTCTCCAAGATCTGTTGGATCAAAATTTAATTTGGGAAAGTCATCACTCTCTCATTGTGCCAGAAGGGTAGTAAAAGCTTTATATACAATATCAGCAGAAATTATAGCCTGGCCAAAAGATAATATTTTATTGAATACCAAAGCAAAATTTCAAAAAATGTCACAATTGCCCAATGTTGTTGGAGCTATAGATGGTTCACACATTGAAATTCCTACTCCAGAAGTAAATTGATCTTTTTTACACTAGTTATTAACAAAGTTTTTTAAATAATTTACAATTCTGTTTTGATTTATAGATTGATCCTGAAATATATAACACACGCAAGTGCAGATATGCAGTTGTTTTGCAGGCAGTATGTGATGCTGATATGAGATTTATTGATTGCTTTTGCTGGATATCCAGGATCTGTTGGAGACTTAAGGATATTTAGAAACAGTGATTTGTGGCATTCTGTTCATAGGAACAAAGACAATTTTTTCCCAAATGAAGAATATATTATTGGTGACAGAGAATAGTACTTCTTTCCGTTACACTAATCTCAAAAAAAGATAATACCTCCGGTGACAGCGGCAATTCAGATAGTGCATGGCCTTAAAGATATATATGTAAATAAAATAAACTATGGAAACTAAGGTTAGGATTCCAAAATGTCCTTTCTGAAGAAAATTTTACTTGATATAATACACGTATATATAATACACGTAACGTATTATATCGAGTAAAATTTTCCTCGAAAAAAACGTTTTAGAATCTAATCTAATTTAATATTATTTCATCATTTTCATTTCTAATCAATATCATTGAAATACTTACTAATTTGATCCATTACTAATAAACCACCATTCTCGCCTTTCACGATTTCTTGATTTTCATTAAAAACTAAACGGTGACGTCCTTTTACAAGAAAAAAATTATTTGCCATATTTACTTGAGAAGTTTGTTTTCATGTATGTAGTAATGTGTACGTTTTGTATTTTTCCCGCGTTTTAGTGAGGGTAACCTTCTCTACCTCATAATTTTGTGAGGTAGAAAAGTTACCTTCGTGGTTGACTAACTGTGTGTTTTGGAACGGCTACCATTGGTTTACCACTAGTGTTTTGGAACGGACCGTGGTAACCAATGGTAACCAAGGTAGGATGGAACGCACCCCAGACCTTGTCCCTTCCGACTACCATTTGTTTCGATCGATGCAGAACGCTTTGACTGGAATACGCTTCACTTCAGAACAGGGTATCAAAAATTGGCTCGATTCATTCTTGGCTTCAAAAGATGAACGCTTCTTCCGCGACGGAATCCATAAA
Source organism: Crematogaster levior (assembly GCA_901521435.1). Classification (NCBI taxonomy): domain Eukaryota; kingdom Metazoa; phylum Arthropoda; class Insecta; order Hymenoptera; family Formicidae; genus Crematogaster; species Crematogaster levior. The sequence goes on along the minus strand of CABEGB010000831.1, from coordinate 106,947 downwards.
TTGCCAGAAAGATGGGAAAAAGTAGTGGCTAGCGATGGACAATACTTTGAATAAGGTATTAATTCATTTTATCGTTCAAATAAATGCGTTTTTCAAGCAAAAAAAACGGACCGAATTAAGTTGTACACCCAACCTAATAAAGGTAAAATATGCAATATTGATAGTAACAATAAATACATGTTTTAATGATATACTCCCCTGGTAGAAATTATCTTGCTGGTGCCACGATATTTGTCAGCGCCATACAAGTTTGCCACGCCACAGCCTTATTTTAAAAAACTGGAAAGATCCATGTCAGGGCCATGCTTGTCTGATATCCAAGGAAAACAGAAAGTCAAAATAATGTCAATTTTACATCATATTGACCAAAAAATTACGTAAATTTGATCAATATGATGTTAAATTGACATTTTGACTTTTCTGTTCTCCTTGGGTATCAGACAAGTATGGCCCTGATATGGATCTTTACATCACATACACACATCACGACCGTGGATTCGCAGCGAAAACAGCTGATACCCATCATATTTCAAATGAAAACAAAATATTTTGGAAAAAGAAAATCGAGAATGTTCGATGAGGCTCGAGGATTCGCTACGGATCGGGAGTCGACACAGAATCACTAACGACAACGGTCGCTCGAAAAAATCAGACAACGTGAATAATTTCTGTTCCTCGCGCAATACCGATCCTGTCGACCCAAACTGTTGTTTCAAATATTTTTAAATAAACTGCGTCAAACTGCATTCATTTCTTGACTGCGTCAAACGCCTCTGATACGAAAATGGAAGCCAAGAAAATGAAATCAAAAATTCGAGCACAAAAATATCGTCAAATTAAAAAATTTAAACGCGATTTTTTATATGAAGGAGGAAAACATGATGCATATGATAAACCAAGTTTTAGCGGTACAACCTCAAAAGGTATTGATCATGTAATTAATAATATCAATGCAAAAAAATATATATATTTTATTATATTTGATGTACAATAGGTTATATGGGTGATATAAGTATAAGAGAAGGATTGAGTGATTCCGATGTAGATCATACAAATGACAAAGAAGAAGTATTGAGCGATTATATGGATAATATAAACATAGGAGAAGTGATGAGCGATTTTGATAGAAGTGATTCAAAAACTGTGAATGAAGAAACTGATGATAATAATGATTTGAGTGATGTTAATAATGAGCACAATTGATGAAGAAGAAATCGAAGAAATATCGAAACTACGATCATGGGCTATTGAATGTAGAATTCCATTCGTACATCTGGACAAATTGTTAAAAATCCTTCAACAAAGACTCTTGCCTACATCACCAAAATCCTCAACAACCTTTTTAAAAACTAGTACTTCATCTTATAAAATAAGCAAAATGAAAGACTGCGATAACACACATGGAGAATATTCGTATTTTGGTATTGGACAAGGGTTGCAATCTTGCCTTAATTCTGAAATACATTCTGGCAATCTTATCGAATTACAAATTAACATTGATGGAATGAAACTATTCAAATCGAGTATAAAATCTATGTGGCCTATTTTAATCAAAATACATTTCAAGCCAGACATTTATAAGCCCTTCGTAGCTGCTGCTTATGTGGGTAAACCCAAATCAATAAAGTTATTTATGAAAGATTTTATTACTGAAATTAATATCCTGCAAGACACAGGTATAGTTATAAATAATAAACATTATTATAAAACTCGACTATGAATATCGACCTCAAACTCTCCAACTCAAACCAGTGGCATAAAACGTAAGAATAGCCAGAATAAAGAATATAAAATATAATCGTACTAATAAGTTTATAATTTACATATATGTATAAGTTTTAACAGAATTAACTGTTTTTATAGGAAAACAACTTGATTGATGCATGGTCGAATTAAATGCTACAGAAAAATAGCATATAAGTGCACATGGTAGAAGCAATTTTGATTCAATGCTATTTAAATTTTAATATACTTCTTATAATCCGCTAAAAAAACCTAAAAATAACTTTAAAATAACTAAAAAATTATTTAAAAGAAAGACAAACATTTTGTAGTAATTTACTACAATATGTTACATTATAAGTTTCCGATGATTGAAATTACACATACAATTGCATATACACAAATTGGCAGATATGACTGCTATCTGCCTATACAGGCAGATAATGAAAAAAAAAAAACGCATACAAGTTTTTGATAAACTTGTAACAACTCTAAACACTTTGTTGCCTGAAAATACAAACAATGAATAATCTCTGTGATATACCATCTCTCTATGTTAAGTAAGCATATTCAATATATTCTATAATACTATTACTCAACTATTATTATATTTTTGATTTTATATTTTGATACTACAATTTTTTTAGGAACCCCATAGAAATATTGAAGAGCGATATTACACATATATCAAAAGATTCATCCTGTCCGTGATCATATATTTTTTGTAACTTAAATCTTATGTATGACATTATTTTTCTATTTTTATTTCATTGAATTTTGCTTTTAATTTTTTGTTTCTTTTACATAATAATTTGTATTTTTACATAATTTCATTTTATGTGTATTACATAAAATTCAATTTTAATTTTAAGTTAAATATATATTTTCGTTAAATAATATAGATTGCGTAATATGTATAAAATAATATAAAATGTATAAAAGTAGCGTGCTACGACTGATATTACCAAATAATGGGTAATTATTCAGTTTAGCGACCTCACCTCAGAAATTTATGAAAATAGGCTTATTCCATGCTTTTGCTCGAAACGAAAGAATCTGACCGAAAAAAGTGTCGCTTTGCTCTACGAAGCGAGATATTTGCAGTTAAAGTTGATAGGGAATGTAAGGGATAGGAAATCTATCGTACCAACTAAAATGTAACGACACGAACATGTTTAGTAGCCATGTGTGCATGTGTTTTAGTTACTTGTCGCTAGTAGAACGTTCGAAATTTAAATTTTATTACTTTTCAGTAACACAAATGAAACGCGACAATGTTATTGTTATTGTTAGGTATATCTACATCGCACGCATGTTGTTGAGTCGTATTCGCATGTACGATGTACAATTTACTGAAATTTGGGCACTTAACGTATGATAATGAAGAGCTAGTAGATTTTTAAATATAGCATGGTATTTTGGCATCTAAAATTAAGTGTGATAAATGTGGTAACGACATTAATATTGGTAAAGTTTCATTGGTATCAATGCAGAAAGCGGTGCGCAATAAAAAACATATACAAGAAAAGTGTTTCGATACAGTGCGACTTTAAAAGAAGTACAAAAGGTTCAACTTGGTTCAACAGAAGTCATCTTGATGTGGCAACAATATGTAAAATTGTTGCATGTTTTTTAACGTTACGACATCCACGTTAAGATGACACACAGAACAAAACTGGCGTCTCGGCTACGATTGTAGATTAGTTCAATTTTTGCTGAAAAATAATTATATTTTAATATATGTTAAGAATTGTATATGTGCTTAAGAAAAAAATTTACAATAATATAAAATATTAATTCTCGATATTATCTTTAACAGATCTAATTTATAGATCTGTATTCTGAGCCAAAGAAAATAGTGAAAAAATTAGTGGTCTAGGACACTCTGTTGAAACAGACAAGGCAAAAATTGGAAATACACTCATGACACAGAGTTCGAAAACAGAAATACAATTGTGGTCGACTTGTAAAAGGTCATTAGATTTTTGGAGGATACAAACAAGAAACAAAAAAGATTTTTATCATTCCAGTCGAAAACAGAACAGAAGATACATTATTACAATGTATAAAACAATGGATACTTTCTAGGATAATTATTTTAGATTGTTGAAAGTCTTACAATTGTTTAAACAATGAAGGCTTCGAATATCTGACAGTAAATCATACATATAACATTGTTGATCTAGAAACTGGTAAGAAATGTTTAAAATTACAAATATATTTTACAAATAACCATGTTCTAATATATTTTTTTAATTTAGAGGCGTACACATCTAACATATATGTTTAGAGAAAAGTTCAGGAAAATATTCCAAAATACAGAACCAGATCCAAACAAATTTTTGAATATTTATCCAAATTTTTCTTCAAACTATCTATAGTCGAACGGATAGAAATCTTTGATTTGATCGCGAAGATGTATCCTCCAATTACTTCTGAAGATCAGTCAAGAACCTGTGAAAAATAGTACTGTATCATAAAAACAAGTTTCATCATTGATATCATAACGTTATTATCAATGTTATTATTAATTTGTAACGATGATTCTTTTCTTTGCCAGTAGAAATTAAAACTCGAAATTAAAACTCGATATTTATTAATCTCCTAAAAATGGAAATCGAATCTAGATTTCAAAATGTTGCTGAATCACTGCGGTTTAAAGTCTGACAAAACCAAGTCGGCTCGCAGCTCACCAATCATATGCCAGTTTGATGTCAACTAGTCCCCTTTCATTCGAGTTATTATTAATACTTCATTTTTACATTTAATTATAGATACCAAAATACCATGCTGTATTTAAAAATATATTAGTCCTTTATTATAGTAAAAACTTATATTTTGTATTATATATAAATTATGCTATAGTTATAACAATATATAATAAATTATAATTTATATATAATTCACATTCATTTTTTTAAGAGCAATATTTCTGCACATAAGCAATGTTATTGTTATAGATCATTTGCGAAGGGATCCCAAGGGCAAAGTCTCCTGACCAGGGGGGTTGGGGGAGCTTCGCATTATCACGAAACGAATTCTCTATTACGAAAAAAAATTTGCTGTCGCATTCTATGATTCATCGCAAATATCGCCTGTCTCTGAGCTACTGTGTATTGTAAAAACCGATACGTTGTTCGATTTAAATATACGGAATGGATCGGCAAGACTTCTATGCAAAGTAGGATGCTTCGACTCGCGATTCTACCATGTCCACCTCTTGCATACAGGGTCTAAGCTGATCTTTTTGGTTTCTACCATTTTTAGCATATCGTAAGCAGACGGCACACGGTACGAGTTTTCGTAGTAAGTAGATCGCATACGAGTTAGCTACTAAGCACGAGAGTAAGAGAGAGCGAAAGACGCTCGCTTTCTCTCGCTCTCATGCGTAGTGGGGGCAACATTGGTTGCTATGGTCGCGTTCCGATATTCACTGCCAGTACTAAAAATCTATAGTTTACGTTACGTTTACTATTGGAACGCAGCCTATGAAAAACACAGGCAATAGAAACAGGGAATAAAGGTCCTTGCACAATGCCAGGCAACAGGTAATAGGAATAGAGAATAATGTAGGAAAGAAAAAGAGAGAAATAGCTTTCCTCTCTTTCTCTTCTATGTTATTTCCTGTTCCTATTGCCTGTTGCCTGGCATTGTGTAAGGGGCTTTACTCGTATGCGATCTACTACGAAAAATCGTACCGTGTGCCATCGGCTTAAGTCGGTAGATTAAACACATGCATGTATGACCGTTATGCATTCTCATTTCGCCGGTATGATTTCCTAACTTATCAAGTCAACTTTAACTACATATATCTCGCTTCATAGAGCAGAGCGATACTTTTTTCGGTCAGATTCTTTCGTCTTGAGCAAAAAGCATTGAATAAGCCTATTTTCATTGATTTCTGAGGTGAAGCTAAACTGAATTACCGATATTATTCTAACTTTCTGTTTTTGAAATAGCGAGAACATTGATCTTTGCTGAACTTGACCTTGCAAAGACCTTACAAAAACGTTATAGTAAGCTCACCGATACGCAGATTGACTATTAATCCTCGTCGACTTCTCACTGCTCTTCACTCGTTCAGACCACTTGGGGAACATTTGGACTCACATCGTTGGCACAAAACACACTTTTCTCGTCAAAGGATCGCACGAAAGAACGAGATCAAGCGACGAACCAGAAATATGACGCACAAGTTTACAGTGGAGGGGATATTCTGGCGCGCAAGCAAGAGCTAAAGACGTAAACATTGGTTGCTATGGTCGCGTTCCGATATTCACTGCCAGTACTAAAAATCTATAGTTTACGTTACGTTTACTATTGGAACGCAGCCTATGAAAAACACAGGCATATAGAAACAGGGAATAACGGTAGAGAGTGAAAGTCAACCAATCACAAAAGCTCTTTGGCTTTTCTGATTGGTTGACTTTCACTCTCTACTGTTATTCCCTGTTCCTATTGCCTGTGTTTTTCATTGGGTGTTTACGATAATTCGGTTAATCGCACACGGTACGATTTTTCGTACTAGTTTGCTTACGAGAGCCAATAAAGATGTAGAATTTTAGATCAAGTGATTTAAAGCTTAATCCTAATTGGCTCTCGTAAGCTACGAAAAATCGTATCGTATGCCGCAGGCTTTAAGTTAAGCAATCACAATCATTCTTCACTCACTCCAAAACGTTTGTAGCTTCAAATGGATATTACAACTCTACAAATATTGTTCTAAAATGCCATGTTATTAAAAATAATTATAAAAAGGTGAATATAAAAATAATTGACATTAAGAATAAACACATTATACGTAACATGATATTTTATTTTATACATTCGTTTTCCTTGTTATCACAGTGGCTTAAATATTAATGTTTTAGATTTATCATACATTGATACATACATACACACATTTTGTTATCTATGTAATGTTAGATTAAATAAATTTATATCTCAAACATTTACCTTTTCACTTCCTTCAACAAGTCGAACCTAACACAAAACATTACTTATTAGGGTTGCATTCCAAAACGTCTTATTTGAGGAAAATTTTACTCAATCTCTATAGTATATGTGACGTGAGCTATAGAGTATTGAGTAAAATTTTCCTCAAATAAGACGTTTTGGAATGCAACCCTAACCTATAAGAATTTGGTAACAATCGCTGATTGGTCAACCACATCCTTGGGACTGATCTTATATTCTTAGGTTGCATTCCAAAACGTCTTATTTGAGGAAAATTTTACTCAATTTCTATAGTATATGTGACGTGAGCTATAGAGTATTGAGTAAAATTTTCCTCAATACTCTATAGCTCACGTCACATATACTATAGAAATTGAGTAAAATTTTCCTCAAATAAAACGTTTTGGAATGTAACCTTACATCATGATGTCACCCTTATTGTCTATGAGCGTTTTCAAATGAACACATTTAAATTTATCCAAAAACGACGAATATTGATTTTACAAACTTACTTGTGATTATCTCTAATAAAAAATAATATATAAGAAATTTGTTTTATTAATTTTTAAATATTTCTAAATATAAATGGCTACGTTTACATCGTGGACTTGATACGCGTATCAAATAGTAAATAACTAGTACATTGATTCAGCTATTGGCTGATGAGCTCAAATATACTACTTGATACGCATATCAAGTGCTCGATGTAAACTAGGCCAATAATTTTTTGTTTAAATACGATAATTTGGCGCCACATGTATGACAAGCGCCCTCTCGGAACCTAAGAATGCTGGGTTCATTCGGATGAGACATGGGACACATATAGGTTAGGCGCTGAAGAGTGGTGTTCTATCCTGTGACGTTCGTGAAGATGCGATCAAATTACTACGAGGTACTTGACTGCAGTGAAAACTCCACTCAAGAGGAGATCAAGCGCGCTTATCATCGACGCTTACTGCAGTTCCATCCCGATAAAAATGACTCCGCGAACATCCAGGAGTTTCACGATGTCAAGGAGGCCTGGCGGATACTCGGACATCCACAATCTAGGAAGAAGTATGATGCGATCTGCAAACAGAAGCAATTAGAGGAAGAAGATAATCCCGTGTACGCGCGTCTCTCACCGAACGACCTCGAGGAATCCGTTCTCGAAGACACATTATTTTATCGCTGCAGATGTGGCGAAAATTATTCCATCGAGCGAGAGGTCCTTCAGGAAAAGAATACTGTACTTCAAGTGATGTGCAATGGCTGTACGCTTATTATCATTGTTGAGACATAACTCAACATTTATGCTACAAACTTATCTCTTTGTTTCTTTTTTTTTAACACCTGTAAGACATTATTTATTTGATCAAATGTAAGGAAAAAGATGAGACAAGATGTATCTTCTACATTTGACTGTGTGGTATGGCGAGATAATATTCGAAGCTGTATAGAAAGAGGTCGAAATCGAACATTTATTTTGTACAAAATATGTTTCTTAGCACATGTGTACAGTTGTAATAAATTTAAAAAAAAAACAAAATCTAAAATATGCAGCAACATCTTTTTTCTATTTCTTATAAAAAAATGATACAACAGGTAACACATTCTTATAATATAAACTATTGAGCAATATACAAATAAACACGACACCTAGTCTAACCTAGGTCCAATAATAAAGATGCATTTGCACAGATTGCATTATCCAATAATGTCGTTCATGACGTGATTCAGTAGAATTCATATAAAATTCTTGTCATTGACAATTGATGCAATGTTCTAAGTCTTCATAATCAATTTGCACTAAATGTAAAGATCTGGCTAATACAAATATTCTCTTTTTAGCTTAATCAAGTTTATTCAATATTTGTAAAATTAAAATATTTTATGAAAAACTAAGACATAGTAAGCATGTTCTGCTTTGCTATTCTGTAAGTCTGTACTGGTTTATTATTCTGTAATTCTGTATTGCACGGAACAAGTGCACCATATTTGTATATTGCACTATGACGGAGTGAAACATATAATATTGGAAGTAGATTTTTTACTGCAAGAAAAGCTTATTAACTGAATTTTCTTGGTTTGAATAGTTTTGCTTCAATTGCTTAAAAAATCTTATTGTTCCTTTAATAAACATCAATTATGAAAATATTGAAACGTTTATAAAAATATTTGTTTTTAACCAGACCTATGTTTATATGCAAGTAAAATCTAAAGTTACATGATTAGGAAATATCGAAGCTGACAGTTTGATAAAATCAGTTTGACAAATTGGCCAACAAATTACACAAGTTCAAAGTTTCTCGTAAAAAAATCTGTATGATACGAATGACGTGTCAGAATTGTCGACAGTTTTCTCGTTTTGCCTCAGGAGGTATGAGATTCTTCAATCAATGTCATTTTGCCTTGCAGTTTCAGTCGCCTCGTTTTCGTCTGCCACCGTTGACAAATGCTCCTAAATGCCCACATAATAAACCTGTTATACTTACAATGAATTTCATTAGGGATGTTTGCTATTTTTGCATCGTCGATGATTCCACTGAATCGTTATAACAGCGAAAATTCAGAAGTACACTGATAAGCTCCTCTTTTTTCTCTTCCTCCCTCCCTCCCTCCTCCCTCCTTCCCGTTTACGAGTTTTATAAATCTTACGTTTGTACACCACAACAACGCGCGTGCGCTCCGACAAAACGATATAATTGTAATTTTTCGACGGACACTTCAATCCATCTGGAGATCATACACATCTCCCGTTCTCTTTTCGGTTTTTCCCTTCCCTCCCGCTCCTTCCCCTGTAAAAACTTCGCCCGATTTTTACGGCACGTACACAGTCTTATCACAATCACACCATGTAATATATAAATCATTGTACAGCGTAGATTAGTTTTTAGACTACTTAGTTGAAAATATGTACAGAAGTCGTACAAAGGGGGCGATTAGGTCCACATGGTGGAGCTCACTATTTTACCTCAACATCAAAATCGAGGACAAGCAGTTTCGTCTCCTCGGTACCGTTACGACTACCTACTGCACACACTAGTTTCGTATCACTCGCTCGAATTCTCCACACAACACCGCCGCTACCCCCACTTTCCAGAGCAACTAGATTCCTAATGAAATCACCTGCGAACATAATACAAGTTATTTTTGACGATGCACATTTCGAAATTTTAGATAAGCAGGGATAAAGGAAAATATACAAACCAGTCTTAACATCCCAGAGTTTTACTGTACCATCATCAGAGGACGTAATCACAAAATGGCTATTAAACTGAAGGCAAGTGACCGCTGATTGATGTTTGTTCGGACCGGAAAGAGTTTGAAGGCAGTGACCGCTAACAATGTCCCACACTTTAACGGTGGAATCAGCATTGCCTGATACTAAGATATTATTGCGCAACTCCATCCCCGAGGTGAGAGATTGATGGCCCATCAGAGTATGTCTACAAGCACCCGTTTCTACCTCCCACACTCTTATACTTGTGTCCAATGATCCGCTAACAACGTGCACACCATCGAACTAACGAGAGAAAACAGCAAATAGACACTTGTCAATGCCTAAAGAGATCAAAAGTGATCCAAAAGTAACATGTATGGTAACACTTACCTGGAGGGAATAAACACGGTTAGTATGTCCTTGTAAGGTATGAAGGCACTCCTCACGTTCCGGATTCCAAACTTTGACCATATAGTCGTAGGCACCACTGACCACCAACTTTCCATCATATTGCACACATCTGACCGCCGCTAAATGCCCCACGAGCACATGTAAGCACTCCCCCGTGTCCACCTGCCACACTCTTAGTGTCGCGTCTCTGCTGCCACTAACAACTTTGTTACCGTGCAGATGCATACATCTAACAGTCGAAGTGTGACCATATAATGTATGAATGCATTGGCCAGTCTCCGCATTCCAAACTTTCAAAGTACGGTCCGTACTACCACTGATAACAATCGTACCAGACATCTGCGAAGACCATACGCCCCCGGTGTGTCCAACCAATGTCCGTAAACACTGAAACATCGAGAAAAACAGACATTCATCATCTTCCTTCATAACAGCTAAATCTTGTTATCTTTATGCAGTTACGCATTTACCTTGCCTGTGACGGCGGACCATACTTTGAGAGTATTGTCATCAGAACCACTAACTATCCGATTGCCAGAGAACTGAAGGCATGTAATAACATGGTCGTCATGACCTTTCAACACTTTCGGAGTGCGGATCGGCTTCGTTCTCCAATTCATTTTAATATTGTGCTGCCGCATGTAAGCTTGCTTCCACGGCGACGAGTTATGGTTGTTGCTGCGACAGTTCTTTCGTTTCGGCGGTGGTAGATCTTTCAAATCCTCTATACCAGCTGCCTTGCACTTCTCTTTCCAGAGTAGATTGTCATCGGCTAGGAACCGCCAGTTTCGACAAGTCTGTGCTGCTCTCAAAAGATCCTTCGGCTCTAAGAAGGCCAATACTGACAACGCTAACTCTTTTGGTAACAACGATATGAAATCTCGCTGAAACTGTGGCTCTATCACCTGCATCATGTGGCGCACTTGTGTAGGCTCGCATCTCTCAATTAGTTCATCTATCGCTAACATTCTTTCTGCATTTGACCATCTCTGCAACAAGTTGTTTTCCATTACTTTTTTAAAAAGATCTACCGAATATAATTGATTATACAATTTTCTCTAATTCTGTCGACATAACTTTTTTATTATTGTAATATTTGCTAGAAATATTAAAGCTTTAGATACCTGAAATTGTAAAAGCCAACTACTCATTTCTGGAGGAGGATTATCCTTGGTAGGTATGACACATCTCACGTGTTTACCTTTATCATCTAGTTTTCTTGGAGTCCTAAAAAGAGACAAATATTAAAATCCATTATAACTATAATTTCTAAAATAACAAACTATTTCTATTTTAATAACAAGTAATACAACACTCACATTGTATGAGACTTTTCTTCTGGATTAAGTTTTTTACAAGGTAGACAACATTCTGTTTCACTTTTTCTTTTTCTCTGAGGCTGGACACCATCAGATGGCACACAATTATGTGATACTGGACTCTGAATCTGTTCAGAGAGAACTGCTTGAGACTGTGACACAGGTGACTGACAAGTGTTGCTCTCAACTTCTGCTGTACATTCAGTATCGCAGAACAATCCACTGTCGCTAATCTAGAAACAGCAAAACGTTAATTAGAAGAATATTGCTAAATCTATAAAATTATAAATTTAATAAAAAGAAATTGAATCAATGTTTATCTCATTTGTGATAAAGACAAAGCTAAAGGAGCAGTTACTACTATAGTTTATTAAAAATAAAATAAAATTACAATTAGTGACTTACCTCACTTTCTCCTTCGCTAGTTTCTTCATCGCCCTCCTCTTCATCATCTCCATAATCCTCGGATTCCTCGTCTTGTGGCAACACTGAATGCATAGGATCCAAGGAACTTGGCCCTGGAATTCCCTCAATACCTTCAATCGGACTAGGACTGGCACCACCTAGCTTATTATTGTCAGATATATTGTTGGAGGATGAAGGAGGGACAGACATTACTATACGTAGTATTGGGTTTGTGGGTGTAAGTGTACCTAAATAACATAAAAGTTAGTTGTTAGCATTGGCGGACAAGTCGTTACATGATATCTCTCAAATTTTCATCTGTATTTTACAATAAATTAATTATAATTCCAGCATGAGTCTAATAGAAAACACAGTGTGTCGTTATCTCGTCGAGTCGCAAAGGATCGTACGGAGTTCCAAAAGCTATCAAGAAAAGAAAAAATAATAAAGATAAAAAGAGACGAGAATTGCAGATTGAAATCCATCGAATGATTATCGCCGTCACCGCGAGAAATTAACCTAACCTTGAACTCTTCGTGCCGCAGGCGTGCAACCGCAACTCGCGACTTGACATGGCCAAAGATATCAGACGACAACGAGACAACGACGACCTCGTGCATCTGCCCAAATGACGCAAATTCGCGACAAATTGCGTGCAACACAAGGAACTACGAGAAGCAACGTAAAAACGGGAGGGGTCTATACTTAGGACGGGCGCCGTTCCCAGTCGTCAGCCTCTCACGGTCGATCGACGACGGTCCCTCGATGCGACGGGGAGGCTGCGTGGGGTTCGGTGCAAGTCGGTGATGCTGTCGGCGACGACGTGATGCCTCTATCAAAGGAGCATGGCATTCATCTCTCTGCGTGCGGGTGGGGGCGATGTTAGGTTAGAAACACGGACGATACACGAGCGATGCAACGAGAAAGATTGGCGTGAATCTAGAGCAGCGTGGACGTCGAAAGATAGACGAGCGACGGGCGTAAATATGACGAGCGGGAGAAATCCATCGGGCGGTCTCCTTGGCGATTTTACTGGATTTTTACCTCCGCACCTCCCGACTCCTACGTTTGCACGACAGGTACACATACGCACACATATATACATGACGTCAGGGCACGTGCGCACGCGACCATTCTCTGTCGCGCTTGCAAGTAATGTTTTCGGAGCTTAAGGTCGGGTATAGGTGTAGTAGGCTTTAAGCTGTAAGAAGCTGACCAATCACAATCGATTATTTTCTTCGTCTATAAAGCCTTGTATCCACAATAGCATAAATCGGTCCGAGATCTTGATCTGAGAAATATATAGTCAATCAGCTTGCAATTTTTTTTTAAGAGGCAATTTTATTGACTGAACACTTCTCGGGTCAAGATCTCGGACAGATTTCTGGTATCGTGGACACAAGGCTTAAGGCTGGTTCCGCAATAGGTTAAAGTCCTATAATCAGAGAAGCGCGATCTTGTTCCTATTTTCTGATTGGTCGATTGTAGCCTCTGTTAGGCCCGCAAAATCCCACGTGACCCATGTGTTGTGTTGTTTATATAAAATGTAAATAAATACACACTTGTAATTACGATAATTACGAAGTAAAAATGTTTTTTCTCTGTTAAATAACAGTAGGAGGCGCTCCCCCACTACCGTACAAGGGTCCTCCGTGCAAGGATCACTCCTGTGATCACGCTGTGCCTCAGGAGCGTTCCTATGTAAAAGACAGGCAGGGGCGTATCTTCCGCTAAATCGTCCTTGTTAATTTTAATTTTTAAATAATGGAATTATATAAATAATAGAATATAAAAATTTTTATTATTAATATATTTTATATGCAATCTATAATACACGTTTTTTATAAGTTATAAGGCTTTTTACGTGACGTAAACTATAGATTTTTAGTACTGGCAGTGAATGGCTACGTTTACATCGTGGACTTGATACGCGTTTCAAATAGTAAATAACTAGTACATTGATTCAGCTATTGACTGATCAGCTCAAATATACTACTTGATACGCGTATCAAGGGTGCGTTCCGATATTCACTGGCAGTACTGATGATGTGACGTCATTCAGTAGCGCTGTAAACGCGTTCCGTTATTACTAACGCTGCTTTTTCTGTACTTCGTATCGTAATAACGGAACGAATCCGCAGTATACTGTGATTGTCGCGATTGACAACTTTATACTTTTAACCTATTTGCAATGGATAAAATTATGACATCTCAGCTTGCAAGATGCTTGCAATTAGTGCAATCATCAGACAGCGATTCTTCAGACAACGAGGAAAATATATTATTATTATTATTAAGAAATGAAACAAATTGAATACCACGTGTACGCTGCAAAAATTATATTGAAAACGTGGTGCCCTTATACACAAATAAAGAATTTCAAATGCACTTTCGTGCTTTTTCTGCATCTTCACTGTTTACAAATATTTTGTACTCTCCATTATTCTCAGCGTCTATAAACCACATTTCTTTCATGGACGCCGCCATGTTTTCACTACGAATGCCTCACCTCGCGAGCCGCAGTAACGAAAGCAGGAAATGACGACAAAATCTATGACGTCATATATGCACACAATTGCTTTGAAAGTTTACTGTCGTGTATATCGGAACAGCATTCGCAGTGCTGCCAGTACTGCCAATGACTGCCAGTGAATATCGGAACGCACCCCAAGTGCACGATGTAAACTAGGCCAGTGACATAAATCGACACAAGCATCATTCTATCTTTTTTTAACATTCATAAATAACAAAGATAGAATGATACTTGTATCGATTTGTGTCGTTAAATGGAAAGCACCCTATGTTTGTACCGTACATGTTGTCATGCTTTCTATTACGGTACGGGCCGGTCTATGTATTTAAGTTTATGGCTGCATCTTGTCGGTATGACAGATTTTCTAACCTGTCAAGTTGTGTACTTTAACGATTAATATCTCGGTTCGAAGGGCAGAGCGACGCTTTTTTCTACCGGATATTTTCGTTTCGTGCAAAAACGCATCGATTAAGCTTAATTTTATCCATTTTTTTAGGTGAGGCTCCTAAATTGTACGATTATCCTGCTGTGTTGATCCTTTTTCATGTAAAAGCTATCACTGTAATAATTTAGACAAAATTCATCGTCCTTTTTGTCGTTCAAATAATCAGTTTTAGTGACTCGAAAATGTATCTTTATTGTGTGTCGATTATGAAATTTTATCGAAGATAAAAATTTATAAAATTTACAATAACATTTGTTTTTTTTAAATAAGAGTGCAAAATGTCAGATGACGTAAAGATTTTGCTGAAGGAGGCTCGCGAATTCTTCAAGCAAAATGAATACCTGGAAGTTATGAAGAAATGCAAGAAGATTTTGAAGAAAGACAAGCATAATTATGCAGCATTGCTTCTGTTAGCCCGTTCCATGCAAGAGATAGAAGAATTTGAATCACAGGTACCCTTCATTCTTCAAAAGGCTGTAGAGGTACAACCAAATAATCCTTTAGCCTGGCAAGGCTTAGTAGCATATTACGAGAAAGCTCCACAGGATCACAATAACTGGGAAAAGTTGGCTCCAGCCTATTGCAAATTGTTGCAGTTGAATAGGTAAGATATTGCAATTCTTAGAAAATCTTAAACTGTATAAAGATTAGAGAGAAGAGATAAACATCTGTTTTAGTGATTCTCCTAAATTCACACATTTTGTAAATAAAATTTCTGAGATTGTCTTGCGTATCAAGAATGATGACATATTGTCCGAAGTATTAAGCACATTAAGCGTATTACGAGAGGTTTCTACCAAAGAGAAAATAAATTTGATCGATAAGACACTAGTGTGGGTTTTATCAGAGTATCCTAGTAATAGTATAAACAAGCATCAGGAGCTTTATGAAAATGTGTTAGCATCTGTAATAAAAGATGTAGATCTAGTGAACAGACAAGAGTATTACAGGAAATATTTAAAAATGCTATATGATGCAAATAAATTGACAATACTGCTAACAGCTGCTCAAGACATGCATATTCAATTCCCACAGGATGCTTGTCCTCTAGGTAAATTATCCTTCAATTCTTACTGAAATTTTTGATATACTGATATACTCGCATGATGTAATTAATTCCTTTGTGCAATAGAATGGTTGTGCCACATCTATTACGAAAAGATTGCATTATGTGAAAATGAACTAGAGATTGATATAACTCAGTTTTATGAGTCACTTTTCAAGCTGAATACAAATTCCGAGGCTGCTTTTATTGCAAAGGCAGCATATTTGAAGAAAACAGACAAGTTAATTGACTCACGCGATTGTTTGAAACAAGTAATCTCATTAAATGCACAATCGTTTTATGCTTGGTTTATGTTAAGCCAAATACATTACAAGCTTTACTGCTGGGAAGAAACTGAGAATGCTTCCAAAAAAGCATTACAATTGATGAAACCCTGTTTAAAGGACAAATTTCAATATGGAATTAAGTTGAGGTTGCTTGAAGCGATAAGTAGAAGCAGTAACGAACAGAAATTGATGGAAGCGCATCAGATGTGTAAAGAAGTGGGTATTACTTAACATAAACATTATAAGTTTTTTTTTATTAATGTATAATATACATAAAAATAATTAAATAATTTGTTTTCAGCTGTTAAACATCGAGTCTTCCATACAATTGCAAGTGATACATGCACGCACAAGTATATTACTGGATGAACCAGATGTTACTGCTATATTAAATAACTTGGAATCTCAGAATGAAACTAAGCTCCAAGCTTTCACTCTCAAAGCTTTGTACTTAAAAAGGCATAAACAGTACGAGGAAGCTATTAATACTCTTGAGCTAGCTTTAGAAAATTCTGAAGCTTGGTTCCTGTTTGGTAAAATCTATTGGGATATAGGAGACTACAATCACAGTCTGATGGCATTCTTAAATGGCGTTCAAGCGGATTGCAATAATTGGGAATGCATGATTTACTTAGGACATTATTATCGCGAACATAATGACATAGAACGTTCAAGAAAGTGTTACCATGCTGCGTTGCAAATCAACCCAAATTCCGAGGAAGCTGGTATCGGACTAAGCACAGCTTATCGTCTTCTCAAGAATACCGTAAGCATCATACGAACAAGTTTTTCTATTTTCTTTTAAATACAAATTTATATGACGACTGTTCCGACCGATATTATGTATTGTTGTTTAGGATGCCAATATACAACTGTTACAAAGGATAACTATGCAAGGTACTGGGCCAAGATGGGCTTGGCTTCAACTGGGTTTGCATTATTTAGATCAAGGTGACGCGGAACAAGCTATCACGGCATTACAACATGTGATCAGAGCCGATCCTAATGACAAGTACACATAAATATAATTCTATATATATTATTATATATTGTATTGTGTTGTAATATAGAGTACTATGTTATACTCCTTGTAATAAAAGCTAAATTTCTACTTTATACAGTCACAACTGGGAATCTCTGGCGGATGCATATTTAATACGCGGTGCTCACACATCGGCACTAAAATCGTATCAACGCGCGCTACAGCTGAGCCCAGGATCCTTGTATCCCATGATACAACTTGCAAATATCAAATTGGTAAATAAAATTCTTGAAAATGTAGATAACGTAATATTCATGTAAAATCTTTTAGCTCATTGGTCAACATAAAGAAGCTAAAGAAGACTTCGAGAGTATATTACAGAACGATAAACAGCATATTCTTGCATTAAAAGGTCTAGTACAAGCATGTTTAGGTCTAGCTAAGGAAAATATTGCGAAACAGTTTTTATGTCGCGCGAGGGAAAACCTACAACAAGCAGCAGACAGTTTGATAGATGTTATTATGATACGTAGTGATCTACTCTGCAATTGGAAATTGTTGGGCGACGTGTGTTATAGAATAGTCACTTTACCAGAAAAGTATTGTTATTTAAGGATTAAATCTGTTTTAA
Source organism: Crematogaster levior (assembly GCA_901521435.1). Taxonomy (NCBI): domain Eukaryota; kingdom Metazoa; phylum Arthropoda; class Insecta; order Hymenoptera; family Formicidae; genus Crematogaster; species Crematogaster levior. Next base: position 89,009 of record CABEGB010000831.1, on the reverse strand, counting down.
TGAAGTGTGACAGTGCTGAGAAATATGTGAATATTAAAGGAGACGATATACTCATGTTATCAATAAGGTAAAAGAGGAGTTATTCACAAGCTATTTTGCAATATAAGAAGATGAGACTAATATTAATTAAATGCAATTATTAATATTTGCAAATTGCATGTATCGAATTTATAAATATTGTCATGAGATTTCATTAATGTTTCCATTTTTATGTTTTAAAGTCTAACTTTACCGACAAATTGTCTTATTTTTAGGTGTTTTTGTCGGGCAATATCTATACAAAATTCTGCATCATTATGGCATGATTTAGCGTGCTGTTATTCAATACAACTGAATCGTGATTCTACAGTCAATAAGAACGATGTAGCGGCTAAGTGTTACGCGGCTGCCAAACATGCCGTTAAACTCTGCCCGCAATCGTGGCTACATTGGAATATTTTGGGTATTATTTGTATGTCAGTATATGTAAAAAATTATGCTCTGGCTCAACATTGTTTCATCATGGCGATCGATAGAGAATCGAACAATGCAATAGCTTGGAGCAATTTGGGAGTATTGTACTTACATTTAGGTACCTAAAAGATACTTTTTTAAAAATTTTTATTAAAATTATACACAATTATTTATGTAACTATTGGTATGTTGTTGATATTCTAATTTAGGAGATATCTACAAAGCAAACGAAGCATTTTCTCGAGCACAACGTGCGGATCCTAGTTACGTGAATAGCTGGGTTGGACAAGCATTAATCGCAGACAAAACTCTGCGGAAGGAAGCGATGGATTTGTTCCGTCATTCGACGCAACTAGGTTATCACAATCAAGCGGCTCTAGGCTATGCTCATTGGGTACTTACTACTCTCTTGAATCCCGCAATGAAAAAAGATCCACTGTTAGTTTATGTTATCGAAAACATGCATGCGATACCTGCAGCATCTGACGTTCTCACTTGGTACACAGGTTAGCAGATGACATTATCAACTTGATGTGATACTTTCTTCTTTAAGACAAATTTCGACATTTTTTTAGAACGTGAGCCACATGACATTTATGCCTTAAATACCCATGGTTTATTATTGGAACGACTAAAATTGTATAATACGGCAGCTAAGCAATTTGCCACAGCTTTAAGACTAAGTGAGGACGACGAAAGAGATATGATATCTATAAACTTAGCACGTATCCTGATTCAAATTGGAAAATACGAAGAAGCGGTAGTATTATGCAAACAAATAAAATGTGCAAATTTCAACTCTCAGTGTCATCTAGCATTATCTTTATTCAAAGGTATGGAAATCTTAAAAATTATTTTTATTTTATTGAAATATTAGTTTCCTAAACTGGTTACCATTTATGTCATACTCTATTTATTTTTAATTCTTCGCAATTTCTTATAAAACAGATTAAACCTAAAGAGATCTAAATCCATCAACCATGTTCACACATGGAAATTTTTAGAAATTACATATTTAAATTTATACACATGACACAAATATAACTTATAAAAGAAAAGAGATCGCCTTCCCCCTCCCCAGTTGCAAATCTGAATAAACTTTTTACAGTTTTTAGGAGGAGGCCTCCTGAGTGCATATCTAAGATGTTAGATGTAGATGACCATTTAATAATAATTAAAAATTTTAGATTAACTTTTATACCGATGCGGAAGATGGAATGTCAAAGTAATTTGTAACAACGTGATAATTATATAATTCTTATTTTATTAATAGAAAAATAAATAAAAAAGATAGTAGGATTTGAACCTGGGGCAGTGTCGTGGTAAGACATCTTGTTTTCATGTACTTCTTTTTTATATATTTTTCTATTACTAAAATAATAGAATATTATATAATTATTTACTCAATTTGGAAGCAGAAAAGGTATTAGTAAATTTTTAAATAGGCAATATTCTTTCATACAATTACATTTTATTTCATACTATGTAAATTTAAAAATGATAATTATTGTAAAGACAAGGAAAGTAAAAACATTTTTGGCAATTGGACACTGAATAAAAGGCGGTTGATCGCATTCACATTTTGATTTTTGCCAATTCTTCAGAAAAGCAAACTTGCTTTACATTGAGGAAAACACTACGTTCATTAATAAAACCATGTATATTGAAGTATTCGTTGAAAAATCGATGATCTCAACTGATGATGAAGCAGAGAATGGAATGCTATCTGTTGATGAAATTTCTCGCTTATTTTCGAGAAGATAGGTAGTTTTGAATTTTCTTTATAAAATTTTCCACTTGTCGGTAGAAATATACATCGCACGGCTGGACCAATAGAGTACATTTCGGAGGAATTTTCAGTATGTTGAATTTCCCTCTTCATTGATGAATATATCATCGTACATTTCTACATTTGTTTAATCATGAATCCATCAGGAGAAAGTCATTTTGCTGTATGTACAGCAACATTGTTGATTTCAGAAATGAAATAAACAGTTCGCTGGTTAATTTGCTCGATTTTGAAACATACTACGACCATCTTTTGTTAATTTATCTATTTTTATTTGCACAACAGAACCGAAATTTCCTGCTGGTTCTTAAAAAATATGAGACAACAATTTTCCAGACATTGAATATTGGGCAATAAGTGTGAGACATTTTAGCTACTTTCTGAAACGACTGTCTTCTCTTCATTTGTAGTTTGGAAATGATCAAATGTTGATTGATATTGACGTCTAGTCTCTGATTTGTATTGATTATGAAATCAGGAGGAGATCGTGGAATGATACAGCGTATCATTTTTGTTAATTTTTTTGCAGCTTCTAATGTTTCTTCTAGTGATGCGGTATCTTTTCTAAACACATATTTTATTGCTTTTCTTTGCCGAATTTGATGCTTCTTCTTAAGTACTTTTACCCAAGTTAAAAAAAAAGATACCTTTGAAACGTTCCACTTCCCTGGAACTGACTCGTTGCTGCTAATGCCTACTGTTGCTCTCTTGCTGTAGTCGATTCCGAGCCTCTTTAAAATCAATATATATATATATATGTTCGATTATCAATTATACGTTTTTCATATTTGCTGTCACCAGTTACTATCGGTTCCTTCCGCCACTTAACATACTCTTTTTTCTTAGTAATTAAATTGTTTTTAATCTTAAAAATTGTAAACTCCAACTCGGATTTTGCCGAGCTACAGTAACAGTTTTGATCTTTATATTCAATTGGCACGTAATCAACGTCTTCTTTCTCTTTGCCTCTGCTTCACCATTCGCCAGCATTAGGTTCAGAAGCGACAACTTCTTCGTACACGTTGTGAATATCAGGCTCGTCCTCATCAATGAGATCGTCTTCTATATTTTTATATTCTACATCTAGTATCTCCAGAATATTTGTGTAGCAATTTCCTTGTCCACAATTTTTGCCTTTTCTGAAATACTTCTCAATAAATTGCTTGCCACTCGATTATCAACTCACAATAATTGTTCCGAATAAACAAGTCTTTTAGTAAATTTAAAAGTTTTTTTTAACGGATTTTTTATCTGCTGTATTAGAATAATGCGACAATGAAACCGTAGATACCATGTGTTCCATCTTTACAGACTGACAAAAATTCTAATCTACTTACTACGACAACTCACAACCAAATGATCAAAAATCGTAATTAACTAATGACTCATAAATATTTGTTATGAAAGAAAAGATAGAGGGAAAAACAAAAGAGAACAAATGTCAATGTTCAGTCTAATACTAAAAATAAGGATTTTATTCAACGTTCCAATGTCCGAAAATGTCTTTGCTTTCCTTGTTTTTACAATAATTATCATTTCAAGATTTATATAGTATGAAATAAAATGTAATTATATGAAAAATCAAAGAATATTGCCTATTTATTAATTTTTTAACACCTTTTCCGCTCCCAAATTAAATAAATAATTATATATTATTCTATTTTTATATATATATATATATATATATATATATATATTGTATAAAATTTTATTTAAAAAAAATAAATATGAGAACAACAGGATTCGTGCTCGGGTCAGCGTCATGTTTACATTTCCATCTTTCGCACAGATATATAAATTAAATCTGACATCTTTAATTGTTAATTATTATTAATTGGTTAACCACTTATACCTAATATCTTAGATATGTACTCAAGAAACCTTCCCCTAAAATTATAAAAGGTTGATTTGTGTTTTCTAACTGGAAAACCTCTCCTTGTTAGATGAAAATTAAAAAAATATCTTGTATATTTAGCCAAGCAGTATGAAGAATCATACAACACATATGAAGCAGCTTTACATTGGCTAGCAAATACTAGCGCGGATAAAGCGAATATCTTGTGCGCGATGGCCGCAATTGCTTACATGTTCCAAGGACCAGATGCTGTCAAGACCTTGTTATTCCAATGTATTCAAATAAAACCACCCATTATAACTGGTTTCTTAGCGACTGCCGCATTAGGAATTTTGCACGACGATGTTAATTTGACTTCTTTGGTACTAAATGAATTGAAATCATATGAAAATGATCACCAATACGGTTATCACATCGTCACACTATCAGCATACCATCAAGTTATTCAGGGAGATCTCACTCAAGCTACTCGAACACTTATCAAAGCTATTTTCAAGTATCCTAGTAAGTAATATTGTTATATTATTAGTTACATTATATTATTAGATGGCAGATGCCTACTAGCTTATCCTTTATAAGTATTGGTAGTATTAGTCCTTTATAAGTGTTGGTATTGTAGACGATGTTAGATACTGGGTACGCCTTGTTCGAGTTTTGCTTTTGAACAAAAATCTGGACATTTTCCGTAATTGTGCTCTAGCAACATTGAAGTTAAGCGGAAACATGTCCACGACTGATATCGTATATGTTGCTTGCGCATCAGCGTACAGTCATTTCGGCACGAAAGAGGGTCTCAGACAAGCTCAAAAAAATATATTTACATATCCCAGCAATATTGAGAGTTGGATTAATTTCGTTGAAATTCTTTTATTCAGGTTGGTACTATAGAAATAAAATATTAATCTGTTTTCAATTGTTGAGTAATCATATATACTTCATTTACAGAGATAAGGATTGCGTTCCAATTACTAATCGATGGATATTATCACTAATATCAGTTATAAAATCGCAATTTCAAACTTGTGACTCCAAAAACATGTTAGAATGGTTATTTCATATTGAAAGAGAACTTGGTAATCTCTAAGTTAACAAAATTTCGTAGTTTATACGAATCAAATATTATTATGGCTTATTGTAAAAAGTATGTAGCATATTTTTTTATGTTATAAAATTAAATAATAAATCTAAATTAACTAGAGCAATTGTATTAGTCTCTTATTGAATCTTATTGAAAAATGTATCAAGAAAAATATCTCTTTTAGAGATAGAGAGAGGTGTATTATTATTTAATAAAAGAACAAATGTGATTTTGTCACTGGTCGAAACAAATCGTGTTTATTTATTCAATCTTAAATTTATCTCGGATAAACTATCACATTAGGTTATATTGAGACAAATTCTACAACTTCCATGACATATTTCTATAAACATTACAAAAGATCTTGTATCGCCGGCCTGTTATTTTTATACATAAACATTCTTTGTCGCTGTGAAGCATTGTATTGTGACGGCATCTCTCGGTTAATTTTTCTCAGTCTCGATCTATCGAAATTTATTTCCGCGCAAATGTGATCTTCCATGAGCTGCAAAAATATGATTGTTAATCCTTTATTTTAATTACTGGACGATACTTAATTTGTTAAACTGATTTCACATACGCGTAAAAATTCTTTGTACAAAAATAATGTAAGAAATAGAATTATATAGAATAAATTTCCGATATATAATTAATATGATGATAATCAATGACAAATGATTATCTTGGCAGAACTTACTTCAGGGACGACATGATCATTCTTCTTTAATAAAGCAATCAACTTGTGAAGTTCAAAGTCTTCAGGGATATTTTCGTTTACCATAGTCTCTTCCAGCTTCTCAATCTAAAGTGAACAAATAAAATATGACATGCATATGTTATATATCGCTAAGTGAAGACTTTATAAACTGGATACGTACCACATCTCTGAAATAAGTTTCTTTTTTAAAATTCGGTCTGTCGTTCTCTAACGATCCTCTGAGTATGGGCACTATCTCAGTAAATCTCTTTAAATCTGTGTAAGCTACAACTTTCAAACATCTTATTTGGATATATCGCGCCTCTTTTATCGTACTTAAGATTTCTATAGCTATATGAGGCGCATTCTGCTTAATGGCTAGAGCTGCTAAAAATTGAGTGGCTCTACGCATGATTAAGAATTTCTTTTGGTCAATTTCTTTCCAGAGGTTTAAACCGTAATCTAATGTCTGTGGCGTATTCTGGAAAGCATTAAGAATAATTATGCAAAGTTAAAAGACAGTTAAAATTTAGTTGCGCTGCAAAAGTAATACCTCTTTATAACAAGCAGCCATAACTAATATCAAAGCATTCCTAGGATATCCATACTGGTCTATGTGCTTTTCTTTGATCATGTCATACACTTCTCTCATCTCCGCATACTTTTCATGTTTATATAACAGACTCAAGAGAATTTGACAAGTGATCAACTGATCAAAGAAATTCTCAAATTTGGGATCCTTGAAAGCGGTATATGCAAGATCTGGTTCGTCCAGGTAATAAAAGGTACGCATCACCACAGGACCAAAGACAAAAGTGCCAAATCTCAACTCCTGAGCTTGATTGTTAAATTTCGTCAGCATCTTGATAAGCAGCTCAATATCTTCGGGTTTCTTCTGAGCTAAATGCAACATGGACTTCAGATCTTCAGTGAAGACCATACTTGAATCACTGTTACATACTTCTTCCATTTTGCTGCGGAATGTATTCTCCACATTTAAAAATTGATTGCGGAAGTTTAATCGTGCATTTTCGTAACCTTGCAGACCCAGACTTTGGTCCGAATATAAGAATCTGCAAGCTGTAAAGTAAAAAATCATACATTGTGTTAAAAAAAAAACTCTTGCTTTAAACATGTAAAGAATACTTGTTAAAACATTTTAATTACGTTGTTGTTAAATTCTACTCGAATATATAATACAGACATATTCTGAAACGCGTATTAAATAAAATTATTGCGTGCACCAATATGTACGACATATAACACAAGTGGTATACGAGTCCTCGCAAGCAGAAATAATGTGAGGTTAAGTCGAATATTACGTACAGCTCAAAACGCTATTCCTCAGAATAGTATTGCTTGCCAGCCCGACATTGAATTTCATGAGACACCTCATTGTCGCTGCCATTTTGTTTATACAATCGTCTTCAATCCCTCTTTCTATACTTATATTTTAATCTTCTAATTATCGGTGAGCAGCACACTCAACGATACGAAGAACGAAGAAGGAAGAACCTGCGTACAGACCGGAATCGGGTATGTCTTGCATAGTAATACGTAACTTCCGGTTCAATAGTTCTTCTCTTTATGGTCTAGTTTACATCGTGCACTTGATACGCGTATCAAATAGTAAATAACTAGTACATTTATTCAGCTATTGGCTGATCAACTCAAATACACTACTTGATACGGTATCAAGTCCACGATGTAAACGTAGCCTATGGCACACTAAAGTTGCGTTCCGATATTCCCTACCAGTACTAAAAATCTATAGTTTACGTCACATAAACTATAGATGTTCCGTACTGGCAGTGAATATTGGAACGCAGCTTGATCCATTGGCCTAGTTTACATCGAGCACTTGATACGCGTATCAAGTAGTATATGGCCTAGTTTACATCGAGCACTTGATACGCGTATCAAGTAGTATATTTGAGCTGATCAGCCAATAGCTGAATCAATGTACTAGTTATTTACTATTTGATACGCGTATCAAGTGCACGATGTAAACTAAGCCTATTTGAGCTGATCAGCCAATAGCTGAATCAATGTACTAGTTATTTACTATTTGATACGCGTATCAAATAGTAAATAACTAGTACATTGATTCAGCTATTGGCTGATCAGCTCAAATATACTACTTGATACGCGTATCAAGTGCTCGATGTAAACTAGGCCATTGACAGTGCGATCCATTTGACATTTCCAAAGCTGCAAACGCTATTGCTACAAATACTTCCGATTAAGTGATCCATTAGCGTTATAAACATTATTAACACTACACAAATGGATCGCATATGAAGCATTGGAATCGTAGGTTGAAATGAAAATTGTTCAAATTTTTTTTTGGAGACAAAAATGGGCACAAAAATATAATTACTATGTGTAGCAATAAATTTTCAAAAGTATTGTGCTTATACATATGAAGACTCAAGTATAGAAATAATAAATACAATCGTACAAAAAATGGAAACGATAAAGAATCCAGGACGGATTTCAAAAATTGAAGGTTACATGGAACATTTAATTCCTTCATTGAACAGTATTCAGTTTCAATCTCACTTTCGGTACATATTGTTATATGACATTTGTTATAACACATTATTATATCAGAATTGGCGTCTAATAGTGACGTCTAATAGTTGTATTATTACCATTTTTAATGACAATTTTATTATTGTATGCAGTGTAAATATTAATGACGTTTAATCAATTTTTTTGCGTTTCCCGCTCTTTGCAGTATTCAAAAACTTCACCTTAACACTAGAAATTGTTATAGTACATGTCACGTATGCTATAGTACTTCTAGTACTATAGTGCAGCCGGGTGGGGAATCTGAACGCAACCCTTAAAACCGGGAACACATAAAAAACTTAAGCAGCAAGCAGTAGAACTTAAGCAAATCGATCAATCACATTTAATACTGCTTGATCATGATTGGTCGATTCGCTTAAGTTTTACTGCTTAAGTTTTTTTATGTACTCCCGGTTTTAATGATTACGACAGCGATGATAATTATCTGTATATACTGTAGTTATATTATAGTATATAACGCAACTCTCTTAAATTCTGCATGTGCGAAATTGTACTACACTTGTACGAACTAAGTAGATAACCAATCACATAGCCAATTTTCTATCGCACCTCTTTTCTCTATTTTCTCTATAGCTTTCTCTCAGCAGCATTTAAATAGTCATATAAATAAAAAATTAATAGAGTATATCTTAGTGAGCGAAAAATTAGAGTTAAAACCTATAAAAGAAAGTAAACACAATTGTTTAGTATTTAATATTTAATATAAATAATAAAAAAAGAAATGAAATTTAATTTAACAGCCGAAAAATTATTCACTTTTAGAGAGAATAGTTAATTCGTATAAAGATAGATTTTTAATTCTTTTTCAGAAAATACTTTTGATCTTAGCTTTGTTGTGGGTGCTGTTTCTCAGAAGATACAAAATATAGAAAAAATTAAGTCAATTCAAGTGTACAATGTGTTCGGAAGGAGTGTAATGACGATGTTATAAAGAAAAGACACTTCTTTCGTTTCCTAAAGAACATGATAGGTACAATTTTGTTTTAATTATTTTTTAGAACACAATTGTGTGTGTGTAATGCATCTCTTAATGTTTTAAAATAAATTGTTTTTTAACACATAAAAATATTTTTATTGTATACAAATGTAATTTGTTTTTCATTTATTAATTTTTATATTTGTTATATTAAGTATAAAATGTCCAATTTCCTTAACTGAATTTGAGAATCGATATCTCTGATACTTCACTTTGATAGTTTTCTTTTTATTGTGAAAGTACATCATCACTCCTTCAAACGCACATTTTGGTTTGTGATTGTCTTTCGAATTGTCTGTTTCAGAGCAATTTTTGTGAAACCATGGATAAGTAAAAAATTCATGTTATTTTCGAATATGAGTTCCGTCGTGGAACCAATGTATCACAGACAGCTCGAAACATCATCGAGGTTTTAGGCGAGGATGTGATTAATAAACGTACGTCGGTGGTTTGAGAAGTTCCGTTCTGGCGATTTTAATCTTGAAAATGAGCCACATGGGAGACCTGATCAAGGTGGATAATGACGAGCTGAAAACTCTAGTGGAAGCGGATACATCTCAAACTACGCGTGAATTAGCAGCAAGGTTTGACGTTACTATTCCAACAATATTTGATCATTTGAAACAAATCGGTAAGATAAAGAATCTGGATCAATGGGTTCCGCATGAATTAAACGAACGTTAGAAGAGAAATCGTCTCGAAGTTTGTCTTTCTTTGCTGTCATGGCATAAAGGCAAACCATTTTTACATCGTATTGTTATGTATGATGAAAAATTTTTTCGGATTTTTTTCAACAATCGCAAGCATTTGGCACAATCGTTGGATAAAGATGAAGTGTCGAAACACAGTCCGAAACCGAATATTCGCAAAAAAAAACTAATGGTGTCTGTTTGGTGGTCACTAGCATTACCCACTACAGCTTTATGAGACCTGGTCAATCGATTACAGAGGATGTCTACTACAACCAACTGAACGAAATGATGAAGGAGCTTGCGATTAAATAGAGATTGGTCAATAGAAACAGGTCAATCCTCTTGCAAGACAATGCTCGACCACATGTTGCACGAATAACGTTGCTCAAACTACAAGAGCTGGATTTGAAAACTTTCTGTCACCCACTGTATTCACCAGACCTTGCACCAACTGACCGTCTTCCAAGCATTAGATCACTTCTTGCAAGGCAAAATATTCAATTTTCAAAAAACTGTGAAAAATGCTTTTCGCAATTTGCCTCTTGCCCTCCAGGCTTCTTTGTTGCATAAACAAATTACCGTTAAGATGGCAAAACTGTGTAGATAGTTTAGGCGCATTTTGATTAATTGGATTGCTTCTTGTTTAAGATATATAATAAACCAAACTTTTCATTCAAAATCGGATATTTCATGTTTAATGATTTAATATATTAATTTTTAGATTCTCTAGATCTTCCTCTAGATTATTATTAATTTTTACATTCTTATATTTTTTATATTATATAATATTTTATAATATTCGAATTTCTTAGAAATTTAAAAGATATTTCTGTCATCATAGATTTAAAAAGAACATTTATAAACGATAATGCATCTGATCTAAAGATGTTTTTATTGTTGTGTGATGAGTTAGAAGTTCAAGATTTTTTTTCTATAATTTTTTTACATTATATTTGTTGTTTTATTTTATACCTTACATTTTATACCAATATTTTATACCTTACTTTCGAGAATGTAAAAATCAATTCATCAACATATTCAAAATAACAGATTTTTGTTAGACATTATTTTATGGTTTATTATGGCTATTTACAAATGTCTAAATATAAACAAAATTAAAATAAATGTAACATAGACTGAGTCTCTGTGACTGCGAGAGAGAAAACTATATTCACTAATATAATAAGAATGTTTCTGATTTAGAAATTGGAGACAATGTTTTTATCAACAAAATACATCTTGAATCTTAGTGGGAAAGATGTTTCTGATTGGACACATTATGTATTTTAAAAACTGTAAAAAATAGATATTGTAATAAAATAAATGGTACAATTAACAATTTGATTACGATTTAATATTTAACAAACTTTTCGAAAACTAACTTTTTAACTAGAAACTTTATAAGAGTATTTACACTAGAATAGCACTGTATCTAAAGCACTCTCTGACAATAATCCTTTATGATGATGCTATCTGTGTCATCATGGACTTGAAGTTATTAACACGTTTCACTAAACGTCGCTTTTCTTCTTGGAGAATTTTTACCTTTTTTCTGAGTTTTGTGATTTCGTCCATGGCTTGTGACCAATATTTACATCGGTTTTCAAGTGAGGACAAATGCATTAATCTAACCTGTTTTACATGTCTTGGTTGATACAAGATTTTTTTTACGTGACTGGAATACAGTACTGGATTGATTTGAAGGTGGTGAAGCCAGTATATTTTTAACATCTTCATGCAACTTGCTATCACTGTCATTAATACATAAAGACTGTGAGAGTAAAGAAGTTGACGAGCTTGAAACACTCTCAGGAACATCTATTATATAATCAAAAAGAGTAACTGAGTACCAATAAATCAAAAATAATGAAAAATAAATTGTATACAGAAATTTAATTTAGTATTTGTTGATAATTTTACTGATAATTTTTAAAATATCAATTTATCACTAGTTATTATATCAATAGTTAGTCATCAATTATATAGAGACATAGTTTCAAACCTGTCAAATGCTCTTGTTCTTTTTTTAGTGTTATCTCAAATTTTGAAGGAACAGCACCAGGTTTTAATTTGATCCTTTTTGTTGTGCGATGAAAATCATCATCTTTAAAATGTTTAGAACATATAACTGCTGTTTTTCCCGGTTCTTTGAAACGACCTGTTGCTGTAATCCAAAGAGTACGTTGATAAGGAATTTTAGGAAACCTGTAAAAGTCATAGTTAACATCCAAAAATGTATTATTGAAGTGTTACAAAAATAACATAAGATTTTTTTCAATATTACATTGCAAGAAATGTACATACAAATGGAAGGAAACCTCTGTAATCTTATCATCAGTTTCCTTACAATTAGGAGCCCAACAATATCTCATTTTTACTGGATTTTTATTTCTAACTTATTGAATTTTATAAACATTCCACTTTAAGGTTAACTTTATTGTCAGAAAACCATGGAGGATAAGAATATATGGAGGGAGAGTAAAATAAGGCCGGTATTCATAGTTGGGTCTTATATTTAAGATTGCCTTAAGTTTATCTTTAGATGCTGTACGAATCAGTTCATTGGCTACGGAGTATCTGAAGATGAACTTAAGACGATCTTAATTCGACGATCTTAATAAGACTCGACTATGAATACCGGCCTTAGTTTATCGGCGATGGGACCCGCGCCAACGGGAAAAGGGGAAATCGGGCGGCAGCCATTATGCCCGAATCACACTAGCGATTAGCGATTGCGTTTGCGTCTGCGTTTGCATTTACGATTGTCTCTTGACCAATCAGATCGTCAGTAGCTTCCTTCTGATTGGTCAAGAAACAATCGTAAACGCAAATGCAATCGCCAATCGCTAGTGTGATTCGGGTATTACTGGTGATCACTCCTTCTAATCTTACCCTACTACTCCTATTACGGTGTGATATGTATGTACATACATACAATGGTAGTAGTGAGTTGTTGTCACCGTTGGGATTGGCGCCGCCATTATTGGTGATAACTTTTCCCCTCACCGCTCTGGCTGCACCCCCGCGAATTTACTCTCCCTCCATATACTCTTACCTTCATGCAGAAAACGAACTCTCCTATTGCATATCGAATGTCATATACTTATGGATAGAATGGTTACAACACTTTTTTAATGGGTTTAGGAATACACATTTAGATTCGGATTGCAAACTATTTAAGGCCATGGCACATAAAAAAACTTAAGCAGTAAGCAGTAGAACTTAAGGGAATCGACCAATCATGGTCAATACTGCTTGACCGTGATTGGTCGATTTGCTTTGAAGTTCTACTGCTTACTGCTTAAGTTTTTTTATGTGCCACGGCCTTTAGACATTGGCCTAGTTTACATCGAGCACTTGATACGCGTATCAAGTAGTATATTTGAGCTGATCAGCCAATAGCTGAATCAATGTACTAGTTATTTACTATTTGATACGCGTATCAAGTCCACGATGTAAACGTAGCCATATATTTACCTAGTTTACATTGTGCACTTGATACGCGTATCAAATAGTAAGTAACTAGTACATTGATTCAGCTATTGGCTGATCAACTCAGATCATGGATGTAAAAAGATATGGATGGAGTCTATAGCAAGGGGGCTGTGAAATTTGCGGTAAGGGGAATGCATAGTGCTGTCTCTTTCTGTAGGTAACCTTCGGCTTTGTAACGAATGTAACCGAAGATATCCGAACTGCGCATTGCGTCTTGTATGGGATATATAATCTTTCGGGAATCATCGGATATGCGACGGAAACATACGAAGGTTACCTACAGAAAGAGACAGCACTATGCATTCCCCTTGCCGCAAATTTCACAGCCCCCTTGCCCGTATACACACTTTAGACTCCATCCATATCTTCTTTAGATCCATGACTCAGATACATTACTTGATACGCATATCAAGTAGTGTGGCCTAGTTTACATCGTGCACTTGATACGCGTATCAAGTAGTGTATTTGAGTTGATCAGCCAATATATAGCTGAATAAATGTATTAGTTATTTACGCGGACTAAGGAATAGAGGGACCGAGTCTAAAGTCCTAGTTTAGGCGAGAGGGGATGGTAACTCAAGCGTGCGGGGGGGACTGCTTTCCGCCATATTGATGTAGCGATTCTCACACAGAGATCCTGTGTCTGTGACATGGTTACACTCGTGTAGTGGTGCCACGAGACATAACGAGTGACAAGCGTAAAGAGGTTAGGCGGTGATTTTATGTTTTATTATTGTTGTTATTGTTGTTATTGTTGTTTATTGTTGAAAAGAGAAATTATTTTACATCTAACAAGAGAATAAAATATATTAATTAGTTCCAATTCTTATTTCTTAATTCACGCATTAATTTATTCTATTCTTTTTATTTTTAAAATAAATAATTCTAATTTCTTATTTATAATATTTAATAATTATTCCTATTTCTATTTTGTTTATTGTGCGCAGGATCTGACTTTCATTTCTCACACGTACGCAAATAGTGAGTTCTATGTGTGGTGATTACTAAACGAATATGGCGGCCCCCCCCCGCCGCAAACGTGCCTCACCGGTACAGCTTGTGCTCCGTCCCTCTATTCCTTAGTCCGTGGTTATTTACTATTTGATACGCGTATCAAGTGCACGATGTAAACTAGACCCTTGAGTTGATCAGCCAATAGCTGAATAAATGTACTAGTTATTTACTATTTGATACGCGTATCAAGTCCACGATGTAAACGTAGCCACTAGGCCATAAACTAGGCCATTACTAGACCCAAGGTCTGTAGATGAATAACTAGAGGGGAAAAGGAAGGTTTTCGCATGAGCGCCATTTTGGGGTTACGAAGTATGTGTGTATGTATGTATGTATATATTGTATGTATGCACATACATTGACAGCTCTGACATAAAAATTTAGGTTAAACATCTGGACGATAGCGGCCTCGCCATTTTGGGGCCAAATGTCTAAATATGAGTGGGAAGACCTTCCTTTCCCCCTCCCGTTCATCTACAGACCTTGATTGCAATGAGATATAAGGTTTGTTCGCGTCGCTTGCCCCAACATGCTCCTACTCGCTCCAATACGCTCCAAACTATAGTATTACGTTACGTATACTATAGATTGGAGCGTATTGGAGTGAGTAGGAGCATATTGGGGTATTGCGACGCGAACAAACCCCTTGTTTCTTACACCATGGATAGAATGATGCTTGTGTCGACTTGTGTCGCTAGATGGAAAGCACCGAATATTTTGCAATTGGCTGTTGCAATTTGGACTATTATAATTTTGATTGGTCAAAGAGCAGTCATGTTTTGGACGACTGTGCATCTTTGGGAATGATTCACCTATATCCTTACATAGTCGATGGTTGAATTGACAAGTGTCTATACAGCTGGTGAGACATTATACGGTTCCTTTTCTAACCTTTTTTTTGGAATATTGCTTCGCTGTATGCGGCACCTTCGTAAATCGCATCTAAGATCAAAACATGACGAATATACACACTGTGAACAGTATGATCAGCAACAGGAACCGCGACTGTCTCGAATGCAGACTGCTGAGCGGTGGTGGCCTCGTCGCCGCCGGTTTATATGTCTGTCATCACTCCAAACAGTATCAGAAGCAAGTAGGAAAGGCAGCAATGTACTCGGTCGCCTCTGGTACGTCGGTTTAAGCAAGCATAGCATGTTGTAGCTCTGTTCTGCTTTACAAGAAGCAGAATATTGTTGAAAGATGTATCGGCGCAAATTTTATTTAATGAAATATCAGTATCTATAAATCTTACTCGATATTCATTCTTACTCAATTTCATTTCCAGTACTAGTACTCCTTGGCACAGCCAGGATCTTGGACTTGCCACCCTTCCAAGACAAATTTAAGCGCAGTTGAGGAATAACTTACTTGAATCTAAGCGTAAATTTAGCATTTTGCATAGTGATTACACATTGAAAAACAATGTGAGTTTAATGTAAAGATAATATGTATGTCAATTATATATTTTTTTCTTATTTATAGTTCACCTCTCATCAGATTGTCCATTGCATTTCTCACAAACATATATAGTTGAGAATATTTTAAAAAGAATTTAGATAATGTGATGTGTTTCCTGAAAAGTTATTGTATTCTCTTGTTAAGATTTTACATTAAAAATTTATTTTATTTTATAAAATTCTATTTTGATATCTCTCCTAATTATAAACATAAAATAACTAAAAAAATCTTTCTACCATTACCTATGCCATATCTAAGTTTTGGGTGACAAATTAGTAAATTTATTTTGAAAACAATATTAATATTGATTTTAAATGCACAAGGTAGACTCCAAAGTGATAAGAAAGATAATAAAACGTATTTTATTTTGAAAATATTACAGAACAGTTACTCTTCTTAAATACAAAATTCTCTTACGTTTATTACATTTATTTTTACATAGAAGGCTTCTTAAGAGGATCCTATACCTGTCTTTTTTACCGACATTTTTATTTGCACTATTCTTTGAATTGGTTTTACAGAATTGAAAAATATTTTACACGATGAAAGTACGAACAAAAATGAAGAGGGTGGCGGTCAACTTTATATCAAAAACAAAAAAAATTAAAAATTTTAATTAATTTTTAATCACCTGATGACAATATTTGCTTAATACAAAAATTCAGCAGTTTATATGTACAAAATGAGACTGTAGCCCCCTAGAGACAACATAAAAGAACAATATTGTGTAAATAGAACCAAGATTGAAAGCGTAGAAAAAAAGATTAGTGCAATTAAAATTTTATTAATGCAAATTCAGATGCAGAATGGTAAAAACAGTATCAGCTGCAATATCAGCTGCAATAATAGTTGCCCAATCTTTTGAGAGATGTCGCTGCCATTTATTAGACGTGCGTGCGTGCGCGCGATCTCACATCCTTGTCCTTTTGCTTACATGTCAGAAAAGGACAACACGAGTACGTACACAAAGAGAAAGCATGTCATGTGCGCTCGGGGCTAAAAAATCGCATCGGTAACTAAACGTTTTGAATTCTATCTAAATTTCCAATTTCCATGTTCTACATTACCATCATCGTCTAAGTTCGGCCTCAGCTATAGGATCCCTTTAATGCTCGTCACCGCCATGAAATCGTGACATCAGAAACCCAAAAATGACAGGCTAAAAATTCTAGCATGCCATTTTCAAATAAAAAAGGAAACTTTTGAGGAAAGAAAATAGTTTTCGAACAATTCTTTAAACTTGTACTACTGAAGAATTTTTTGATGAAGTTTTTCATTTTTTTTCGATTCTCTTCAGATCACTTTAGTACATTTAAAAAATTGTCCAAAACAATCTTTTTCTCTTGACAGTTAATAAACAGTCGTAAAATGAATGTGATGTATACACGAAGTGTGTGTACACTTGTACATGTGCGTCACATAACTAGACTTCGTATCACATTCATCTTACGGATGTTCATTTACGCTTTAATACTTTTAATTTTCGCGACTTCAGGATGCAAGGCGAAGCGTGTGTATTGTTTGCATCCGTTCCGCGAAACACTGTCGTCGTTGATGCGACGCTAAAATATCGGATGCGCACGCGCGCATATTGCACGTGGCAGTGCGGAGAGCCAACGCTTTCGTGGTGCGCGCTCGTTAATATTCGCGCCGCATTACTTCCTGTTACGTACTCGACGATACACTTATAGGACACCCTAGCTGTTGCGTAGCGATGTAAACTTGTCTACCCGCTGTGAAAATCGATCGCCTACGCGATCGAAATGTATTTCACGAAGAAATCGCAAGTATTCGAACACGCTAATTGTCCAATGAAATATTTCCGATAATGATTTCGAGTCAATTTAAACAGATAGTCTAATTTGTTAAAAACTTCCCATACGGCACAGAACCTTGCAGCAACATTGTAATCCTACATATTGCAACGCAATATTTCAGCAACATTTATATTACTGAAATATAAATATGCAACATTACTGTAATAATGCGGTAATAATGTTGCAGCAACATTGTAAAAATAAACTGCTATAATTTTATGTAAAAATATTAATTTGGGTACGCATTTGAATATTTTTTATTATGATTTAGCAAATTTAAATTTTAATTATTATTTTTAAATATAATTTATATTATTATTGAAGCAATTTAATTAATTAATTTTTTAAAATTATATTAATGTCGTCTATTAAAGTAATATCTGGAGCACTTTCATTGTGCGACATCCCTGCGCGAATTTTCGGTAATCGAATTAGTCAACTTTAAACACTTTTCATTCAAAAACTATTGCAGACTCGACATTTTGGTACTAAGATTTTAGTATATATATGTGTGCGTGTATAATACATACTATATGCACGCACGCACATACACACACATAAAATAACATTAAAGTGTATCGTAAATTGTTTATATAATATTGCATTCGTGTTTGGCACCTGTATACATATATTTCACAGATTGTTAAAAATGTAAAATACCAATTATTATGTCATTACAAAGCATTATAATATTTACATTATATTGCAATATTGTATTGCAATATTTCTACAAGCGGACATTTTACTGTTGTTGCAATATTGCAGCAATATTTTACAACATTTCTGCAATGTTGCTGCAATATTTCTGTGTCGTGGGGGGGGGGGGGGGGTACCACAAATAATTTGAAATCGCTGTTTCTATTTCCAAATTATTTCTATTTCCAAAAAAGATTAACTTTTCAGTAACTTATAGCGATCATTTCTCTGGACAATTTCGAAACATGAATACTGAAAAGAGAAGATTATTCATTGAAATTTATTTTGTTCAAAGTGAGAGATTTAGAACAAATAACCCAGGCAACACAGAATATTACAGCAATATTCTCGCAATATAATTGGAATGTTACAATGTTGCTGCAATGTTACTAGAATATTCTGTTGGCTGGGAAGCTAGAATATTTTATATCGTCATTATAGTTACTATCAATGATGAGGTAATAAATTCTATTTCTATTTATGATATAATCGATTCATGTCAGAAACATAAATACATGAGGAGAAGATTTTAAAAAGACATACGACTGTTCGAAATGAGCTAACATCTGTCACTCGGTCCATGACAGATCGATCGAAGTTCAATAGTAAATGGAATGCAGGACTTTTCTTCCATACGGATACTCGCCGAAACTGGAGGTGCAATCAGTGTGGCTTTGTCAGTCTCACAATCAGACGAGGTCGTGTCTAAGGTCGTTCGTCAGATTTTGGCGCCACACCCTTCGACGTTTCTGGCACACGAAGAAGAGACCATGCACAGGACGCACGGCCTCTTGTCGCATCGGCAGTCTTGACACGCAGGAGATCGCTCTTGTAATACTTGGAACACGAAGCGATCCATCCGGTACATGGCGTGCCTGTTACGTGTGCTGCCTATGCCCCGTTTGCGATCAACAGACAATCAGACCCGCGTGTCCCGCGATTCGCCTGCTCTATCTCATGCATCCATAATGGGAGAAACATGTTATTAGAAAAATAAAAGATCCTTCTTTCGAAAGGAAGAAAACATCGATTTTATTAAGCAAGCGATTACGAAGCCTTGAAGATTTTTATTTTGATCGAAATTTTTTATTTGAATCTCGTGGACTATCCGTACTCGAAATCGAAAAAAATGTGCGGAAAAAGATTGCCTTGCTAAATTCCGGAAGGAGAAGTTTGGGTAGTCCAAAAGTTCGAAACACATTGCAGGAATAAAACACTCTGCATCTTGTCGCATTGTCAAATTTTGGACCACGAAGTCATCGAGAATACATTCACTTGTTCCCTTTCTTTCTCCCAGAAAAATGAACATGCCGCAAACAAGATGTAAAACATACGACTCTCCGGAAGCACTGTCGATGCGGTTTTGCAGCTCTATTCTCTTTTTTTATCTTCTTTTCCATCGAGTGGTGCACGACCGCAGAAGCGAGCACGTTGCAATATCTGTACTCGTATCCCGGCGATTCGACACGGTTCACCAGGCTGTGGAAATCGAGAATTTCGTTGTTAACCCCGTCTTACATAACGCATCCACAGCCTGGAGAAAAACCGAGCGACGTCCGTCGTCGAATTACGAGCGAAGAAGAAAAAACATAATAACAGAGAAGGGAAAGGAAGACGGTGAAAAGGTGTCGCGGGAAAGGATCAAGGTCTTTCGTTCCGTCTCCGTTCGATAAATCCAGCCGCTCAATCATTCGGAAGATGAAAGATAGAGAGAATCCGAAGAGTGATACACCCCTCGCACTATTACGTCAACGCATAATTGCAAGATCGTTTCTCCATTCATTTCAAAGGTTTCGAGGAGTTCATACATGTTATACAGTCTCTTCTACAGTTCATCAGTTTCTCGCCTAGTGGTGTTTTCCTGGTGTTTTCCATACGATTTATTAATTTAAGACTTCTGTTGACTTGATTGCAAAATCCGTACCGATAGTGGCGATTCAATTAAAAATGATAGAAACAAGAATCTCACTCCATATATCGACACAAAATGTATAAATATACATATATATTCGTATGCTTTTACGTCAAAAAACTAAATTATTCTTGCAACGTCATTTTTTGACATACATATGTATGTCCTAATAATCCTGCATATACATATGTTTGACATACATATGTATATGCAGGATTATTTATTGATTTACTCAAATATAAGGAAAGTTTTCGATATATTCTACAAGTCTAGTTTATTACCAATGCCACAAATTACAAATTCTATTTTATAAAAAAAAATATATATATATTTTTATTATAATATACGTCGCAAGAATTTTTATGATTTTCTGGTTTTTGAACTGATATCATCAATCCTAGATAGCTAATGAGTGAAAGGAGCATCCCAATTGACCACAGTCACTCATAGTAATCGGTACCTAAAGTTTTTCTACTAGATCAGCCAATCAGAAGTCTTTATAGGTATAAATCGGTCAACTGATGACGTGGTTAATCCTGGGATTCACTGTTCACTCACCCGTGAATGAATAGAAGCCTTAAATGTTATATTCTGCGTAAATAAATAATTATTATTATAATTATTATATTTTAATTTAATTATTGTATTTTACTGTGTGTGATTTAATTTTATCATTTTTTTGTTATTTGTTTTATATCAAGAGTGTCTCGCATTTCTGTAAACCTAGTACCCTTTAGTACCCTCATCATTAAAAAAAATTCGAGCTTATGACATAATTAAATGCTAATTTTTTGTTAATTTGTTGCTCTAGTCTCAAATTTTATGCTTCTATCTATTCGCAGGAAATTATATTATCAAAAGTCACATTACGCTAGCACCTCCACTCCTGAAAAACACATCTCTCTCTCTCTCTCTCTCTCTCTCTCTCTCTCTCTCTCTTGTCGATTTTCCCCATTACTAGGTCGTGCTCTTCGGTGACATCCATGTTATCCGAAGATTCTCTTGGCAAGATACTTTCGGTTTGCCGTTGCCTTCCGAGAGGTGGCGATCGAATAAAAACTGACGATTTTTAGTCGGATTTGAACTCGAATCTTAAGTCAACACACATTTCTCTGAGTCATGACCACCACACATATAGAGAAAAATACATATAGAGTACCATAAACAAAAAACCAATATATCAGAATTTGTGCTAATTTTATACTTTAAAGTAAAGAGATATCGAAATTATTATATATTATTCTTATTATTATTACTACTATTATTATTATTATTATTATTATTATTATATTAGGTGTACAACTTTGCTTTCACCGTTTTCCTATAGATGGCTTTAGCGGTAAATGGTGGTCGAAATAAATAGATCATAGACGTCATACAATAAACTTGGGCATCTGTCAACATAACCCCATAGAAACATTAGTCGATTTGTGTCTGCATCATAAAGTTATTCTCGATTGAAAATGTCAGTTTACGAGCCAAATTCTCGTCATTTGCGGGAGGTTTTAATTTTCTGCTTCAATATGAAGAAATCTGCGGCTGAGGCTCATCGAATGCTCAAATATTAGGTGTACATAAAAGTTCTGAGCTTTTTTTGTAAAATTCAATCTTTATTCAAAAACAAACAAAAAAATATTAATCAGCGAAATATTCCCCGTTTGCATCAACGACTTTTTGCCATCTTTCGGGTAGCTTGCGAATTCCTTGACGATAGAAGCTCACTGGCTTCGAAGCGATAAAGTCATCAATGCATTTTCGTATCTCTTCAAATCTTACGAAATGTGTATCAGCCAAATGATGCTGCAGCGACAGGAATAGGTAGTAATCGAAAGGCGCCATGTCTGGATTATACGCCGCGTGCGGAAGAAGTTCCCTATCACAATGATATGGTCCTAAGTCGCTTTCGCAACATGTGATCGAGCATTGTCATGAAGCAAGATCACTTTACGACGTCTTTGGCCAGTAAATGGCCTCTTTTCTTATAATGCATCGCTCAAATTGGTCAATCGTTGTTGGTAGCGGTCTGCCATGATTGTTTCACCCGGTTGTAACAACTCGTAATACAACACACCTTTCCAATCCCACCAGATACAGAGCAAAACCTTCTTGGCGTGGATATTGGGCTTTGGCGTCGATGTCGAAGGTTGACCAGGATCAACCCATGATTTTCTACGTTTAAGGTTATCATAAAGAATCCACTTTTCATCGCCTGTAATGATTTTGTGCAGAAAATTTTTTTTCCGGAACTTTGAAAGCAAAGTGAGTGCAGTGTCACGTCGTCGATTTTTGTTGTCTTCGGACAATTCATGCGGAACCCATCTGCCATCCTTCTGAACCTTTCCCATCGTATGTAAACGTACGGAAATGGCTTACTGCATAACGCCAAGCTGTTCTGCAAGCTCCTTTTCAGTTCAGCTTCCTTTCAGTTTGCGCAGAGTTTATATCCAGCAGTGCTTGTAATTCGTCCATTTCAATCTTTTCAGGGTGTCCAGCACGCGGTTCATCTTTAAGACTGAAGTCTCCTTGGCGAAATTTTTGATACCATCTTTTACATGTAGTATGACTTACAGCGTTCTCTCCATATGCAGCACAAATCATTGCAGTGGCTTCAGCAGCATTTTTCTTCAGATGAAACGTGAAGTGGATGGAGAATCAAATATGCTCTTTTGTTATTGCTATCGTGAATACTACTGATTTTTGAAGTTATGTGCATCAAACGCCAAGCCGTATGGCATTTTGAAGGCCAAATGACGATTTAAAACTGCAAAAGGGCGGGAAGATATATAAAATTTAAATTGTTATTTCGGTTGTATGAAATCTAAAGCTCAGTACTTTTTTGTACACCTAATACTTATGGTGAGGCTGCTATTAGTCAAAGAACGTGTCGTGAGTGGTTTCAACGCTTCAAAAACGGTGATTTTGACGAAGACCGGCATGGTGGTGGTGAAAGAGAGAAGGTTTTTGAAGATGCAGAATTGGAGGCAATACTTGATCAAGACTCGTATCAAAATCAAGAAGAATTGGCACGATCATTGGGAGTGACTCAACAAGCCATTTCAAAACGCCTCAAACTCATGGGAATGATTCAGAAGCAAGGAAATTGGGTGCCGTACGAGTTGAAGCCGAGAGATGTTGAACGTTTGTTTGCTTGTGAACAGCTGCTTGAAAGGCAAAGACGGAAGGGATTTCTGCATCGCATTGTGACTGGGGACGAAAAATGGGTTCATTACGATAACCCCAAGCGCAGAAAATCATGGGGAGTTCCCGGCCTCCACGTCGACGGCCAAACCGAATATTCACGGCTCCAAGGTCATGCTCTGTATTTGATGGGACCAGCTCGGCGTAATGTATTATGAGCTGTTAAAACCGACTGAAACAATCACAGGCGATCGGTATCGAACGCAATTGATGGGTTTGAGCCGAGCATTGAAAGACAAACGGCCACAATACAACGAGAGACACGATAAAGTGATTTTGCAGTATGACAGTGCTCGACCCCATGTTGCGAAAGTGGTCAAGACATACTTGGAAACGTTGAAATGGGAAGTCCTACCCCACTCGTCGTATTCTCCAGACGTTGCTCCCTCTGACTATCATTTGTTTCGATCAATGGCACACCGTCTGGCTGACCAGCACTTCCGGTCTTATGAAGAAGTAAAAAATTGGATCGATTCGTGGATCAAAAGATGACCAGTTTTTTCGACGCGGGATTCGTACGCTGTCCGAAAGATGGGAGAAAGTAGTGGCCAGCGATGGACAATACTTTGAATCATAAATGTATAACCAGTTTTTTACAATAAAGCCTCGAATTTCGGAAAAAAAACGGCGGAAGCAAAGTTGTACACCTAATACAAATACTATTTTAACTGTAACTATCGTTATTAAACAACAATTAAAATTTAATTTCTGTTTCTTTTGACTTGCTCAATTATTACTTTTTTATCTTTAATTATCTTTCGAATCTTGAGAAAAATATTCGTGGTAGGATAACATTATTTATTTCTAATAATAATTTTGTTAATTAAGAATTTAAATTTGACCTAGCCAGGTATATTCTTGCTATATGTCTCTATGACGTTGTATGAGTTAGCGAGCGAGTTGTTTGCTGAAATTGGAGCAATGATTTGATTCCTTCGTATAACGAATATGTAATTTATTATTAAATTACATCATACCAAAGCGAGACTCAAGAATAAATGTCTGCATGTATTGATCGGATTATTTCGAGATATTTGCATCCCGGGTAACTGGGTTCATCAAATTGCCGCTGGATTCATCAAATTGTTTTCGTTTAAAGCTTCATATTTTATCTATCACTGAAAAATTCCATTGAATGTATCAAGATTGTTTTTGATGTATTGTTTTTTAAAAATTGTGTTTTAATTGTTTTCGGAGTTTTTTCAATATATCATAAAATAAAATTAACTTGTGTTTTTTCTCGATAGGAATAATTTTAATCAATAACAGAATACGAAATGGTGAAAGATCGAAGATGAAATTTAACTTCGCTTGAGTTTAATGAGACGTTATGTGTTCGTTTAGGAGTATATTTGCTCGTAAATCGATTAGTACAAATATTAACTCCACAGTAATTGTCTCCTCCGTTTAGAAGGCTTGTATCTAATCACTTCGATTACGTTAAAAGTACATATTTATGGAAAATGATCGAATTCATGGGAATTTCCGTTCCGTGAAATCCGTAAATCTCCAATATTCGAAAATTACAAACCAAAATTACACAAAAGAATTAATTTTTTATTTAAAATTAAAAGATTTAAAAAAAGAGAGAAAGAACGAATTATAGGACAAATTCAATTTCATTCCGTTCCGACATTTATTCTTCCCGAGATATGTGTTCAGTTATTCACACAATTGATTATAAATGTATTGCCCGCACTTACACAATTATTCAAACCGTTATTTTTCAAATCAATTTTAGCGCGCACGATGCAAATATTATTTGAACGCGAAAGAATTCTTCAGCGTGAGATGTCTTGATCAAAAAGACTTTATTATGAATCAATATACGATTAATGATTTTCGTATTCGCAATAAAAATATCTTACGTAAACTTATCTTGATCAACCTCCAAGCACAAATTATTAAAATAAATTCGACAGTTCGAGAGCCGGTATTAGCACGACTCTAAGTCAAAGTCAAAGTCGTTAACAAAGTCTGTAGATCACTCACACGTGTTCTGTCGCAGTGTTCTAAATCCCCGCGCCTGTCTTCGACAAATCGCTCGAGAGGATCGCCACGGTCATTCTGTATTAGAGATTCTCGCAGAAATCCGCAAATCAAGAAAGGATTGTTGCACAAGGAGGACACCGCATCTCTCCTCCATTCTCGACCTTTAGGGCCGACACGAGACACAAATTACATCGCGCCGCGCGTTTGCTTGGCTCGGCTCATCTCGGCTCGCGAACGGGGAATTGCGAAATAAACTAGATTCCTCTCTTTTTTTTCTTCTTAAGGTCACGACACTCGCATTACGACGTGTTCTGATAGTCCAAGAGCCCATGACATGAATTTGGGTAGGTGTTTTAGGCAACTTGAAATTATAAAAAAAAGTAAATTTGAATGTGTGCGATTACGGAATGAAGAGTCTGGCAAAAAGTTTGCGGTTATTTTGCAACTGCGCAGCCTAGTACATTTAAAAAAAAAAAGCCTCAAAAAATATACTTTTGGCAAAATAAAATTTAGTTATTTTTTAACTTTAGCACCTATAGAAATAAAAAATCAAAATGCCAGACGTTTTGAATGGTTCTGAAATATAGCCAGATTGCCCCAAAGATGATTTTTTAATAAACGCAAAAAATATACTTTAGGCAATCTGAAATTTTTATAGGACGTTTATTAATTAAAATAAAAAATATTTATTAAGAAGCCAGACAAATCACGGTTTTAAATATTTGACATACGCGTTTAAAGTTTTTGCATGAGAGCGACGAAAAAGTCTTATGCGTGGGCATACGTTTGAGAGAGAAAGTTTATCAGCAGTCCCTCGCAGTACCGGGAGCCCTTCGCTTGCCGAATTCTGATTGGTTGATGAGGATCGCCACGACACTAAACTCACGTGACTTGTGAGTTTAGTGTCGTGGCGATCTTTGGGGCAATCTGGCTATATTTCAGAACCATTCAAAACGTCTGGCATTTTGATTTTTTATTTCTATAGGTGCTAAAGTTAAAAAATAACTAAATTTTATTTTGCCAAAAGTATATTTTTTGAGGCTTTTTTTTTTTAAATGTACTAGGCTGCGCAGTTGCAAAATAACCGCAAACTTTTTGCCAGACTCTTCATTCCGTAATCGCATACATTCAAATTTACTTTTTTTTATAATTTCAAGTTGCCTAAAACACCTACCCAAATTCATGTCATGGGCTCTTGGACTATGACGCAAACCCTCGCGACACATCGCATTATTACGCGTGACCAATGAGTAAATGCCCTCTCCGATCGAAGGGACAAAGAAAATGAAAATGAAGGATGATACCATTTTCACGATATCAATCTCAATTTTAATTTATTTATCGCACGCGAAAGAAATTACGATCTCGACTATGGTTCTTTAAGCAGGTATTCTTTGATAATTCTCTAGTTCATTTGAGAATTCAACATTAATTATAGGAATAACATATACAGGGTGACCCATTTTAACTTCCCCACCGGATTATCTTGAAAGGAATGCACTTTCTGAAAAAAAGTTTCAGATATAAGTTTTAGTATTTTTCTCTGGCTATTGAATGGCGATATTGAATTTGACCTCGATTGTGAATGTGAAGGTCATTTAAAGGTCAAGTTAATTTTTTTAAATGGGAACCACTATTTTTTATTACATATTCTTGTAGCTGACTTCAAGAGCTTTCCAAAACACTATAATAAAGTATTTTTTTACTAAGTATTTTCCGAGTTATAAAGCTTGAAATAATTTCATAATTTTACTTAAACTGTAAAATATCTCGTAAAATATTTACTTTTCGATGACCTTACCTCAATACTTTTATGCACAGAATAATGAGAGGAACCAATTGGTGTCAAGAAAACACATAGTTGTTTTTAAGAAAAAATATGCAATTTGTAACTAACAATTACATATTTTTTCTTAAAAACAACTATGTGTTTTCTTTACACCAATTGATTCCTCTCATTATTCTGTGCATAAAAGTATTGAGATAAGGTCATCGAAAAGTAAATATTTTACGAGATATTTTACAGTTTATGTAAAATTAAGAAATTATTTCAAGCTTTATAACTCGGAAAATACTTAATAAAAAAATACTTTATTATAGTGTTTTGGAAAGCTCTTGAAGTCAGCTACAAGAATATGTAATAAAAAATAGTGGTTCCCATTAAAAAAAATTAACTTGACCTTTAAATGACCTTCACATTCACAATCGAGGTCAAATTCAATATCGCCATTCAATAGCCAGGGAAAAATACTAAAACTTATATCTGAAACTTTTTTTCAGAAAGTGCATTCCTTTCAAGATAATCCGGTGGGGAAGTTAAAATGGGTCACCCTGTATATTCAACATGGCATTGTTTGGCAGAAAATAACAATAATTTGGCTTTATCTTTATTAATGAATTACTAAGCTAAGAATGAAATGTACTGCTTCTTCTATTTACAACTTATTTGTGTTACTTTTACAACTTATTTATTGGAAAATTGTGATTCTAAATCGTCGTTTTATCACTGTCTCCCGTTCGAGCTGCGCGTGTAATTTCGTGAAAATTCGCGAAGTGCTTGTTATTGTTATATGACGCTTTGCATTTTGTACCGCACGCCGACCTTTAGGGGCCGTCACACACGCGACGAGTCACGGCATCACGTTAACGATGCACGCACAACTCTACGCACTGGCACGCCGCTCACGCGTGCACGTATCCTCGCCAGTACTAGCACTGTACAACCAGGCACGCACAACCGCTGGAATACTAATGTTTCGTATGGGACACACTGTAAAATCCGTCTTTTATCCTCGTAAGGTCATACATTGGTCCGAGGAGTTAATGTTAATGAAGAACGGATAGTATAATCAACCGATGATTGTCAATAACAGACTCGTCGAAAAACTATTTGACAAATCGGGGACGATGGTGATCGTAATTATAAATTTTAACGGTAGAACCATTTAGATTAATAAATATTTTTCAGTAACTACAAACGTCTCACTTCTTAATTCTTTCCTTTTTCATTTTTCTTTATTTATTGACAAATTGAATAATTCTAAATTCTAAATTCTAATTAATTTTTACGAAAATGATCTTCATCTACTTTCATAATGATTTTACTGAAAAAGAGTTCCTAACTGTTCTAGAATAAAAATTTCAAAGTGTAGAAGTAACTTAGATTAATTGAGTTTCTTCATAAGAGATCGGAAATTATTACCGGCGTTAATTTCTAACTAAAGAAATTTAATAAATAGCGAGTCGATAGAAACCGAAACGGACGCAATGATCTTTCTTCATTTTCATTCTTCTTCGTTTTGTGACTTGTCTTGCGTGACAGCAAGAACTTAACGCAATCCTTCCGGGATTTATCTAACAGTAGACCAAGTATCTTACCTGTTACATGACTTTTAGTTGAATAATTAATTATGCTAATAGCATTATGACGTTTTGTGATTTAAAGCGTTCTTATCAAGGGAAGTCTTTCACTAGCGTCTTCTTTCCCGAGATACAGATTATACTTGCAAAAACGTTTGATGTGAAGAAAACAACATATACTACAATTATGTATTGTAAAACAGGTTGCAAAATGGTTCGTTCAGAAACTTAAATGCAAGATACTAAATAAATTAAGATAAGATATTAAAAATAATAACAGTTCTCATTTACTTAAAAGAAATGAGAACCGCAATTGCTTGATTTCGCTTGTGGAGAGAGATCGGCGAAGAATCGTGCCAGCTCCGAGGAAGGATCCATGATGTTCTCGCACGCGTACAAAGTCGACTGTGTTAGAAGAAACACAACACAACCTGCTATCATGCCGCTCGGCCGTATGTGAATAAACGCGTTAATATCAGGGATTACTAGAGAAATATCGCCGGGTAGACAACTTGACGTCTCAAGCATCTCGTTCTGGGTCGTCATTATCCAGTACGCAATCGTTTTTATCAGACTTAGCACGTGACGCGCCCTTTGCCAATCCCGTTACCGAAAGCTATTTGCGCTTATCGTCATTTCTGCAGCACGCAGATACGTTTGACGTAATCCTTATTATTCTAAAGCGCAATGGAAATTAACGTGATTTTTACGTGAAATGCGCCACGACGTAATCTCGCTGCCGTTCGCAAGTATAATATAAACAAACGCTTCGTAATATCTTAATGCCTAGACAAAAGACGGATATAATTTTTTTTTAATCTACATTTTAAGATTTAAATATAAAATCCTCATATCAATTGATGTTTTGTTGGACTTAAAATTTTTTAAATATTCCTAACATTTGCATAAACCATCAACGCTAAAAATATATTTAGAAATTAGTCGGGAAATAAAGAACAATTGTGTAATTAATTAAAATAATTTTTATGTAATAACTTATGTCTTCGCCGTAAGCAATGAAACAGTAAGGAAAAAATTATTTTTAAGATTTTAAGATTTCTTTCTGTGATATAAATTATTCGGAGTTTCGATCCCGTCGTATATTATATAAATCGATTTCTATAATTAAAGCTAAATCGATCCAATCCAAAGTACAGAACGAAAGAACCCGCGAGTTTTCTCGCGGTCTCTTGCTCGACTTCCTAATACGAAAAGGGAGGAGGCGACGGGCCCCTCTTTCTCTCCTTTGAAACGTTGGGGGCCCCTTCGTCGAGGTGCGGTGTGGAAGCCGGTGTTGCGCGGGTTTATATAATAAAAGAATCGAGGGGGCGGGAGGGAGGGAGGGCCCCGGCTCCAAACGCACATACCGCAGTCTCGCGAAATACCGGCACGCGGTGGCCGCGTTGCGCAAGAAGCGCCTGGCACGCCGGCATTATTCTGGGTTAAATAATATTATGTCACGAGGAAAGCGGAGCTTGTGCAATTGGACGCGTGAGCGAGCTCGTTCCGCCGGGTCAGCCGAAGAAACTTCGCTTCCTCTCTCCCGTCGCGAATTATTTTCTCTCGCCACTCTCTCGCTATGTCACCGCGTACACGTCCCCGCCGGCGACGATTACATGGAACCTCGAGCTGAACGTTCCGTTCAATTTGGATGCTTCTATTAAACATCGATTTTAATGCATAAATAATAGGTATCCCGTCTACTCTTTCAATTATCAGAAATGTGCAGAAATTTATGATAATTTCAATAGTTTTTACTTTTAATGGGAGTTATGAAAATATTAGGCGTTGAGAATTCAGAAGACCCATGATACGTATGTACAAGTGGTGTCCTGTTAAACTCTCATCGAGAAAAGGTCAATCTCGAATATTAGTTTACTCTTTCAGTATAACGCTACATTATTATGTTTATTATATTGTACTGGTATTAGATAACTAAAAAATGCACACACGGTAATTTTCCCAAGTACTTGTAGGCTGTATCTGTATCTATCTGGGAAACATAAGCATTGAAAAAAATTTCTTCTGTTTATCCAAAGTAATAACGATCTAAGTAATAACGATTTCGTTAAGACAGGATTTTCAGTGCTACGAAAAATAATTAACGCTTGCTTTTTGCATCGCCTTGTGCAATGTCGCTTAAGGATAGATCCGTTTGGCATCCATACAACGCCAAATGCATTTATCTCGCCTCTCGCATAAATGTCCCGAGTGTGCGAGTACACGGAACGACGAGCACACTGAGGAGCCGAACCTTTAGCCGATCTCTCATTCGGAGAAAACGTGCGCGGACTTTTGAAGAGAGTGAAGAGGAAAAAGAGAAGGAGAAGGAGGAGAGAAGCAGACAGGGCACGACTCTCATTCGTGTCTACACCTGGTGCAATCGCGAGACCTCTTCGCCGAGTACCGGTTCGCATGAAGATATTAAGCAACGTCTGACGTAATCGCGTGCCCGGTCGTTCGTCGATCTAATCGTCTCGCCAATTATCCTTTCTCTCTTTCTCTTTTTCTCACCTCTTCCCGTTCCCATTCTTTTTCCGGTATCTCGCGTATTTTCCGCGGATGACATTTTGCTTACGTCGTTAGTTAACATTTATAGTTTATAATGTTACCGATTTTAAGCGAGATAACGACAGCATTCGGCCATTTCTTTGACGAGAAATATTAAACTTTAATGAATGGAAAAGTCAACTTGATTGATATTTCAGATTTTTCTTAATTCTTTAATTTAAAGTTGTTAGAACAATAACATTCACGAGATTATTGTTGCGTCGACTCGTACGAATCGGCTTGACTTGTAACTTCACATAAATTGCTACCAATTTTTCTCACGAATTAATTTTCACTTATTCAGCCACAATTGATACAACTGGATATTATTTATTAAATCTTTCTTTACATAATCGCTTCAGTTTTTCGTAGAATTTTTAAAAGGGATAATTTTTTGTCCGTGAATAATAAAACAGATCAATATATGGAATGCGCAGTTTTGTAGCAGACAGGATGGTCCATGGAAACCAAAGAATGGTCGGGCACGCGGCACGCTTCAGGATCGTCTTGTGCATGAAAGACGCAAATCACCGGATGCGTTGGAAATGAAGAAGAGGATGACTGCAGAGGTGGGGACTGCACGCAGAAAGAGGCGGTTTGAAAAGCAATTTGCGGCCGCGAAGAATGAGGAGATCGCGTCCCGTTCGGTATTTCTTCGCGCGTGGATGGCGTGCGAATCGGTTCAGGTCGCCGCTACGCGATGATGCCGACTATGATGATGCTGATGATGAGAATGATGATAATGTTGTTGCTGCTGATGATGATGATGTTGGACCCGCCTTAGAAGCTCCGAGCGATTGCGATTCCTATGTTCCGGATGCCTTTCCGTAAATTTCACGAGATATCTTTCTAAACGATCGTCTTGTAAAATGTTTCTTCGATGACTTCGTGAAACTTTGATTTATATTGTAGTTTTTTAATCGGAAAAAATAAGATTTATTTGCGATGAAATACCTAGTCTTTTTAACTCCCCCTTTTTTAATAGTCTAATAAGAAAAAACTACATTATTTTTAATGACAGCTTTTTTCATTTTCTATTTACCAACCCAACGATGTCTAAAAAATTTTGAAAGTACTTAAGATTAATTAATGACTCTTTCTTTTGCTTATCAAAAATATTCCTTCTTTTAAAGTTCTTGATACTCGCCGTGGTTATATTGATCGTGACGTCAGAGGTGAGAAATGACACGCTGAGAATTCTTAAACAAAAAGATATTTAGATGAACAAATATTTTAGATTGTTTGAGTACACTTATAAAAATTGTCCGAAAATTAATCCTAATCTAACCTAATAAAAAAAACCCTAACCTAACCTTGATAAACAGTCGTAAAATGAATGTTACACACATGAATATTATACATACATTACATTTTTTTGTTTGTAAAGTGTCTTTTCATTCAAATATTTTTATTTAAAAATAATACACAAGTGCCATTCTCAGCGTGTTATTTCGTTTCTGTCACGTTCCGATCAAATATTCAAAAGTCTTACGAAACCACACACTGTTACGCTCACCGATTTGAACCAAATTTGGAATATAGTTAGATTATAACTAGATATGATTCCTGGTAAAGCCGTTTTGATGCATAGGCCTTGGTTATCCCTAGGCAAAATCTTAAAGTTGCGCTGTTAATAGTGCTTTAATAATGACAAAATTTTCTAGATACGTTACTGTACATTTTATTTGAACGCAAACATATTTATTTATAATTTTAACGTTAATCTAGTGAAAGAAAAACACAAATAATCTTTTTATTAAACAAAATTCTTTAATTTTTTTTCTCTAGCAAAGTAATTAAATCATTAATCTTTCTAGCATAAGTTGTTTTATAAACAGCACTTTTCTGTTGGTGGTACATTCACTTGCATACTATTAAAATTAAAGTTTACTAATTAAATTTATTTCTTTTTAAATGTGATGTAATTGCTTGTAATAATGTTTTCTTCACTCGGTGTAGTTGGTGCAAAAGAATTAGTTGTTTTAAACATTATTTTTAGACATTTCATTTTGCTACTTGCAAGAATTTTGTTAAATAAAAAATTTATTATTTTGTGTTAGTAAAATAAAATTTTGTTTAATAAAAAGATTATTATTTGTGTTTTTCTTTTACTAGATTAACGTTTAAAATAAATAAATATGTTTGCGTTGAAATAAAATGTACAGTAACGTATCTAGAAAATTTTGTCGTTATTAAAGTACTATTAACAGCGCAACTTCAAGATTTTGCCTAGGGATAACCAAGGCCTATGCATCAAAACGGCTTTACCAGAAATCATATCTAATTCTAATCTAACTATATTCCAAATTTGGTTCAAATCGGTGAGCGTAACTGTGTGGTTTGGTCGTTGAAAGAATACTCATTTGCACTCCACTGCATTCCAATATGTCACATGTTTTTAATTTAACGGCGATATTCGAGGAACTTTGTCATGTGCATTATTTTGCATCCCCGAAAATATAACACTCTTTATAACGAGGTCATCTGCATCGAACTGCAGTCTAAAAACGCCTAATTGTAACAGTTATGGATATTTCGTTCCGAACCGTTAAACATAGCCTTCTCAAATCGATCGAGCCACGACTTCTCTGACAAAATCGGTTAACGAACGATTAATGAACTCTAATCAAATCTGCCGCTCGCGTATGTGATCAATTCAAATTGTATCAAAACTAAAATCAGATATCGGTAATTAGATATTGATCCCGTAACGATCCTGTCCATCGCAGGTCTTGTAAATATATTCTTGTATTCTTACAGTTTAATACTTTATTAATTCGGAGCACGATCACAGAATAGAATCAAACTTATATGCAAACCGTTTAGAAATTATAAATGTTATCATCTAAATACAATTTATTTATCTCACAGATATAAGGAAAGTTATCATTTTGTATTATACAGCTCCACGTAACAAAATTATCCTATTTTTCCTATTTTTAAAGAAGAGCTATATTCGTGACTGCAAATAGTGCGGGCAAATAAAGAGGTCAGAATCGAGCGTTCACCCTCACTTCTTTTTCTCAGCTATGAAAGAAGAATTAGATTGTCACGAAAGATCTCATAGATTCCAGATGAAATGACAAAAAGAAGGTCACTCAAGCAGGATATCGCTCTATACGTGATCCCATGAACGTGATTCCCCAGACTTCCGCTTTTTTACGCGTGCTTGCCATCACCATCGCCGTCGATGCTCTTCCTCCAGAATCCTTCTTGGTGTCACGACTGGCTTTTGCGCAACCCTTCATATTCACTTAGGATTGCATCCCCGCTCGCTCGCATGCAAGCGGCGAACGATGAACTTTTCCGTATCGGGAACGCTTATGAAATAATTCATCGCGAATCGGCATCCGCGCTCGGCCGGCTAAAGGTCTGCTCGCACCTCGCGGCGACGAAAGGGAAAGGATGCTGTAAGGATGAGCGCACAGGCCAGCCGCTCGCCTCGTTCGTACAATTGTCGTCGACGACAAGAGAGATTAGAATGATTCAACGACACGCTTCTCGGATCTAATATTTGTAGCGATACATCCGATTTCACGTAACAATTATGTTACGTGGCTATAGAGAGGAACATTTTCTCTTTTCAATCTCTTTAATGTGTGGGTATTTCGTCGAAACGAAGGAGGAGACAACTTTCTTTTTGGATCTCTTGAGAAGAAATTGCGCGATTATCGTGCTTTGTGACGGTCTAAGGGTACATCCAAATATTAATTGCGGTCAAATATTTAAGAACGGTAAAAGTCAGACTCTGCTGAGGGACCTTCGCTTTGCTCCGTCCGAGTGTAAGCTCTCGACGTATAAAGTCTTCATCTTTGGCACGACGCTTTTGTGCATCGCGAGACGGCTACGTTGTCGGATTCTTCGCATTGGAATACGAAAAGCAACGACTCACGCTGCTCATTCGTGTTGCGACTCTATCCACGGCGCGTCGAACACGGCACGTCTACATAACACTATCGATAAATCTATCCAGGATGCATCCTTTAAGATGTTCTTGTTGCTGTCGGATTACCCAACATCGGCAAAGCACCCGCGTCGATCTCTGCTCCGACGGATAAGGGGGAGGAGTGAAGGGGAGGGATAGGTTAGCTTCGTGCGAGCAAATCCTCGTGAAGTAACAGAATAAAGTTGCGCAAGCCATAAGTATCGTGGGTGAGAAGATGGTACCTCGGAGAATCGAAGGAAGACTGCGCGGAACGCGGTGCAACGGCGTAGAATCGAAGAGAGAGAGAGAGAGAGAGGGAGCATCTTGGTGGCACCTGAATTACATCCGCGATTGTGAAATCTCGAATCTAATTGGGGGAAATTTGGAAAAAAAGCTGCTTGAAACGATGAATATTTTATCGGTCGCAAACCTTTTCATGCTCAAAAGGCTTGAAGATGTTTCTCTACTACTTCTTTCTCTTTGATAATTTTTTTTTCATATTTCCCTATTACGAATACGGAGATGAAGCCCGTTTATCATAAATGGGATTTAAAAAATCCGAGACGAAATTTCTATTCGCAATTTGAATAACGTAAGGATTCGAATGTAAAACTGTATAACTTGATACAGAACATTTTGCAAAACAAAATTAGCTAATTAATTTGAAGAAACTAATTGGTTTGATGTTATCTAACAAGAAGCGCTTAATTGTTTCTCAATTTTTGCTCACAACACTTAATTCAATTTTAAATATAACGACGAAATGTTTCGTCTGCTATGTTATAACATTCTCGGTGATAACTCATATTATCGAGGATAATTCTTGTGAATTTCCTCAGTGGGTCTCGCAGCCTCGACGCCACTGACGAAGGACGGAGATAGTCGAAAGGAAGAGAAAGGACGATCCGCGAGAGTTCATCGTGTTACGTAAGTGACGTGAATGCGGCTTAAAGGTGCGGTGGAAGCGCGAAGAGTCCGCGATCGGTTGTGTCGCTCTGACATTTTCTCCGTAAATACTAATAGGACGACGGCGACGCGGCTCTCGCGATTCGTTGTTTGATTTACCTGTCTCACTTCATTGTCGTTCATTAGGTGATTTTCCTTAATTTAACTTTCACGTCAAAGTACGAGTCAAAGTATCATCCTTTTGGATCATCCTTTTGAATTTTTATGGCAGGAAAAAATGCGAAACAGTTCGTTCACATGAGCCGAGGTCAGTGACCGAAACGATGTCAGGAATTTCATCGTCGTCGAAAAGAGGGTGGAGCGAAAGAGAAAACGCACGGACGAGAAACGCGCGAAAG
Source organism: Crematogaster levior (assembly GCA_901521435.1). NCBI lineage: Eukaryota > Metazoa > Arthropoda > Insecta > Hymenoptera > Formicidae > Crematogaster > Crematogaster levior. The sequence goes on along the minus strand of CABEGB010000831.1, from coordinate 52,153 downwards.
AGGATGAAGGAACAAGGAAAGACGACGATCCCTGATTTCTGAAGAAACAGGACAATGACGCTTTCTGAAAGGATCGTTTTTAAGTTTCCTGTTATTGTTAAGATCGAGCATCGCTCGCGGGCCATGGTCTCCTAGTTCTGTGTGAGAAAATTCCCTTGCGCAAACCACCCTAGGAGGTACAAAAGACACTTAGGATGTATATCCTGGCACGTTTCATCCTCGTGCCTTCTTTTATTCCCACATGATGTTTCCCTTAGCCGTAAATTTTTTTCTATCTAAGCCACTAGCCGCACCTTTCTACGGTGTATCACGACCAGGTAACTGGTATAACTTCCTTCTGCCAGCAGACATGTCATCCGACCACGATCCAGAAAGTTTCAAAATCTTGCGGTCGCTAGTGATAAATATAACGTTGAATGGCATTGACTATTGAGCCCCGAAATTTCTATCATCGAGATAATTTTGTTGCGACTCCTTTATTATCTTAATTTCAAAATGTTTTAATTTAGTATTATCATTATCTCTATTATATTGTGTCCTTTCAAAATCTTATTTAGTTCCCATTCAGCTTAAGTCCCATTAAAACGTAATTATCAATTTAACATTAGTCACTGCATATTGATTATAATCGTAACATTTACAATGTAATTTATGTTAACAATTAATAACAGCGGACATATTAAGTAAATCATTCGATTTATATTTAATTTGCAATAAACTAATCATTTATTTTAATTATACTTGTTACATACATTCTTTTTAATAATAGCATGTTTTTATTGATGTATTCGGTTATAATTTTAGTAACAAAATATTTTCTTGTGTGAAATCGCCAGTTCTCTAAGAAATAAAGAAACTTTTTCTTAAAGTAAATTGATCAAACTCGTACATGATAAAAAATGCATGAAGATCAAAGGCTAATAAGCGAGCGAAATTTAGATATTAAGATATTCACAATAGATAGTTTAATTAAATCATTTAATCAAGTTTTGACTTTCACAGAAGTCCTCTTCAATCATATATTAAATCAGACGAACATTAAATAAAAAATATATGAATAAATTAAATACCACGAAAAAATATACAAGAACTAATATATGTCGAAATCAATTGTTAAAGGAGAACTGAAAATTAAATATATAAACAAATCTAAAGAAAAATCCATCCAGTATCAGATGACAAATATCATAATAATAAAAAAAAAGTATATAAACAGAGAAATATACGAATTTATAAAACAATGACCACATACATATTCGAAAACATTGTAATGAATTAGTTGATCCAGGTGTACATCAGAATTTGCAGCATCTAAAAGGAAATCAATAATAAAAGTACAAGATGTAGGATGTCCATAATTAATTTGTCATTCAATTACAAGAAAGAATCGAGTCGTTGAATTAAAAGTAATCAGAGGTGGTCAAAAGGTAAAATTGTAAAGTGAAATACAACATCTATGTGCAATTATTTAATTATATTGTCTTGTGAAAATTATTAACGAAACAGTTATAAAGACTTACAGAAATAAGTATAAACTTCAAAATTATATTTAATACTGAAATTTAAAAAGAAAAGATGGATTCTTTAAAGAATTGTATAGTTTTCAAGCATCGATATTTGTCTGTTATTGATATGCATATAATATAATGGGACATCCTCATTATCAAAACTACATAATATCACATTACTGAAATTCCATTCATGGCTACCAGCATTCTTGTTAGTAATGAGGTACGCGTATCGGAAGCTTCTTCAGAACTCTGAACGAATTCGTGAAGAAACGAAGATCACCATTAGCGCACACGTGCGTCCCAGAAAGTTCGTAGAAGCAATTTCCATGACGGCGACCACCTGCGAGCCCTAATCGAGCCTTAATGTGCAATAAGGAGAATAATGATGCTGCCGATAATAACGAACGGATTCTTTGTTGACAATAATAGAGTGAAAGTGGTCCAATAAGTGGCGTGCCGTCGAATTACGGGATGTCGCGTGTCACGGGAACCTCGCAACTTTTTTCTTTCCCCATTGCCATTGCTACACGAGATGGAGAACGTTCCAAATTGACGTCAGTTTCATGAATGGATTACGCTTTCTCGATGACGAAGAAACAGGCACGAAACGCCGGGCTGACGGATTTGTGTGTGTAATCAAAATGACAATCAGTCATTTCTCGTTTCCACAAAAATATTTGTACATTGCATTATTATAGTATAACATAGATAAGTTTAAATAAATTAGTATTCTGGTGAACTTTAATAACCAATTAACGGTATGTTTACAACTTTCAATTATCAAATATAGTATATGCAATTTTGAAACCGCAGGACATACATATAAAAAACTCAGAACATTTAACCGTTCAAGTTAGAAAAGTACTAAGTTTAGAAAATTTACATTTTTTATGTTATTAAAAAAAGATCAAAACGTCCTGTTTTTCTTTTTTATCTGTTTCTGTTTTTTTTTTAATTTCACAAAGAAGCATTTTAATAATAAAATTAAATATATTTTTTAAAATTAATTATATACTGCTTCAAGAACTTTTCTTCGCCAGTGAATAATAATAAATCAAATTTTAATTTTCTCCGACCCGTCTGGCCAATTTATTAATTATATTAACACGTTTCGATTTGGGTCTTTATCAAGTGTAGAACTTTACGGATGAAAACGTCGTGTTAATATAATTAAAATTGGCCAGACGGGTAAAAAAAAATTAAAATTTGGTTAATTATATACATTTAATACCTAATAAAACTTCAAGAATTCTTAGTCGTTTAAAATATATAATCAAACACATAAACAAAAATTAGTCCTATTAAAGAATATCTACCAATTATAATTAACTTTTTTTTTAGAAGATGATAATGTTCAAAAAAATTCGGAGATTGCTCTTTACTCTAGATCTCTATCCCATCATTTCCGGATGTCGCAGACGATTAGGATCAACCCTTCGCCGTTCGGACACATGTAAAGTGGCCAACGAGTCCTAGAGCTCGACGTTCCTCCTCTTCAACCCTCGTATCTCTTTTTTTCCCTATTCGTCATCCACGAGATGATGCGTGCGCACACGTGCGTTTCGTAGCTTGGGTAAGATCATCCCGCATCTTACATCAGGAGCAAGAGAAGCCGACAACGTGACGGGAGAGGGAGAAAGGCCGAGGTGGAGGCAAAAAAGGGATTGGAAAGGAAACCTGTAACGGTCGTAGGAGGAGTCGTGGGAAAGCGGTCGGCGGGATCTCGTAGGCTTCTTCTTCCGAAGGTGCTTGCGCGGGCGACGGGATAAGGGGGAGAGTCGGCGCATTGTTCGACACACGACCAGGGTTGGCCCTGGTTACGACCCTCGGCCGATCGTACACCCCTCGCCTTCGGCTCGTACATCCTCGCAGAATGATGCGGAATGAACCAAGAGAGAAGTATTTCTTCCACCCCGGTTGCCGGTGGCGAGAAACGTCTGATTTACCGCGTTTTGATGCTCGGCGATGAGACACCCTTCTCCGGTGCGAGATCCACCCCTTATTGGTATAATAGCGCAGTGCAATATGGATTATTCGGAAAATATAAAAGCTGTCTGAAATTATAAGTTGTATTATATGATATTATAATATTTTAGTATTATAAATAATAAGATAATTTTTAGTACTGTAATGAAGATGAGATAATGAACTTATAAACAAATTGGGGTCTCTCATCAGATAATTATTATGCGATTTTTTTTACGCTAAATTTCATGTATTCTTCAGTGATTTTCACGATTAGTGCCGATGAAATAATTACGTTCTCTTAAAATTACACGATATTTTACTTCGCTGGGTATTATTGCAGCTGGTTACTCAAGTCACGTGAAGTCATCGAGGGTTATTCGCTAACCGTTTCTGCACGTCGCCATCTTGCAGAATGATGCCCCCTCGATTCGCGAAGGGCACCGGACTCGTTTCACCCCCGGCTTACACACGAAACTTTATGCAAATGAGTCGCCCATTCACAAATACGCAACGCCATTTGCACTGATCTCTGTGCTGTCTGGAAAAAAGACTGCGCTTCCCGGCATACAACCCCTGGTGTCAGGGATGAAATTTCGAGTTTCGCTCGAAGAAGATGCAGTGAGAGCGCGATTTCTATGCCGTAATCAGGTTTCAAAGGAAGCGTAATTTCGCCGAAACGCGGAGTTCTCGTCAAGATTCGCCAGTTCGCAACGGTCCTTCTTCTTATTTTTTTTTTTGTAGTCTCTCTTCTCCGACGGGAAGAGACATCAGTGCATTGAATAAGCTATTTTTTAATAGAATTTTAAAACAACGCTCGTCGTTATTTACCAGTATTTATCGTTTGTTTCTCGTCAATCGTTGTTTCACATTCGTCTATTCGTCTTTGGAGCAACAAATGCTCGAATTTCGAAAATATTTGATTCAAGACAGTTTCGTTCCGAATTCTTTTTTTATCTTGGAGATCATCGTACCGGATTTTCCCATACTGATGGAACACCTGCTTGAGTCCGGAGAGAACGGCTCTGAAGGCTGTGTACGATTTCTATAGGTGAGTTCATATCTTCAAGACCTTTCCTAAACGTTTCGGCCACGTGACTGCATTATAATCGAATACCTGCAACTGAAAGAATGTTCGACGCACCTTAGCACTAGTCCTTTATGTAACTCTTGTAAATAACTTGGAAACCAACTGACATAATTTCTCGTAATTTTCGAAATTCAGACAGTTTATGGAATATGTTATAAGAAATAATAAAGCTATGAACACGACACAAATTCAAGTAATATTTGCAATGTGCGGTACCGTTAGATAATTTCTCGTTACTCTTTGAATCCGTTATTATTCATGTAATAAGCAACCATTTCTATCTCACTCTATTTTACTTAGCTGTTTTTAAAGTTGACTAAATATCTATGTACTTGTGATGACTACGAAGTAGTTCTAGAAGAGCTCAACTCCTTTTTAAACCCGCAGAATTGAACTAAGCGGTAAATTGTCCGAGCAGTTTGCACGATGACTTGACAGTATCTCTCATTCTAATTCTCAAGGCGATTTATCAATTTACCAACAATCGTGCGAGACGGTCTTAAAGATCGAAAGGAGTAACGGCGTAACGAGGGCAAAATATAAATATTTTACGCGCACTAAGATTCTCTCGGAGCCAATAATCACAAAGAAAATTGTTAGAAGCGCGGACGTACTTTCGGAAAAGTTAACAAGGTAATAAAGTAATTAGAATTTACATGCAAAACTGTAAAGTACATCGAGGCTCAAAAATGTAGATCAAAAGTTTATCAAAACTTCAATAGAAAAATATGTTATTTTTATTATCCAAAATACCAAAAGACATTGATATTAAATGATATTAAATCTTGAATAGAGTAATTCTCCTTTTTTCATTTTCATATTCTTTTATTTAAGTTAATGACATTTGTGGACATTGGAAATCGGATTTAAATTCTTCGGGATTCCTTTAATTAGAATAATCGATATTGTAAACGACCGATCGATCTTTTCTCGCACATGAATTCAATTGTTCGTCAACGAATACATACACTCCTAACTAAATCGACGACAATCGGCCATGAGGAGGAAGCGGAAAGGCTGGACCGGCGTGCGAATCGTTTAGATACGGAGTTTGTTCTCCGGAGATAGAAGGAGAGGCCGATTACACGAGGAAGAGCGGAGGCCCCGGAGCCAACGCCCAGTCAATCTCGAGGACACGGCTAGGAGCGATCACCTCGGTCAGAGGCTTTCGAACGGTTGCGGCCAAGCGCTTCCTTTTAGGCATAAATTCCTTCAATATGCCTGCGGCTGCTGCTGTAAACACTGTCACAGGTGAACTTCAAACGCAGGGTCCTCGACCTCGAAACTACACTATGCATGCAGAGCACCCGCGGTGACTTGCTCCCAGGGATCGGCTCGCTTGATTATAATTGCTGATAAGACTGAAAAAGGGACGCGACTCAGTCGAGCAATGCTGATGAATTAAACGCGAAAGTCAACAATGTTGTTTACGAATGACGAGGAAAGAGATCTAAGACTTGATGAATCAGTATTGCAACGAATCGCGTTTGTAATTACATCCCTCTCTCTGTCTCTGTATTTATCTTCTTCTTCAAGTGCCTTATCCCGCGGACGTTGGCCAATATGATAGCTATCTTAGCTATTTGATCATGTTTAACTAGGGTTTAATTATACTTCAGTGGTTTCTCGTTGCCTTCTGAAGGGTTTTTGGTAGTTTTCCTTTTTTTCTAATATATTCTCAGTGTTTTTGTCTTTTCCAAGAAAGTGGCGATTGAATAAAAACCGACGATTCTTGGTCAGATTTGAATTCGGGTCTTCGGCTCATTAAGATAACGCAAATCACTCTGACCTACGACCGCCACCCAGTATTTATCGCAGGGATTATATTCGAATTCTTGAACAGCAATAATTAAAATTGTTGGCTTAACATGTAGATAGTTTTAGCGATAGTTATCGTCAAGTGTGATAGTTAAAATTATTTATCGACCCTTTAACCCTCATTTATATCAATATTGATCAGTTGTAATATTTTTACACAGAACTAGACAATCAATTAAAGCATGAGTAACGCGTGTTCACAAGATGGAAGCTATCTGTGCTTATTTTAACAAGCCGGCGCATCTTCTTCGAGAATGAGGCTGATTGCCCGAGGCGTCGCATCAGAGGCGCATCGTCTCGCGGTTAATCGCGCTGGATGACGGATATCGGCTGTTACACGTGATAATGCGCGCTCTCGTAATACCGGATCCCTGGGCCATTCCGAGAGAAGCACAGCAGGCTTCTTCGGCGAGAGCGGAGAAAAGAAGATCGGAATGCGGCGGCGGTGACGGCGCGGCAGTGGGCGCTTAATCGAGGGTCGTCGCGTAACGATACTTTAAAGCCGTGCGACTGCACGTTGTCGCTCAGGAACTATAATCGCCCTGGGAAAAGCCTGTACTCGCTCGATGTCGGTTCATTCATTAGCCGGTGCATACAATCTCGTCCCTCTTCCTCAAGACGGTAGCTTTAACACGAATTTTACCTGAGGCGGGGCGACTTTGCTAACCAACACCGATTAATGAGATAGGGAGACAATAATGAGTTTCCTTCTCTTATTAAGTCGTTTGCTTTCGCGGTCGGATGTACAGTACAAATGTACATGAATAACAATAAATACTTAAGACTTATACTCAGTTAATAAGTACTAAAATACTTAAAATATACTTAGTCGAGTATACATATTTCAATAAAACAGTGCTGTAATATCTGATCTAATGCAAATTGGATCAGATATTACAGAACTGTTTTATTGAATCAAAAATAATAAAATATATAATCTGTTAATTCATTATAAAAAAAAATGATGAGGAACGGTGTTACAGGGAGTTTGTCTGGTTTTAACTTGGATCGAGTTAAAATCTCGTGCAATAAAATATGTTATCTACATAAATGATGCTTCCGGAGATTGATATTAAATCAGGTTATGAAAACAACCGTTCGTCGTGTCCATTAGTTTAAATTTTTTAGAATAATCTATATATATATATATATAACATATATATATATATATATATATATATATATATATATATATATATGAGGTTGAATAAATATCAGATTGAGTACTTCGGAGATTAGCGGATCTGTCTGTGTGCGAACGAATGATCTTGTTCTCATCTCGCCGCGCTGTATCGCTGCCGCTGCGAGTTGATTGAATCACCGCCCTCATAAATGTTCATCGTCATTATCACGGTTTTATTAACTCCACGTAAGATCTCGTAAAACTGACTTTGAGACGTTCTCGTTTCTCCATATACATACTCACAAAACGGGCTCAATATTATTTCCCTCGAGCTTGCGATTTAATTGCTCTCTGGAGCAATTTCATATAACTCTCACAAACTATGATCATTCATCAATGGGCGTTGCAGTTTTTGCGCATCTCAGCGCAATTTGTCTTAGATTTCAAATCGCCAAAGCAATGGTAAATTAATCTTATCTTGAAGCGTCAAGACAAAACTGCGAAAAAATACTGAGAAAAAACTGTAGAATAAAAAAATATTTCTTTTGATTCAACTATATTCCAGGAAGAAATAATTGTTAAAAAGATGTCGAATCGACGTAAAATATGTTGAATAGACGTCGATTTGATGTTAATCGATGTCTTTTCGATGTCATTTCTCACTGAGATGTGACGGTCTTGCCACAGACTGGCAAGCAAATATTTGTCAATTTAAAATTAAAATATCATTCAATCTGAAAACACAATCTGTTTACGTTATTGACTTATTATGTTTAATTAAAAATAAATGGTATCACTAGCATTAAGGGACAGTCTATATGGAGTATTAAAATAATATTGACGACAATTTAGCAAATGTATCATACTTTCACGGAATACGATTTAAGGATTCGAGTTACTAAACGTGCGACAATTCGCTTAATAGACACATTTATAATGATAGAAGGAAAAGAATCGAATAAGCAGTTCTATGAAGATAGTTCGCTATGCCAGACATCGACTGCATTTTCTTTCGCCAAGATATCTATACTAATATATAAAGAAAAAGCCTGTTTTTTTGTTACCGCATAACTCAAAAACTACTGAATTTCCTCCAAATTTTGACACCATATTCTCATATACTAGGACGGACATAGGCTATATAGCATGTCTAAAAATATTTTCATTATCCAGAAATTGATGTTTTTATTTTTTATTTTTCATTTACGGCTGTATTAACCCATGTAGTACTGTGATGTCATTGCTAGGCGGCTTCATCCACTCGCAAGCAAATTGCATCATGATATTCTTGAGAAACATAAATGTAATCAGAAGCCAAAAAATAAACGATTTTCAAAAAATATCACTTCCAATACATATGATTCGGTCACATTATTATCTCGGGCAAAACCGAAACGGGAGACGCTAGTATTAAATATTTACCAAGTACATAACATAACTAATTTTACCTAAACAATGATTAACGAGAATTAAATATTAAAGAATCGTACGAGCTGATTGAGAAGTCACTGACGAGATTGTCATTATTGAAGATATTGAAAAAATAGCTACGATTTTCCCGTTGAATTTCACATTTCTTCGGGACAACAATCGTGAGCATGTCAAATTTCAACATCTATCAACAAATAGTATGAATGAAAGCTCACTACAATGTTCGTAGAATTATAATTTAATGTACCGTGTTGTTTTTCAAGAGCCATTGTCGGAGCAGTTATGGACTACTCCGACTCTGTCTCTCCGCTGTCTGACGTTTTACATAGATACACACGTCTATATGTCTCATATTTACGCATATGCGCACGCGGACCGGCAGATTTCAGCATCCGTTTCGCGAGCTCCATCCGGCCTGGGCTTGCAGGGTGTCTCCGGCTCGCCATAACGTTTTACGATATGCAGATAAGCCGGTCAGGGATGCAGGCCTATAAATAATTGCTGCGAACTGGTGGCTTAATGCCGCGTAATCGCCGCCGGCCGATCATTACAAGTATCGGGAGCTTGGAAAAGAGTTTTATCATTATCCACTGCGAACGTTCCATGCCGGCGTTTACGCCCCGCACAGAATTAGCCTTGGACTCCACTTTCCGTTTTATCTGTTTCACTTCCTATCTGCCGAATGGGCGGCAAATCTATCGGGAGGATTTGCATTGCGAATATTGTGTTGCCTGCTGGTGATTGCGAATCAAAAAGAAAAATATGGTCTCGTATCTTTAGGCCTTATTTTCGATGTTTTTTTCGCTATTTCGGTTCTCTTTTCTTTCGATCTTTGTTAAAGGTTTGAATGCACTTTTATTTAAAAAAAAAAAAAGGTTTTACAGTGTAACAACAACATTAGAAAAGGTAACTAATGTTTAAGGGGGTCGGATACCTCAAAAATCAATTTTTGGTTTTTTTTTTGCATCCTACATCCTTCCTATGCATGGAACTGAACCGCTTTTGCCTCGGAAAAATGTTTAAGTGTCATGAAAAGCTAGAATAAATGGCTGTGAACTTAGTCAAACTTTAAAGTTGTTTTTCTCAAAACTTTTTTTTGAAAGTTTGCGCGCAAGGTTTTTCCTAAACGATAAGAGGTAGAATTTTTATTTTTTTTTTGATACTTGCCCATTAGTTATCTTTAAATTGTCATAGGGGTTTCATAAAATTCCCACTATTTTTGGAAATTTTAATTTTTTTTCGAGAAAAATGGAGTCTTTTTTGGTTGATTTTAAATTTTGTTTTGATGATTGTAAATTTTGATATGCTTTGAGTTGGGAGAGGAATTTTATGAAACCCCTATGGCAATTTTTGCACATGGATATGACTAACATCCCACCAAAAATTCACTTCTCTAAGAAAAACCGTTTTCATGAAACCTTGCGCACAAGCTCTGACTCCCTGTTTTCTCTTCCCATGCTCTCCCACTGTTATGAGAAATCTGAGGTACTTATTAATAGGTTACCCAGGATAAAATGATTGGGGAAGAAAGGACAAAAGCATGGAATGGTCCCAGAGACATTTACTTTCTGTTATGAAATTAATTAAGCCGGCTTAATTAACAGGTCATTATTGATATCCGACCCCCTTAAGATTAAATACGAATGTACTTGTTTTAAAACTTGTAATAATATCAGTTTTAATTAAATTATATTATTCATGTTTTATTATCTCACATTTTTATTTTATTATATATGTATTGTACATATATCGTGTGTATTTATGGACATATGTGATAATTTTGCTCTGCTTTTGATACAAATTTCTAATTCGTTATACAGCGCTGTTTCCTACCGTACTTTATACAATATTTATAACATCGACCGAGACAGAGAATGAGTTACACCTGCATCTTTCTTACCCTTCCTCGTCTAATATCCTCGGAAAACTGCAGGAAATTACCTTCTTTATTCACCGTGGTCAGTGGCCGGTTCGATTCGACCAACCGCGCAGCGCAAAAGGCGCAAAAAGCGACCGTGGAAATAAAACGAATCCGGTACACGCTTCCGGACGCATCAAGATTCCGCTTGTATCCTTCGTCCGTGTATCTGAGATACCTGAACGGAGGCGGGTATCCTGTGCGCGCTCGAGACTCCTGTGTGCGTTCGAGCATGTAATGATCGCCGTCTCATCCTCGACACAGGAAGAGGAACAGGTTTTTCCATTTTTCGTAGTCTTATCGGCCTGCCTTAACCCACGAAGACGTCAATTCCGCGGATGTTGCCGCTGCGAAAAACAAGGACGAGAGTTCTGAACCGCTACAGGCGGTGGAACGACGCGAACAGGATGTTCGAGTCGCGTACGTTTCAAGTCGCGGCGACGTAAGCTTCGCGAAAATAAACGAGGAAAATAAGAAAAACAAAATGGAAAAAGACGCGACGATTGATCACCTTCGAAGTGGTGAGTCCCTTGCACCAGTTTATCGTTCACAGAACAGGTTCAGGTCACGCATAATATGAATTAAAATCTTTAGACTTGCAAAATATGACTGCAATAAAGTTCATAAAAAATCATAAATGAATAATTAATTATAACTCTAAAAATAAAACTCTATATTACTTCAGTACAAAATAATAATAATAATATAATATGAAATAATGTAGTCTTTAATAATTAAATAAGTTTTATTTAAATAACTGTGTGTTTTAACATAAAATTATCTTAGTATTTTCTACGTTATAATTTCTGTTATAACGATAAATATCCATATTATACAAAACATGAGTTTTTAAATTATATAGTATATATATATATATATATATATATATATACTTTTTTTATAACTTATAACACAGTTTTTCTATTATACTTTCAAATGTGTCCAATGAACAAATTTAATACGTAACATTAATGTTTTCAGTTATTATAAATATTATTAATTAATGTTTTCAGTTATTATAAATATAGTAATTATATCTTCGTTATTATTTAAAAAAACAATTCATAGCATACCTTGTTAATATTATTGGCATATAGGATTATCCATTAGCATTGTTCTTGCGTAAATATATAGGATAATTCTTAAGCACATTCCGAGAAAGAAATAAGAAAGTAAGTTCCTTAGATGATTTTATGAAGAAAATTATCATAGTTATGAGTTAGTTTATGTACTTTTTTGTTATAAACAACTTAGTTTTGGAGATACAGAGTATTTAATAAAAAATTATATTACAAAAAAATTTATAAATTGTGATCAATTATAGCAAATTTTCTACTTGTCAATCTTAAAGGTCATAATGGGAATGTGGGGTTGTAAAATATTTTGTTGACATGGTCACACGTTTACAGATCATTTCAGTATTTTGAGTTTCTTTGGCGAAAGCATACCAATTACGTTTATTTGCTTAATCATAAAAAATTATCTCATAGCCAAAGCAGTCTAAATGTCAAGAGAATAATTAGAACCATCTTCAAGATTTCAAATAATTCTTAAATATATAACAAAAAACCGTTTATGAAAAGTGTGTGTGTTTATATAAACTTTTCTTTATAAAGTTATTTAAACAGAGAGAAAATTATTTCTTTAATTTTCGGAACATACTGAGGATCACCCTATATAAAATATAGATATTACATTGTGTTTATATTTAAACATTAGAGTCAACAAACGAATGTACTCTTTAATAACGCATATAATACACTAAAAGAATGATCAGCAGTGTGTTCAAACACTTACTTGCTCGCTTACTACCCAAACGCGTATTTACTCGACGATCGTTTCGAGCCAGGACACCTGCATCCGAGACGAGATTCCAGAGACGGTAATCCACCTTATCCCCACACAAAATACCATGGAGATCTTGTGGGCGTGCCGAAATACCTTGGAATATTTGGACCTAATTTCGGCGCGTATCCTTTGCTCCTCTTCCCGTTACCTCTTCCTCGAGGCATTTTCTTCTCGCACATTCTTATTCTTTTTATATCTCGCAACCAAAAATTGTTTATAATCCTTTCAGGTAACGATATATCCTTGAGGAAACCGGCTAACGCTCGATTTAAAGGACCCATAGACACGCTAGTCACATTAATCACAGCTGAATCACGTTTCGAATTTTTCTCGACATTGGAGAATTTTTAACGTGTTTCATCCCGATATAATTGAGAAGATACGGGCTGACTATTACGAAAATTACTAAGGAAAATGCACTCATGTGAAAAAGTGGATTTTACAATAGACACGAATTCCTCGATAAATTCGAAAAGAATTTTTCGTTATAAAAATACATTAAATTTGAAGAATAAAATAAAACTTCTAAATTTTTCACTTTTATATAATAATATGTAAGACTAAAAATCTCAATTTCTTTTTTTAAATATTATTCAATATTGTTTTAGTATTACATTATACTCAAGAATGAAAAAGATGTTTTTAAGATATTAAAAAAAATTTTAAAAACTTTTGGAAAAGATATGTTTAAAAACATTAAGTTAATGGGTCCCCTTTAATTTATTTAAAAAAAAATTTATTTTAACGTTCACGTAAAATAAATATGTATAAACAAAATAAATATTTAAACAATAAAAAATATAATTACAATACAAATTAATTATACAATGTAGGATATTAAAAAAACGTTAAAACTTATTTTTAAAAATTTATTTTTAAAATAAACGTTTTTTTAATAAATAAAAGGGGATTTGACCTTGATTTTGAAATATTTTTCCCAAAAATTTTAAAAATATTTTTTAAACATTCTTTGCTGATTGGATTATGAGTTATAATTAGAAATCCCTATGTATCTACTGAGAAAGAAATATATAATTTAATAAATGTTAAAATATTGATATTTGAATCCCTCTTAATTCTTGCAACTATAAAATCTTTTCTTCGACACTCCCCAATGTTTCTCCACGAAAAATGACACCCTCGGCAAAGAGAGCTGCCGCGAAAGGCATTAAGCCGGAATCGGTTCTTCGACACAGAGATCGTTCCTCTACCTTCAGCCTCGTAGATCTTCTGAGATATCGACGAGAGGCGGGACGGTTGGGTGACGGGGGATTGGACAGAAAAAAAGGAACTGCCATCTTGAATGAGGATGAAGATACACCGAGCATCTGGGAAGAAGTGGGCAGACGTAGGCGGCCTGTGTACCGTAAGATCAAAGGCCGCCTCCATCGATCGAATCCTCGAGCGATCGAAATATTGAATGCCTGCTCAAAATCCCAATGCCTTTGCCGCCCTGCCGATTCTTCTTTCCTCTTCCGCTTTATGCCCTTTCTATCCGACTTATCGGCATCTCGGCATCACGATATTTCTCGATTGCTGCTGTGCCTCGAATCGAAGATTAAATGAAAAACTGGTCATTCTAGCGGCGGCTACACTGATCTCGCAATGTCACCGGAACCGTCACTGAGTGGAAAGATGTAATTCTCGACCTGATAGATCGATTAAGATATATCGAGGCTGATTGATATTCTGATGTATCGCTATAAGTAAAACGAAAGTCGTGTGTGATAAATTTCCGCTTCGAAAGAGTTCTAAAATTAAGACCGCACAAGACTTTGTCTTTTTACTACAGTTTACTTTTTTTCAATTTTATTAATTCACAAAGATATTTTAAATGACTTCGTTAGATAATAGAGATAATAGAGATAATTTGTTAAAAGAAGTTTTAAAAAGGAACAGAATTAACTAAAATAATAAAACTAATATATAGGGTGTCCCATTTTAAGTGACGCATTGATTTTTCTCGAAAACAAAGACTTGTATCAAAAAAATGTTTCAAACAAAAGTTATTTTATTCGAAAGGGGACATAAGATGGTACCATTGGTTTGATCTTGGATAAACGTGCCAAGGCCATATGAAGGTCAACTTTGTTTTTTTAAATGGAATCCCCTATTTTTCATTAGACATTCTTGTAGCTTATCTCGAGAGCTTTCCAAAACACCATAACAAAGTATTTCTTCGAGAAAAATCAATGCGTCACTTAAAGTGGGCCACCCTGTATAAAGAGACAAAGTGAAGGTATTGAACAAAAAGATATCAAAACTGTCGGAAGGAAATAAAATATGGGGATCGATGTTCGGCGGTGAAGAATGTCTCTCATTTTCTCAATTTGCCCGGCACTAGGTCAATTTAGCAGAAAGGAATTGAAATGACGCGATACGAAAGATATACGGGGAGGGGGAGGTGAAGAATTCCGAAAGGTTCATAGAGAACTCTCGCGAGCGGAGGTGTAGCATTACGAAAGACGAAACCTGTAATAACAGAGGCATCTGCTCTTTCTCCTTGTCTTGTTCTTTCACCCAAACGGCTTCCAACGGTTGGGTTGGTCACAAGTGCGCGTGCTCTCTGAAAATTTCCTTCTGTCTACCCCCCTCCCAACTCGTCAGACCTCGCCATCATCAGCATCACCACCCGCTGCAATCCCCTTTCCCCCTAGCGACGACGTTGGTGGTGTCACTGTCGCCTGTTCTTGAATTTCGCAGTTGCAGCTGCGGGATTCCTCCTCGGACGAACCTGAACAAACGCTCGCCTGTTGTACCGCGGCGTCGAATTACATGGTCATTCAAATCATCGGTGACGATTACCGTCTCTGAAGCAAGCCGGTGCTACGTCTCAACGGCTCGAGATCCCGTTTCGAGATTTCACTGAAAATGTTGGCCCTTCGTTGACCCCGGCTGTCTTCTCTCAAAACGCACCCCGATCCGGATCGGATGAAATATCACGTGCAAATGCATTCCAGATACTACATAAAAAAATATTCAGAAAAATAAAATAAATTATAAAATATTGTAAACATTGTATCTTAAAACGTGAAAAAAATCCTATTACAATATATTAATATTTATGAAATGTTGCAATAAAAATTTATTAATTTATTCGCAGTCGCTGCCAAGAGAAATACATCTCGCGAGCTGTTCGAAAAAAATCGCGAAGAAAATCTACCTTCGGCTAATTGTAAAAAACATTTAGGAAAAATGATTGATGAATCTCTCGTGAGATTCGCGTCATTTGCGGGCTTCCGTTAACCGTGCCTTTCGTGAGATTGTCCGGCCCGCTGCTTCGGCTCGCGCGAAATTTCGTCCGCGCCTTTCTTCGCGCTCGGGCACGGTCGGAGATGCCCGCGGATGGCCGGACGACAATTACGAATGCCAGTCGTCGCGCTTGCACGCGGGTTTGTACGCGAGCGAGCGCATGCACACGCTTGGGAGCAGCGCCTTTCCTCCTCGCGGTCGTCGTCGCTCGCGGCGATTGTCGGTCATCGAACTCGCGGGAGATCCAAAATAAACGGTCGCGGCGACTACATGCGATCGCTACTGGCTGCCGCGACAGCGTCGGAGGACCAACGCGGCCGCGGCCGCATTACGGCGCATGCACACTACTTGCGGTTTATCCCGAAACCACCGACGGCAAACCACCCGCACGCACGTCGCGGTTTGACATCCTAAAAGTTTGCCGCTCGTTTTTCTGCTCGGCTCGAGAAGCTGATGAAGTAACATTTTCGTATTAAGAACGCGACAAACGAAACGTGCTAACTTGTCCGGCACGAATTGGGTGATGAATGGGGTTAGGAAATTAAAACAATTAATCGTATAATTTTTCTAGAGACTAAAATTACTAATTGCGACTATTATTCTTCTACACGAAACGGGATAGAAGTTCGTCATGAGTGTGAATTCGATCTACTTTTGCAAAAGTTTTGAACGTTTATATAATTCGTATTCGTGTCGTTGGAAGACATTTAAACGATCTAAAAAACATAAAGATGTGATATACATAACCTATAAAATTGTATGCTTACTTTTTTTATCAATAAGAAATGCGGGTTTTCCATATTCTCGTTTTTTTTATTTTTTAAACAATATGAGTACAAAGTGTGCTTCGATAATACTATTATTAACTTTCGATAATACTATTATTAACTTTTTGTTATCAGACGGTGTCCCTGACATCAGCAATTGAAAGGATCAAAGCATACCGAGGTGGAATCATGATACCCTACAAATAAACGTTAATATTAAACACGTACTCACTCAGAACAGTCTGACGTGATCGCAGGATCGTATGTACGAGATGTGAACGATTGATCTTGTCGCGAGAACGAGAAAAAAATCCGGTGCAAAATAATTGCGTATTAAGAAAGTGCTACGGTCATGACGCGGCTCGTCTCGTTGGAACCATCGAGGAATCGCGCTCGATAGTGAGTTTGTCGTGACAAATATCTACGGCAAAATCCGCCGAGATTCACCGAGAACGCATCGATCTTTGCAAATTGCATTACGCGGGTGTGCGTCATCCTAGATCGTACGATCGGATCGGTTAGATTCACCGATTAGTGAACGCGGAAGCGCGGCATGAGCCCCGTAGATCCCTGCGTGGTGGTCACGTGAGAGGCATCGATCCTTATCTTTTGACATTAATCGGCATTATTTTCGCACATTGTTATTGTTGCTGCGGATTGTCTAATAGAGAAGAAAGAATCTTACGAGACTTATTCATGAATTTCTCACGGATTCCCCACGGATTTCAATAAACTTATTATCTATCTATCTGCTATGAGCGGATATTATCCTGTTTAATTACGCTATCCGGATACCGTTTCTCTCGCTATTATCGTTGCAATTATCACGTAATTAAATAACAAAGGTTTTTTATGGAACTTGTTCGTTTTTCGAAAAATTTTTCCAAAAAATCTCCGATTTTAACGAATCTATGCGCGTTTACTTAATCATAAAAGAATTATGAAAAATTAATGACTTGTTTTCTCACTTACTATTTCATAATTAAAAAAACGGTTTGTTTAATGATTCACACTTTAAAAACTGAATTATTATGTATCATTATCACACGCATCTTTGTCCGAAATAAGATAAACTACGCGCGCGCTTCGTTAATGTGTACTCAACTCATAATAAGTATTTATAATTATTTTAATATTATGCTCTATTGTGATTCAGAAACCAGTCGCCAGTCTTGCAGATAGATGGGAGCACTGATAAAACTATGACGTGCTTTAAGTCTCAATCACGCGGATATTAAATGAATATAGTGAAGAACACGATGAAGAGACGTGATATATTATATATTATTATATATTATATATTATATACTTTTGAAATGATAATAAAACCAATAACTAATCGATAAACCACACAACGTGATAAATATTAATAATAATAACTAATAATAACAACAATAATAATAAATTAATTAATTGCAAATTGATAAATATTAATAATAATAAATTACAATGTCTGAATATTAATAATCAGTTGCCTCTGATCGATAATAGAAACAGGAAGGAACTAACTTAGAGATAAAAATACCTAGTAACATATGTTTCAACCTTCATTCGTAGATTTTGTACTTTCTGCGTTAAAGAAGGGATTCCAGTAGCATTGCTGTTTCGGTAAGATAGCGCGGATATGAACGGAAATAGATGAGACTAATTGGTAGTTCAAAGCGAAGTCGAGACTCTTCAACACGTCGAGCGCCAACGACAATTTGATTTATGCGCAAAGACTTCTCTAATTTTACACCGTATCATCGTGCGAAATAAAGGTATTTTGACAGTGCGATTTGCCACTTGGATGATAATTCTCGTTTAGAAGCGGGTGAGCAATTCACAGTAGTATGCGTCTGCACTCTAATCAAAAGCAGCTCATCGCGGAAGAGGAAAAAGGGGCTTTTCGAGGCTGACGTCGCGTTCGTTTCCAAAGCTTGCGTAACGAAACGAATGCAACCGTCGACGTGTTCGCGGTCATAAGAGACAGAGGAAAAAAGGTAGATATTCCGGCTTCTTCCTATAATTTTAAACCCGGAGGCCAGCTTGTGTGCGAACTCTCCGGTGAATGATATCCTTCATGATCCTCTCCCCCTCTCTCTCTCTCTCTCTCTTGTGCGTACACTTCATGACGAACGACTCGCTCTTAATCACCAGCCGTCCATCGTAATCCTTCCGTCGTGAAATCGCTACGGAACACCGCCACAGTTCCGATACTCTCCTGAGTATCATCGAGTACAGGTCGAAATTAACCAAGCGAGTATCCTCTTTAAAGGGAATTTCAAGCTATCTCCTTCACTCACCTTTCCGAACGTGCTCGTCATGTTACCGAGCATTACATTCGTCTTTTGCCTTTGTCTCTACGAATCCTGTCACGCTCTGTGAGGCTCCGATAATAGTTCGCGTAAGGGATTCGTCATCGTCACGTGCGCGTTGAAAGTAGATCCACGCTGCAAATGTGGATGTGTTTGCGATTATTATCATTAAGCATTTGCTGTCCCCGAGGTATCCTTTGAGATAGAACGACGTTCTTCATGAATGTCGCGAGTACTTTCACGAATCAATCGAGAAAAATATAGTTATCTAACAGTTTTCATAATTCAGAAGACAAACCCGTTTGCTGTATCAAACAGATTAAATCATTTTCTGCTGCAACAGAAATTTCGACGCGGGTTGATCTTTATCAAAGGACAACATTTACATTCGATATGTCGAGACGCGAGAAAAAGAAGTAAATAAACGGAGAAAGCTTCTAACCGGGAGAGATATTTGCTTTCAATATACCGAATCTGTGAGATACGCTGAGGATCACGACTTACTCGCCGAAGGAAAAGAGAGCCTTTTGTTTACCGCCATTCTACGAGTTTATTTTGCTTCCTTTCGGTATCGATTCCTCTTTTTTCCTACATTCCTCTCCATGTGCACAACACATATGCAAATCTTATGGACATATGACTAATTCAGCGTCGTCTAGACTAGACAAAACTGGCACGATTAAAATTCTATTCGACCGACTTTCAAAATGTTTCCGCGATGGCGGAGCGCGTTAAGTTAGGTATACGCGACAATTCGGTTTCAACAGAACGTATGTAACATAATGTATACACGCTACTTGATGCACAGAGATTGTATGAACTTGTATCAAATTCAACAATATTGAGATGTATTCTTCTCCTCTAAACTGTGCATGCAGTATGTAATTATATTTTTTCCAAGTGTCTTCTCTTTGCCAGTGATGGGAAATACCAAAGAAGGAGCAATAAATGACGTCAAACTGGCATAACCGATATATGAAAATTGATCTTTATTACTACGTTTCGACCTTTGATTCAGGTTCTTTTCAAGTAAATCTATAAATACATAATACAGGAATGTGACAATCGTTTGAGACACAAAAAAATACATATTACATTAAAGACTTACATATTATTCAGTCCCGTGGTCAATATTACAAAGTTTGAACGCGTTGGTTTTCGCATGAGTTAATTTAGAATAAGAGTAGAATAATGTAGACAATCAGGTGTAAAAGGTGTCTGTTGTTAGTGACAGCGAAATACGGACTGAGCCAGCTTCAATTTGATGGTGTGACAAAGGGGACAAGTTAGTAATAAATAAATAAAGGAGAAAGAAAGAAAAAGACAGTAAAACTGAGTAGAGAAACCAGGTCAATGTTCTAAAATGTAAGCAATAATAATTAAAGGTGACGTCAAGTAAATATATAAAGAATATTATAAGTGTTAATACAGTGTGACTAAAGGCCAAATTCCTAATATATAAATAAAAGTAAAAATAAATAAAAATAAATATTATATTTTTTATGCTCTTTTTTTCGTTTACTTGTTAGCAGTGTAAAAATATATATATATCACAAGAAAGGCAAATGTGTTAATTTTTTTATGTCATGATGTCAATGAATATACGTATTAAAAGTGTGAATAATCACTCATTCTTCTTTTTCCTCTTTCTGTCTAATGTAAAGTATGAAATACCAATTATAGGTATTATAAGGGGAAAGAGCAAGATCATTCATCATATCTCTTCTGTGAAAGAAAATCTTTTTGCTTTTATTTACAATCCTTTCCTTCTTTTAAAAGACATGCTAAAGAAGAGATTCTCTCTCTATTTCTTACAATTTGTCGCGTTGACTGATATTCACCGGATATTTTTTCCAAGCGAAAAAATAACAAGTAAATGTACCGTGAAATTTTCGCGTCTTGACAACTTTCGCGCGACACCATGACGACGACGATGACAGGATTTTTGAAAGATCCTCGTTGGACCGCGGGGAGACTTCCGTCGCGCGCGCTCCAAATTTTTCCGCTCAAAAGCGCCCCAGAATTCACTTGTGTCGAGCGACGACGACGCGAAATTGGCTCGACTCACGACGCAGTTTCGCGGACGTGACGACGCGAAAAAGAAAGAAACAAGACGGTAAACGGAAGGAGAGGAGCAAGACGCGAGGAGGGCACGGAACAAGAGAGCGAAAGAAGAAAGGGGGGATATATTGGCCGGAATATTTACGAGGAGTCGAGCTCGATGCACTCCCACCCGAAAGTTGCTTCTGGTTTGTGCTCTTGTGTGTGTGTGTTTGTGTGTGTGTATGTGGAGGGTGGGAGAGTGTCACATGTACTGCGTGCATGTGTGCACGTGAACGTGTGTGGACTCGAGTTGTGTGTGCACGCGTGTCCGCGTATGTGAAACGAGACGTGGCAACGCAGGCTGGAATGCAGTTTAGGAACGTACGAGTCGCCCACGAGGCGAACCCGGCCCTCCTTTACCACGTCCCTGCCGTCACCGTTCTCTTCCTCTCATCCTCTCCTCGTTACAGGAAGAAACGAGGGCCGAGGAAGGTGACGGCTACCAGGAAGGAACTCGCTGGAATTCCCTGGGAGGACTTTTTCTGCGTTTTTGCACGTACAATTTTATCCTCGTCCAGTCCTCTCTCACCTTTGCGTAGACGCGAAACGACGCTTTGTTCGCGACTTCCTTCCGACTGTGAGAAGTTACCTCTGATTCATCATCTACTTACGTGCGTGTACTATGTTAATAACACACGCATATCATGAAAGAGTTAAAATTTATTTTATCGCGTGCTAATGAATTGTATCTTCTTAAAAAAAAAGTGAGATGCATGCATCTCATTTTTTTAACAACAGTTTAGCGAAGAACAAAGGGAACACTTCCGAATAATTATCTCTTAAGAAAAAATCTTTAAGAAAAAAAAATTGTAATAAATACTCTGCAAGCTTCCTATAATCGACTAAAACGCGCAATTTCCACGCGATAAAAAGTCAGAGTTTGGAGAACTTTTCGCAACTTTAGTAACCCGCTGAGAATAACGTGCGCGTATTGATACCGTTATAACTATTGAAATTTCTTCCAGCGAGACCTTATCGGCTCTCGCGTGCGGACTCACGGAGGAAAGTGAAAGGATTGCTTCGCGTATCCGCGAGAGACGACTCGGCATTCTCGATCGTTGCCGCGTGGCGTCATCGACGAGAGGAGAGACCTCCTCTCTTAATTGGCTCGGCGTCTAGCGCGTTAGGGCCAATTGTCGTAACGTAACGTAACGCCAACGCAGCTTCCCACGCCCGAGTGAAGACCCCCTTCTCCAAGGCGCCCGAAGCTCGGCGCCGCGCGGTAACAGGTACTTTACTGGCCGTGCATAGGTGCGTACCTATCTACTTGCCCGCGTCTGTACGTGCCTGTCTGTATCTACTGCGGCGCGCCAAGTGAAATTCGTTGCGCTCTGTCACTTGCTGGCTCGGACGCAAACACGTATCCTAACTCGGGACTCTTGTTGAACATCAGGAAGATTATTATTATATATCTGATAATCAAGTGTTTCCACCTTGAATTCCCATTTCGCGGAATTTTTTATCGTTGCAGGAAAAAAAAGGAAAAAATGAAGGAAAATTCGACAGAGTTAAGAAAACAATATAAAGAACATACAGATATCCTCATTAGTCTCTTTTTGTGTGTGTAACTAGTGTAGAAATTAGGAATAATCAGATAAACTCATTAAATAATTTGAATACATGTCCAAAATTCTTATCAAAACCAAAAATTAGACGTAAGCTACTTTCAAATAATAAAATCTAGGGTAACTAAATTCTTTTTATGTGAAGAAAAATGCGGGGAAAATTCAAGGTATGGGGGAAAAAAGGGAAATTTCAAACTACTCAAGTGGAAACACTGCTGATAATTTATAATAAATATCAAATATTAAAAAAACGTGTGTTTTCTACGTTGCAACAAAATTAATTTGTGAAAATTATCTGTAATTTCTCAATTTCACACGGACTGCTGCGGAAAGTCTTTAATAGTTTCCAAGAGAATTTTTGGCAGAGGATTTTGTTAAATAATGGATTTTATCTACCGTATCTAGCTAAAAATTTTGATGCTTCATATCTTTTTATTCTCTGGGAAATTGGTAATACAGTTGCTTTTATTAAAAACGTGAATTTTGCTAAATCTGTCTGACAAAATAAGAGAGTAAATTTGAAAGTTTAGAAAATATTATCAAATAGACATTTTATTAAATAAAAATTTTGCTAATAAAATTGCTAATAAACTAAAATAAAATAAAGTAAAAATAATTTAGAAATTAATGCGACACACAGGATTGACGCAAGCGAAGAAAGAATACTTCTGACGGCGCAAATTCTCGTGGTTTAGTCTAAAAAGTATACGAGATTTTTCAATTTGTATAAAGATATATGAAGAAAAGAAATATTTACACACTGTATAGGCGATACAAAAGAAATGCAAGGAGAGCTTAACACAAGCGATATTCTTGTACATGGTGCCAGGGTAACAACAGATATCTCGGTTTTACAACCGATTGACATCTAAAATTCACTGGGCGAAGCATGATCAAATCATAGTATCGCAACAACGTCTCATAATCGAATTTCTTTGACATACTTTCACGCAGATGATATCATCACATAATTTTACTGTTCTTTCTATGATTTTAATTTAAATTGCCTAATATATGCTTATTTTTATGAGATATTAAAATTAAATAATAAATCTCAAGCATTTCAATTTTACAAAATGGAAAGAACTAATAGAAATTCTTTCTTAGCATTTCTAATTTAAAATTAACGCATATGCATTTGCACTTTTGTCTCTTTTTAGATTAGACTATCTATTTTTGCTTCTACTTTCAATACAATGTTATACACAAAAATGCGTGTATATGATTGAGGATTGTGGATGTATATGTAACGAGTTCGGGATTAATTATCCTTCTGTTTTTTTTACAGAAAAATATTTTCAAACTAGTTAGATATTACGCAACGCCGCAAACATTAAAATAACAATATATTTTATTCGATTGCGTATGTCGAAGTCATTTCGAACAGCAAAAAATTAACACGAGAATATCAACTGATAATCGTATTAGTAACGATCAATCGTAAATCATTGTAATCGTCAATGTAATAAAAGAAGGATAAATAGAAAACCTGTTATATCTATTTGTAGAGAGTTTAATGTGTACATCTTAAGCTCTGTTCTACATCTTTATGTCAAATTATTCTCTTTAACTATCTCTTTACTCTTATCAACAAACCATAATATTAAACACAACCGTTGGATCATATTTTATCTCTGCTGTTTTTAATGCCACCGAACATGCGTTAAGAACTGCTATCAGGGTGAGTATGAAAATGAGACTTTTTATATGAGATTTATATAATACCTTTTGCAATATTTTAATGAGAACTCGAGGAAAATTGAGAATATCACTGCTGACGTTGGAATTGACGTGCGGAATTTAAAGGTCGCATCTAGTAAGGTCGACGGATTCTCTTAACTTCTCTCCTTATTTTCTCTAACGTAAAAAAAGAAGCAAGAGTCTTAAAAATATGCACAAGTCTCGTGCATATCTACACTTTTTCGCTTAAAATTCGCAAATGTGGATTTCGATTCGTTTCCCGTCGTCCTTCATCGAAAGGATCAATGATTCCTGACAATTTCCTAAGTAAATCAGACGACCGGGTTTGTAAACAACTTTTAATGAAAAGCAGTAATTATTACTTCTGCGTGATATTACGGCTCATTTGATTTCCAAAATTGTTAAATCAGATAAGAATGTTTCAGCAATGTTTTGAATGAGTACATAGATTGTAGAATCGATAATCTTATTCTTATATATAATATATTAATTATATTCTTAATAATTATATTCTTGCAAGATCAGCCATTTACAAATTGAATCAAATAAGTTTTCTTCAAGTTTCTTATCAAATTTTTTTTCTATCCATCGAACTCACTCGTCGCCGGGATTGAATACTAGGACTTTTACGGACCCGTTGCTTTTCGGTCTTACGACATTATTGAATAGTCGCGTATTGAGTAGTTCATAGTTGAACATTCTTGGCACGTATATAGGTATGCGAGAAAATTTGAGTGGTAGCGATTGGAATTTTGTGCCTAGTCAGCGACTGGTTCGCACGTAGGGAGCCGAAGGTCATCTGCGAGGAAAGTTCCCTGAAGCAAGCACGAAGACTCGCCGCGGCTGCCGCCGCCAAGTGGTATTGGGAGATATAACGGCTTTCCGAATCGACTAACTGTTCCTGCGGAGCGACCTTAAAGATTTTTCCCGATGGAGACCAGGTCTTCGGGAATCACGACGATTGGCGGGATCTCCAGTAGGTGAGCCAATCCGATTCCTTACTGCTTTCGACACCGCGACTTCTCGGATCGCCACCGCGGAAGCGCGCATCGCGGTTTCTTCTCCTCTCGACTCGCGGGTCGCGCAAGATCAATTTGCGGAATCGCAAATTGGCTTTTACGCAAGTCCCCAGTGTTCCTTTACGGATGCGGATTCTACAATTTGAAATAGATTGCTCGTCAGGAAAAACGTCGAGACACTAATTATTCAAGATTTTCAAAAATTTAATATTTATAGAATGTAAAATATATTTTTTAATTTTATTCTACGGATTTGTTAATCTTGCAAAAACAATTATCGGCAAAAATTTAATTGAACGCCATCTCTTCTTGCAGACTTCATAACAGATTAATTAAACTAAAATTATCGAATTGAAATTCTGCAAAACAAAGTGCACTTCGGATCGAACGAAATATCTATTTTTAAAAATTAATTTGCAAGAATCTATAAATTTTTAATCGCTTTCAAAGACTATTATTGTCTCGCAATATTTCTTAATAAGAAATAAATTTAAAAGAATATATAAGTAAGAAGAAGTAATATGTTAGGAAGTTCTGTTCTTAATTATTATCTCATTATCATGTGGGATCAATCACAACAATACTCACTTTAATTTTGGATTTCTTTATTTAAAATTCTAACTGATGTTACTTCTTAATGATTGCGTATCGTCATTTAGTTATTTATTTATGGATTCGTCAAGCGGACGAAAATAAATATTGTAGTTCGAAAAACCTTCGAAGTCTAATAATCAACTTTATAGTTCTACGCCCGATAAAGAGGTCATGTCTGCGGGAGGTCATTTGACAAAGTCTATATGTGCCATGTCAGAAATAAAGCACCGTCATAATCTTCAGACTATTACTGTTTCTCTAAAGAAATCCGTCATATCGTTTTTGAGACTAGCGAGTGAAAAGGATTTATTTAAATCATTTAAACATTCGCTACTATAAAGAGCTTTTAGCATGTCCTGAATTTTTTAAAACTGAAAAAATATCGCTTCCAATAAATGCAGAAAATACTGAAAATTTTATATTGCGATGCATGATATTCAAATAACAATTCATATCTCATCTGGTATGTAATGATGCATCTATTTTCTCTAAATCAATATTTATTTCATAAATTATAACTGCCCTATGACTATATTCTAATTCTTTTTGATTTTTGCAAATATTCTTCAAATAGCTTTTTTGAAAAGCAAAGCCAAGAGATCTAAAGAGGATCTAAAAGATGAGATTAATCTCATTTTTAACGAGATTAAATATAAATTCCGTATTTTAAAAGGTTTGAACGACTACTTCCTAATGTATCGTGCATGAAATGTAGGATCTCAGAAAGTTAAAACACGATTGGCAGAAAACACACACACACGCACACACACACACACACACACACAGAGGCAGATGAGGTGTACAGTCCAAAAGCGGTTCGCTGGAGCGTAATTGCGGGTTGAGAATAATTTCGGCGGTAAATTCCTTAACGTTCGGGTTACGAGCGTACCGGGTCTGGTATTATGGATCGTTTTCTCGTCCACTTCCGGGTGCTAGAGGCCGTCGGATTCCCGAAGGCCTAAAAGGCGTCACAACGCCTTCGTTCATCGTGTAGGAAGGGAGAGAAGAAGGGGACGAGAGGCCGGTTAATGCGCCGAGTTGGACGAACTTCCGGGTCTTCGACGACCCTCGCTTGTCCCGGAAGCCAAACGAACGTCACGAGGAGAGCCGTTACATGCGAACATAAAGGCAATCGCGGGGGTGTCGCGCCATTCGACAAACCCACCGGAAACAATAGCGTCTATTTCAAGTGCGACGACATCGATTGCCAAAGGAGACTACTTGTGAGGTCTTTGGAGATTTGCGTTTAAGAGAGATTTTTTTCATTTCTCCACAATAACGGATTTAAAAAGAAATTTCTCGCTGCTTCATTTCTTTAAATGAATCTTGTAACAAACGCAAATTTCCTTTGTTTTAAAAATATTCTGAAAGCGTTTTGTAGCATACCGAGACATCGCTATTCCTTTGACACTCAGTGCTGCGTCTATTTGGAAGCAAATACACGACGCCAAAAGTACTCGCCCGAAACAGTTAGAAGGCGCCGAAATTGCTTGGAAGTCAGGAGGAATTCTCATTAAGTGGACGATATACGGAAGTAAAATGTTCTCTTGTTTGGTAGCGCGAATTGCTCCGAGCCGTCCTACAAAGTTTCAGCAAGAACTACGGCCAACGGAATCAAGATGATCCGAGAAACTGGCGATTGAAATATCACACATACCGTAATCCGTACCCAGAAGTACTGTTTTGCGCGCGCGAAAGGAAAGGATCGCGCCCTGCGCCAAAGATCGGTCGACAGCATTCCGGGGATCCGGAAAATGTGATCATCGCATGAATGCGGCCCTCTCTATCTTTCTTTAATATGCCTAGTGGCAGTACACATGACGCGAGATGCACGTCTGACTATTACAGCGGTTAAACGATTCTCTCGAGAAGTTAACAGAAGAAAAAAAGAAAGCGAGAGGAAGAAAGAGAGACAAAGAGGATTGGTAGATAGCGGCGAAAAAAAGGAGGGAGACGGTCGGATCGCACTGGTTACGGCTAGATGACCTGGCCTTCCTCGGTGAAGAGACACGAGGTGATCTGGGATCGCGCCCTCCGTTACGGAGGTACGGTTATGCGGAGGTGAGCGATAACGGAACGTCCTCCACTCTTCCACCGGTCGTTTTCTCCTTCTTCTGCCTCCGTGCTCCGGCCTCCGTTTCTTCTTCTTCTTCTTTCTTGTCTTCCAGCGGCGTTGCGCATAACCACTTTTGGTAATCTCGAACAGTAGGAAGAAACCGAGGAAGTCACCGAACCGAAAGTGGATCGCCAGTGCTCTCAAAGATGTTTACGATACTTTGATACTAGATAATTATGAGAGACAGTATAAGAAGAATTAATACTGTGCATCCAAATATATACATGCTCAAAACTACTTATATATTTTTACTCCCGACTGAAGGTTGATACAAGGGAGTGTGCGTTTCATCGAATTCTTACTAACGCTTAAAATTACTTCACATTTATTAAATGATTAACAAGTTACAAAAATAAAACTAAAATAAAATGTATATAAAAATAAATGTAAAATAAAAATAAAATCCAGAAAATAGTCTGGATTTATTATTATCAATCCTTGACATCTAGATATGTGTGAAGTAGATATTTAAAATTGTTGGAGTTTGTGATACGCTATGTTAACACCAGGTTAATCTCGATAACCACATCTTTTGAGTTCAACTTTTTCCCCCAAACTTTTCATCCAAACATGGCTTGGAGCATGTAATACTTATTAACCATTCTGTTAATGAAAAGGAAAAAAATTTTTATTTTTAATGAATACTTTCATTTAAAATTATATTTATATTATTAAATAATGACGCGCTAACGTAAATCATTTTTAATAAGATAATTTATAAATTATAATTTAGTATTTTTAAAAATACATTTTCCACCTATGACTCAATCCTTTCATTCGGGAACTTGAATGTTTTTTTTGTAAGAAAAAAGCGAGAGTGAGCCGCGAAAACGTTAAGCGAACACAACAGGATCGATCGAAATCTGTTTCTCGAGCTTAATCAATGTAACGTGTATAAAACTTGCATCCAGTCGACTTCAAGATCCGGCATCGCCAGAAGCAACCGACTGCTCGTCCCGGTAATCTGACGATCCCTCGCTGAGAGCCGCGAGTCCCCGCGATCACTATCGCGTGTCGGACGATCGTTATGGCGACCGGAAGTTGTCATCGGTACGATTGGATAGCCCCGACATTTGCCATACGCTTCACGAACGTGGCCATTAACTCATTATCGATTACTCGTCCTCTATGTATATGCGGGAGCAGTTCGCGGATCGAAGCGCGTACAAACTAAAACGCGAGCACATTGGCGTGGGATGTGGAATCGCGAGGAGTTTCGCGAGAGGATAAAAAGTGACCAGCAAGACTACCCCTCTCTCCTCTCTCTTTCTCTCAATAGATCCACATTAAAATCAACAAAAAAATGTTGATATCGTGAAAAAATTTTAAATATACTAATTTCGAATAAATCACGAAAGTAAAGTTAAAGCAATTGATTTTTTTTTTTTTTAACAAATGTCGCACGATGTACAGGATAATTAATTTACATATGGATGCCTTTCCTAGAGAAGAATTGATTCCTTGAGGAAGAATTTGTTCCTCGATAACAAATGTTCGTATTCTGAGACGGAAAATGTACAAAATAAGTAACATTTAGAATTTTGTTTCACGTCGTTTTCACATTTTATCGCCCGTGCTCCAATCTACGCCATGGCTCCAATCTTTTGTCTGCGCTTAAAGTAGGTCGTGTAATTGTAGCTGTGTTAGGAGAGGTGTTCAATTTAAACCGTGATATCCCGAGGATTCCGTGCCGCATTTATTGAAGCAGATTTGCGCGCTATTGTACAATATATGACGGCGCGCAGACATTCACACACACGCGCGCGCACGCACACACGCACGCATGTAGAAATACGAATACAGAATCAAGCGAAGGCAGGTGGTTCGAGTGATCGTGACGGATAGGGTGGTACCCGGAAGAAAGTTAGCTGAGAAGATGGAAGTAGGGTGGAAGAGAACCGTCGGTGGAAAATGAACTGTGGCGATATGGACGTGTGTGCGTAGGTACACGTGTGTGCAAAAGGGGACGCTGTAGATATAGCTGGCTTTGACGTAAGCGGAAATACCGGAAGTAGCAGCGTGGTGGAAACGCGCACGGGTTTCTTGCGCGGATTGGTCGCGATTTCGCGACCAATCGATCGCATCGTGCGGTCGATTTCTTTCGTTCACCGTGACGGCGCGATTGCGAAAGAAATGAGTTACGTGATAAGACATTATTGCAACAATATTATTGGGGAGCTATTTCCTATAGCACGATATATTACTGGCTGCAATTGGTGCGCGCGTCTTGACAACTATAAATAACTTCTCCAGAAGGAAATGTATCCGAAGCGTTTTAAATTAATATCAATTATTCCGCATTTTGCAGGAACTACATTACCATTATTGTGTGAAAGCCGAGACATAGTGCTATTAAAAATAATAGTTATTGATCAATGTTTTTATATAAAAAAAGAAACTTGATACGCCGAATAACGTGACCTTTTACAAAAGATAGAAAGTACTTCGCTGTTAATATTTAGTTGCAGGTAACATGATGTTGTTGAATTTAATGAAAAAAGTTTTATTCAATCTCGAGAGATCGAGGACAAAATCAGTGATGTTTATCCGAAGATAAGTTGATACTCGGCCAGATAAAATCTCTCATCGTTATTTCGACGTAGGTGGTCGCACGTACTCTCGCTGTCATAAGCTGCACTCGGGTGTTCAGTGGAAGAAAAAGGGAGCAGGGAGCGACATGTTGGAGATGTTTGCGTGCAAACGAGCGGTGGCGAGCTTAGGAGGTGAAAATCTGACGAGAACACGGCGCCGTCGCCATGATTATCGATCCCTGCCAAGTTCCGACGGTCGCTGCCAAAGCTTTCGTTCTAGCAACGAGGACGAGGGTGATGCGGGGGGTCGTCGACGAGAGGAGAGGGATCCAGACTCCGGAGGTATCAGAGAGAGAGAGAGAAAGAGAGGGGGCAGAAAGGTGGAAGAAGGAAGTTGAGCCGTAGCGAAGGGAATAGGGATGAATCGATGACGTATGCGGAAGCAGGAAGCGCGAGGGACCCTGTTCAATTTCCGGCATCCCTGGCGAACGATCAGCAAGGGCCGGAGGACGGTTGAAAACTCCCTCGACAAGGGCTTTGCGTTCTCTCCTCTCGTCTTCCCACCTTCGTTTCTTTTTCAGTCCTCGCGACTGATAAATCCATCCAACTCGACAACTCCAAAGTTATTGAAACATTGAATTAGCAAGTTCGTATTAAAGAGAGATACCTCAATATTTGATAATTGCTTGTCTCTAAATTAAATAATTGTCATCGATTCGTGCCACACATTGGAAAATTTTTCAGTAGATATATAAATTTAAGCATGTAAATGTCTTTTTTAGAAAAAAGTTCTTGTCGAGATCAAGTTTTATGAAAATTATTCGCTGTATTACGCCCGTTTCTTCTCACCGCGTCACTTTTGGCGACGTAATTCCTTCGCTCAGAAAAAGTAATTATGGAAGAAGCGAAGCAAATCTCATACAGGCACACCTTTCTCGTTTGAGATATGAGGTTCGCTCAATCCATCGATCAAATCCATTTCATTTTCGATAACGACCGCGGTTCTCGGAAGAATAACCCTTGGAGAAGAGATTAAGAAGAGCATTGAAAGATAGAAATGGAAAGGGTGAAGGAATGATGGAAAGACAGCGGTGTACGAATTTCTCTCGCACGAATAACGAGAGTTTAATTCGATGAATTGCCATACCGAAGTTATGATTAACCCGAAAACGATTGGTCGCGGCCTAATTGACCAATCTGGCTTAAACTCTTGATAATAAGAGCGATTTAAATTTACACATTTTTCGTTTTTCTTTTAAGAATAAAATAATACAGCGGAAAATCTAATATTAACAAATGAAAAGAGGCTTTAAGGATACAACGCGGTTGATAGTGTGTATAAGTTAACTCGTGTTAACTAGTGTGTATAAGTTTATATCGATTTTTAATAATTTGTATATTGGATATTATGTATAATCCAATATATAATTATGTATTCTATTAATTATAATATCCAATATATATTATATATATTGGATATTATATGTTTCGGCTTTGCTTTGAAATCATCTTCAGCGATGCAGTAATTAAATCGAAATAATCTCTTGCTCTCCGATGAAAAAGTACCTTTAATATTTTTGGTTGTCTAAAAATAATGTAATTCATCGTCAGGAAATCCAAAATTTTGTTAATGATCATAGTTTGTTATATGATTGAAATCGAAGTGACAATCAGAGTGAACAAAAAGAATTTAACTACTGTCAATCACGTTATGCTAAAGCTCTCTTTTACTTGTCACTTGTTAATTTCATTATCGAGAATTTTTTGTCATTTATTGAAATATAATATTGTAAGCTTTTTTGTCTAAAAATTATGTAAGGTAAGGAAAAGTGATACGTAACATCTCTAAAATCTTTCTACTTCTTTGAGAAATTTGATCATATTTACTTTTAAGCTAGCTGCTAGATGATGCACTATGTGTGTTGTGCACTATTATCTTTAATATTATCTTTAATAAAAATCGCGTTATTAATTATGGATTGATTCTAGGACCTATTTGTTTATATTTTTTGCCTATTTTTTTAATGTAGTTTACACTCGTATCAGATTAAACGCGTAGAAACAGTAAAGAAATAGCTTGACTATCTTCGTGAAGAAATATCTTGTGGCAGCAGATATTGCAAATTTGCTTCGTTAAGCGGAGTTTCGATCACATCATCTCCACACAAATCGTTTGAAACTTAGAACATCCGTAGGGAAGCACCTTATCTGTGTGCCTGTCGAGCAGAGAGAAGGATGAAAAGAGAGAGGAAGAGGAGAGGAGAGAGAAAGAGGAGAGAGAGAGAGAGCGAGAGAGAGAAAGAGAGAGAGGTAGGACGAATGAACGAGAAGGCGAGAGGTTTTCCGAAGGTTATCTCTCGCGCCAGAGGCCGCCGCGCGGAGGCAATTTCCGGGTTGGCTAGAACTTGCTTCCGGCTTCTAAAACTGCCTGTAGCGCTTTAACACCCCCGGCACCCTCCCGGAGAGACGAAAATCAATGAAGACCTGCGATTTAACCCGAGCTGCGGCGCGTCAGTCCGCATTCTGCGGTCGAGCGTTGCAAACCCCGAAATATTAAAACGGAAAGGATGCATTTATTATGAAACTGTGATATTTACTCTTCAAAAATATTATATTTATCTTCTAGGAAATGAAGATTTATCTCGCAAATATCATTAAGAATCACTTTAAACTCGAGAGATAATAAAAAATGTATAAAAGTACATTTTATTTAATTATATATGTAAAACAAAGCGATCGATTTTAGAAGATAGCTACTGTATTTATATATTTATATTTATATTATAATTTATATATTTTATATTTAACACGTATTTCGATAGTATTAAATTAAAGTAAAATTAAATTGTACTACTATAAAATCACATTTTATTTCACTTGCAACCGGATTTTCGATAACCAGCACTTTACTTATATCTTCCTACTTTTGTTAAAATAAAAATATCAAATATCCGCTACGGATTACCGATAGATGTGAATCGTCGATAGACTTCGCTAATCCACATGAAAATTCAACAAAGATTTACGAGTTTGTAATTTCGGGTCTGGACAAAATTCGAAAGTAGAATATTGTAAAATATAAACCTATAAACCTCGTAAACTATTCTTTTCCATCGAACTTAAAACACGGTGTTTTATGACGCAAGATTGTGTTTGGGGATATTGGCTGAGGTTATTACGCAAGCATCGAGTAGCCCTACATAACCACCGCTGATCGCGAGCGAGCGAGTGCCAACAAATGGACAATTAACTGCAATTAGGGGACTAGCCTACTTCCTAAATGGAGTCGAGTTGAAAGCTCGATCTCTACATCGCTTTCTCAGCACTTCGTGGTTCTCCATGTGATTTGTACAACTAGAGAAAAACTTTTAACAAACTTATCGATACTATTCATCTATCATGTTTGTAAATTTATTCATTCATTATCCAGCAGTATTTATTCGGCAATTTTTAATTAACAAACGTTTAGTTAAATGCTTTCATCACCTATTATGATATTACGATACTTGATAATATCATGATGAATGAATTTACAAACATGATAGATACATAGTATCGATAAATGGTTTATTAAAAATTTTTAACAAATATTCGAATAATGTCTTAATAATATCAAGAAATAAAAGAAATTGTTAAAAATTGCTAATAACAATTTTAGTTAAATACTATTACGTAGATATTGATTGATACCGATACCGATACCGATAGATACAAAAAGACACCTATAGATATAAGATAGAATATGTTCGAGTATGTGCATATAGATTGGAAATTACATAGATATAATTTCATAATCCACACAATCTGATCTAATCCACACATTCAATAATCCGCCGAGCCGAAATAAATTTCGTCGATGGAAACTCGCTTTTCCACACACATTCCGCTCTCTCTCACTCTCTGTTCTCTTATTTCATCGTTCTAGCGAGCACCGAACGTCGAGCAAGCACCCGCTTGAAAATAACTTCTCGCCCAATTACGCGACGACCTCTTTCGAGCCTGGCACGCTGCGTCCGAGTCCGGAGGAAGATTCGTCGGGTCTGTTCGCAAGCTCGAACACTCTAATTGAGATCATTTCGGCTCAGTTTGCACCAATTTAGAGGCAACTACGAAAGCTTTGACGGCTCGGTGCGACCCGTGCAATTTGACGACTCCGCGGAATCCGCAGAGTCACGTGCGTCCTCGCGTGTCTCGCGACGTAGCCGATTGACAATCAAACGCGCGATGCGTGAAGCTTCATCGCCACGCGACCCCCCACGACCCTACCCGTGCCCATTAATTTAGACAATTTGCGACCGTGCCTCTCTCTCCTCTCTCGTCCCGCTTCTCCGCTCTCTCATTCTTTTCACACCTCCCCCGCCCATCTACTCTCGTTTCTTCGTTCTACGCCTCCGAACATCACTGCTACCGAGCTTGCTCCAAAGCGTCGGTCATTTCGACTCGCATGGATTATCTCCGCGAGACGATAATGGGAGCAACGATCTCTGCTGCATGAGAGACATTATGTCTCTTTTGGAACGGGGACTAGAATTAGACATGAAATAAATCGATGTGATTTTAAGGTTGATTGATTTTTTTGATTTTTAAAAGGAAAAACCTTTTTTACTAACAGTCACGTTTGCCAGAAGTCTCCTGAAAATTCTTATCGTAAGTAACGATAAGAAAGTAGTTTAAAAAGTTAGCTAACGCATTCAGAAGTACCAGTTTCTATTTATTAGGCGGTTGACGATCACTTTGTACATGTATCAAAGTGTACCAAAGTATACCAGAGCATTTTCAGGTGCTTGGTTTAAGACTCTTTGGTTTAAGACGTGACCAACAATATTGGTACCTTTCTGGTAGTACCACGCTTTACCTTGCAACGAAGCAGGGTAATTTTCTCAAATCTCTGGTACATATAAAGATTGCGGGAAATATAAAATAGTAAATAACATGTATACGTCATAAGTCTATTTTTTTTTTCGAAGAACATCTATGTACTGTTAATTGGTTACTGAAATTCAATAATTTTCCAAGGAATATAATTATTATAGGAAATTTAAATTCACAAAAGAATTTTTAAAAGCTTTAAAACATCTTTACGATGTCTTTCCGATTTTTGTGCTGTCCGGGTGCTTATTACCTTTGGCATTTTATTTTGTCGCGTTACTAATTGTAATAACTGTTGAAACGTTACACGTTTCATTCTGAATATCAGTAAAAAGTCGTTTTTCGTATATAAATCTATCCACATATATAAATCTATCGTATATAAATCTATCCACATTTTGGAATATAGTTCAGGATAAGTATGATGTTGTCTTTCATTTATAAGTAAATATATGTCGTTTCAAGAAATGTCTATATATTTTTACTACCGATACTCCTTTATTTTCATCGTCATCATATATTTCATTTAATAATATCAATAAACATGTTTTGAGAACTCATGTTTCTTTCTTTATCTTTACAGCTCTTCAACCGAAACTGCAGTCAACTTGATACCACAAAGCTCCGAAGCGTTTGATTGACGAAGCAAAGAATCGAAGCAAAGAATTTTACGAATTGACAATAAAAGAATGCTTCGTTCGTAGTAAGTCGACCGTAGCCCGACACGTTGATTGGCTACTACGTCATGTGTGTCACAATCAATTGGTTGTACTTATTCAGCAAAAAAAGCAACTCAATGAGTATTCAGTAATTAGGACTGAAATATTTTTTTAGGCTTTTGAATAAATCCAAGAGAACAACAAAGAGAAATAATTAATAAACGCTTATTGAGCCGTTTACTCTGCTGAACCAATATCTTTCAACTGTTTAAAAGTCGCGTGCAGAAAAGAACCAGTTCATTTTAGAGTTAGCAGTCGTACATAATAGTTGTACATATACCAGAGCTAAGCTCCGCCTCTACCAACATCAATCTTGGTACTTGTACCAAGCGATCACCAAAAATCAGCTAAAAAAAACCCATGTGAACTGTCTTGTTTCTGCAAAAATCGCAGAAATTTTCGGTGCGATCATATGATACTTGTAGCTACCGTAAAACAAGAGATGCCTTAAAAAGTGCTTGGAATATGTCCAATAGCGTTCGTGCAATAACGCGCCCATCCGAGCGAGGATTAAAGTATCTTTGTAGCCCTAATGATCCTGAGTCAGGACATTTGCTTGACATGTGATACTTATCATCTCTCGCGACAGGCATGGATACCTCTGTTCGGCACAATGCGTGTCACGAAGAAACACGAAAGAGGAAGGGAGGAGAAGGAGAAAGGCGCGTACGTCGCCTAAAATTCGCAAAGTGAGGAGGCACGAAAAGAAACAACGAGGATCTCGTTGGACATCGGGGCGTCCGAGAGAAGAAAGGCTTTATCGCGTGTATAGGGACTTTGTGTAACTGGCGATAATTGTAGCCGGTACAAAAGACGCGCCTGGTACAATGAAGGATATAAGCGAGACAGGCGCGCGGGGCGAGAAAATTTCCTACGTGATTGGGGGAAAATTGAAGGGTCCTTTGTCGGCGCCGTGACAAGAAGGACACGGTGCAACAAAGTACATGTACATGCGATCTCGTAACAAGGAGAAGGCGCGCAACGAGAGATCGACGCTCGTGTAGAGGGTACGCGGAATCGGTAACGAGGAGCCGCCTTCGGCTGTTTGACGAAAAACGCGCCAAGAACGCGCAGAGAGTCCGAGCACGATAACGGAACGTAGACATCGCTCGGCAATATGCATCCACACACATGACGCGTAATAAGGTTCTTTAACCAATTTGAATTTTTCCTTAACACAAACGTCAAACGTCAATAGCTTCCGCGTTGTTAAGTAATCAAAAATTGAAGATTATTTTTTTGGATGGATGTACAAATCTTAGTCTTGTTGCAGAAATGAAGAATCGATCTAGAATCTTAAATTATTAAAAATTCAATTTGGCGAATTGGAAAGGGATCTTTCATTTTGCAGAGTTTTAATTTAACGCTTTATATGAAATATTTAATGAAATGAAATATTTAAAATACTAAAAGAAATATTTACAATCATGAACATTATAAAAGTAAAGTTAAATGTTGCTAATATTATTAAAGAGTCGTGTCTCGTTCAAAGAAATTTGTACAGGGGGAAGGCAGACTCGAAGCTGCAGAAAAAGGCATAAAAATATTGAGATACTTGACCAAACTTCGCTCTCGTATTTCGAAATTCCATCGCACCAAGAACTGCCAGCTCTGGCAGAATAATGTTTCACCGAATCGCGGTAAGGCGAAGGTTTTGCGACATAATGGTCGCGACACGATACAGGGCTACCCCTCCGGTATGTAAACCACAGAAGGGAGGATGAGGGAACGCCATCGAGGTATCAACGTTTCGATGTATCGATGTCTTCGTCGGCTCGCGTGTCAGTAGACCCATAAAGGTGCGCTCGCGATCTCGGCACGAATGCATTGTCGAACATGCTTGTAACATCGTAGATATTTAGATTTTACTATTTCGAGAAATGTGTTAATTAATATTGGCTTTCCAATTTTAGAAAATGAAATTAAAGCTAAGATTGGACGAAATCCTCTTAAAGAAATTAAATTTAACTGGTAACGCTGTCACACTGTGTAAACCTGGTATCAAGTATATTTCAGATAAATGAAATTTCCAAGATCGATATAAATCTTATTATATTGTATTACTACATTTAATATTTTTGCCATTATAAATATTATATGCTATCAAAATTATTCCTTATGTTATTATTATCGAGTCGGTTGGTAATTAAACTGAAATTTATCTTGAATCTTTTAAATCTAATGTCACGATAAAGTCCGCATATTTCACAAATGTCACTGCGATAAGCGGCAAGTTAGAAATTTCTTCTATTAGCAAGCGCGTATTTCTTTGAAGACGCCCGATTTTCGAGCGCGACAACGACTTTACGGGCCGGAGAGTAAGGTGGTATCGGTATTTCTTGCGGTTCTTTGTCCCGCAGTCCGTGCACCAACCTCACCTCACCTGTGCCACGCCACCTCGTCCAGGTAACTCGATCACGCGTGGCGTTCCCCCCACAATTCCCGTCCGGGTTCCGTCTCGGTACCGGTGCCCTCTCCTCACTTCGTCGAATCCCTGGTTTCTTCATCGCTCTTGCTCGCGTAAAAAGCTGCATACGCTCATTCTCGGTTGTTTCCGTCTCTCTGATAGCGATGGAGGTGATATGATGACGGAGGTGGTGGTCCCTCCCGAGTGCTACGAGGTGGATCGTGTAGCAGCCACTTCCGGTAAGACGCTCGACGTCATTCTTGCGCGATTATTTCTCTTCGAGCGAGACGATCGATTCGCGATTCTTGTATCGCGATGACTCGCTTGCAACGAGAAACCAACTTGAGAAATCACTGTCGATGTAAATATGTGTGATTACTAATAATTTAATTTTACAAGTCGCACATTCTTTAATAAAATTAAAAAGAAACAACGATTTTTCTCTAAGAAAAAAGACATATTGCGATATAATACGAGAATAAGAACTATTAACACAATATTTATAAAAAAAAGAATGATATTGCTTAGTCATAATTTTTCTATTTTCAATTAAATTATTTTAAATTTACAAATTTTATTTATTTACGACCAAAATTTGTAGTTTTCTAAATTAAATCTATTTGTGTCTTTTATTTAATCGAGCCGAGGAAATAGATCATGTGATGTATCTTCAGTATTAAACACCGACGGGTTTTTAGAAAATTAAGATGTGATATTTTATTACGTGCATGATGAGTGACGGCTCCGCGCGCGAAAATATTTAACATTTATCGGTCTAGCCAACGTATTTTAGTCGCGCGCAGATCGTAATTTATAGTACTGGTCGATTTTTGCCAACGCTAATAATCTCAATAGTTTGCGAAATGACGCGTCTTGATTTTTCTACAATTTTAATACCGTCCAACTGCCGCTTTTAGATAATCGATATTGTGGTAAAAATGACCTATCGGTCATATCGATATTCTACAGCGAGGCATCCGCCGATACAATTAGCGATATTTTCACGTTAGGAATTTTTTCCATTTTTATGCGCAGTACTTACACAAAATGCCCTCGCTCATGCTCCTGTAATTTTGTTGATGCAATTTCTCCAATAATATCCCTTTTATATACAAATAAGCTTTAAGCGTTTGTTTCCAAATTCGCAAAAAGATTTTCTATAATTTCCGAGGAAACTTTTCAGAATGCTTGATCGATGTAGCGGGGTCTTTGCCGCACGAGTACCTTAACGGAATCCTCGATCATATGTTCTAAAGATCTTTAACGCGAACTCCCACGAGGTCTCAGACGGTCGCGAGTTTGATCGCGAGAATTCGCGGAAGCTGGCGGCAAATAAAGTACGCGATGATCACGGCGAAGTGAGGCAGAGACGAAGAGAGGCAAGAGGCAAGAGGCAAGAAATCCTTCTTTCGGTAGCACACCGGTACGTACGTCTGGAGTCCCGTAACGACGATTGCTAGTAACCACTACCAGTGTTACCAGACATTACTCCGCCGGGTGGACGGTATAGTTACCGCGCCAATAGGGGGGAAGTCATTACGGGGAATACGTTGCTTTCACCGAGCATAGGAATCGAACGGTCCTACCATGAAGAGGTGAGGAAACACCGTTGGAATGACCCGGGGACCCGCGTTCCCCTGATACTCTTTTGAGTCGCGATCGTCGCCATTAGTTCCACCGCCTACGAGAGAATTCTTTTTCACTTTTTCGAATATCTCGCGTTTCCTGATCCGGATCGACTTAAGACACGCTTGTATAGAATTCCTTCTGGAAATCAGACAATTTTTTTATAATCAAGGTAGAAATATATTCATTTCTACGAGAGAAGCAATTGAAAATTGAAAAGAATTAGATTGTAGAAAAATTTATGTGTCCAAATAAATAATGAAATTATATAAAAATTAATTATTAATTAATTTTTTAATATAAAAATTGCTTCTTAATTATTTAAAAATGAATGTTACATTAACATTTACTTTAAACTTCGTCAAGATGTTTCATAATGAAGTTATTGAACTGCAAAGTTAAATTACGAATATAAATTCGTATAGAAAAAACATTTTAAATCTTATATCTTCATTTTTGTTACACTACTATTTCGAAAAATTTATATTGTTGCATATCATATTTTAAAAATAATATGTACGCTTTTGTAATATCGGAAAAGATATTATGTGAAATATAATTCATAAAAAGTGTATGTGATAACGAGTCGCATACAAGCACCGTAGTTAACAACCGATGTTCAAGCAGGATCGGCATTAACAGCGATCCATCCGTACTCTTCTCACGTTCTCATTACAAATTCATAATCATTCGTGCTACACGAGTCTCGTCCTCACGAGGGATCAGAAAGAACGGGTGAGAAGCGCGACGGCGCGCCTTCAGGGGCAAAATCCGCTCGAACGAGCTGAAGCGAGGATGGTGGTTTGCGGGAACGACGGCGACGAGGGACGGTGGCGACGAGTGGTTTTTTGCCGGGGAAAGCCAGAGGCACCGGGAGAACCGACCTGGTGAACCGAGGTTCCCGGGGACAAAACGGTACCCGGTGCCCTCCTCCGCCAACCCTCGCGGTTGGAAGACTGTTGCGCGGATATGAGGGACATTGGGGCCCCCGAGGTCCCGCTTCCCGGATTCCTATGCGCTTCTGCCGATCGACCTAACGCGTGTACGGTACGTTGCCACGTTTGCCTCGTAAGGCAAGACTGGCGCGATCCTTTACTGCAAAATAGCATTATCGCTTCACCTCGCGATTGTAGCCATGTGGCTTACGTCTGAACACGAAAATTCTAATGTGGCGAAACGAAATGACGTACAGCATTTAATAAAAAGAGAAAAATGTATAAGAGGGGCAGCTAGGTGAAGAAGGCTGAAGAAGATAAAATTATTATATGTATTATATGTGTATTGCGAGATAGTTCTAAAAGAATTAATAAATAATAATCTGCGCACCAAAAATGTGAGCTTCGATAACGAAAGAAATTGTACAATGCACAAACATCGGAAAAGAAAGCAATGTATAACTTGTAAATTTAAATAAATAGATCGAATAGACTCACATGATTGAAAAATCAAACTGTGAGAAAGAGGGCTTAGAGTCAAAGTGTTCGTGTCTATATATTTCTGTATAAATTTTTTGTGCTACTTTCTTCAAAAAACTGCGCGTCGATTATTTATCAATCTTGAAACACCAGAATAGTAAATCCACATTATTTAAATCTTTTATTTAAATATTTGATATTAATAAGCACCTCTTGTTGGATCACTGTAAAGATTTATTGCGAGAAATCACCTCAGCCAAGATTCGAACTATAAATTTAAATAGAAAACGGACATACACGGAAAGACCCACATTAATCTAATAATAAGTTGCTTCAAATTTCGTATAATTTTCGGAATATAGAAGACGCGAATTTTGTCATCGTTCATCGCGCTTCTATATCTTTTCATCTTTAGCGAAATCGACGGGCCTTCTTCTTCCCGATGATTCCTTCATCCGCGTCCACCTGCGTGCAGGTGTATTTATACGAGATTCCTCGAGAACGAGGAAGACGCACCTGGTTGAAGGAAGCCGTTACGTGATATCGAATCTTTTCCCCAGGATACGAAGAACTTCGAGGTCGAGATCTCACCGACTTTCCTCAGAAATTGAATGTTTCAACGCGCCTGATATTATTGATTAGATGTATAATTCAGTAACGTAAAATCGCGTTGCGGCAATTCATGCGTCAATTTAAAAAATGTGCAGGTATTATTGAAGTTCTTTCAGACAGAAAGTGAAAATAACAAATTCAAACTCAAATTCTTCATCTAATTTAGGACCAAAAATTAAAATCGATATCGATTTTAAAGTTGGCGATTTTTCTGCATTTCAATGTCCGAAACAAATCTAGTCGGCGGCACGCAGATAATTTGCCAGACGGGTCGATAAACAATTGAAAAGTGAAAATATACATGTATAATGGAAATTCAGGTAAAGGTGACTACTACATGTAACCGCCGCAATTTTTTCGATTACGTGTTGCGCGGCACGTTACATGGATCGCATTGCCACAGGAACGATCTTGTAATCGACGAAAGTAACCGACTCGCGCATGTAACAGAAAACTTATCACCCTCTTGATATCGCGAAACGTACCGAAGAGAATAACGAATTCGGTTCCGCTATCTCTCCCTCTCTCTGTCGCGGATCTCGCGTGCTTACAGACGCGCGGAAATGAAGACGCGCGTTTACGTAACGAAAGCGATTTCCGTTACGTCACGCGCGCAGTTCGCGCTTTCTTAATTGGATTACAAACGGCGATTCGCCCGATCGAGGAACAAGAAGGGCAACGACGACGAATGGAAGGACAAGCAACATCGATGCTCGCGTCGCCAGAGATAGCTCGTCTGGTTATCGATCGGTTGTTTCTTACCGCTGGCACATGATCGATGCGATCGATCTCGATCTCGACGATCTCTCATGGCGGAAGCCCCACCCGTTTTACCTGTCCTACCTGCCCAGCAACACTGGATCGTTTCCATATAATAATCTGACTTGCTTCCGGTTTCTTCGCGACTGGTTTTGCGAACAGCGATGTTTGATGTATAACGTTCGATATCTTGGCAGTAGCTCTAATCAACATCTGATATCACGGAATAACTCGCGTATGATCGCGTTGAAAACGTGTTGTTCAGATTAAACATCATTTTCGTCTCTCTCTCTTTCTCTCCCCTCCTCCCTTCCTCCCTTTCCTTCTTCCTCTTTCTCTTTCTTGTACAATATATAAATTAAAATTAAAGATAAAAATGTAAACAATTTACAACGACTCCTTAGATATAAAATCTTAAAATAAATAAAAGCCTTTTTTAGAGCCAAAACATATGTATATATAATGTGGTTAATAAAACTATTACAATCATTCGTTAAAACATGTCGCAAACAATTTGTACATACGTAGACGCGTTTCGGCTCACTGAGTCCTCTTCAGTAACGCAAAATTTAAACAAATATAGTCATCGAT
The DNA here is from genome assembly GCA_901521435.1 of Crematogaster levior. Lineage (NCBI taxonomy): Eukaryota > Metazoa > Arthropoda > Insecta > Hymenoptera > Formicidae > Crematogaster > Crematogaster levior. Next base: position 8,506 of record CABEGB010000831.1, on the reverse strand, counting down.
GCTGAGTAGATAGGCTCTGTGGGGGACGCAATCTCGTTGTCACAGATGTTGAGACAATCATGGTTTTCGAAGAGTTGATGTCAGTGACTCCCTCGAATTGGAAATGTCCGTGGAGTGATAACCAAAAAAACGCACTATATAATAATGAGAGGAGAGAGGAGCAAGAATTGCATTATCCAGAGGAGAGTTTGATGAAAATCAGAAGCTATTCGTAATACTTATTTTTACTGATTGATAAGAAGTAATTTCTATATAAAATTAAGAATATTTAGATTTATTAACAATACCTGTTCTTGCTCTTCTTAGTCTCATTACATGATCTTTCTTATTAGGATGTCTTAATAGATGTTAATATTGAAACGAACTGAGCATGAAGGTCAAAAAGACAGTCATCAATAACACAGACATAATAACATAAGATTAAGAAGGAGAAAGCACCAATCGATAATGTATTATCATCCGTATATTCAAAAGTGATAAAGTTATAGAAGTTATAGATTTTTAATCCTATTATTTAGCAAGTTTTATAAAATAATTTCTAAGTAAGCTTCGTTCAATTGTTCGGAACCTTTCTGTAAATTAATGCTTACTTTTTATGATTTGATATGAATCATTTCAGATATTAAACGTTTATGATTGAAATTGATTATGATTGATTTATGATTGAATTGTATTCAGTATCAAGAATTCTAACATCATCCCAGTCAAACGAATGGTTATATTTTAACATGTGTTCAGTAATTACCGAATGCTTTAATGGGTCAAGTTTTACATTGTATCTATGTTCTTTTATTCTTGTCGAAAGTTGTCTTTTGGTTTGTCCAACATAAGATGCATCACAGTCTTTACATTAAATCTTATAAATGACATTGCTCTTTTTGAGGTTTTCCGTTTTATCTTTTTGTACTTTGATAAATTTGTTTCTGGTTATTAGTATTCGAACTGTTTGATTGTTCGATTTCTCTGTTATTTAAGTTATTGGTATGTTTGTTAATTCTTTTATGTAAGCAGTTAAAAATTAAATTGAGAGGATACCCATTATTTAATAATAAATTAATACACATATATATATTCTTCTGGAATTTAGGGTGTGTAAGAGTAATATTGCTCTGTCTATCAAGTTGTAAATCGTGCCTATTTTGTGATTTGAAGGGTGATCTGAAAAATACGATAGAAACCTTCCCGAAAATGTATTTTTTTATACCAGTCTATATATATCTTATTGTCTTGTAAAATGATGTTGAGATCAAGGAAGCTAATCTTTTCATTGATACAAGGTTCTATAGTAAATTTCAGTTTATCATGGTAACTATTAAAACGATCTTGTATGTATGCAACTTTATCTTTTGGTGCAGACATAATAATGTCATCAACGTATCTAAAATAAAATTTAAAGTAAAAGTTTAAAGAGTTTAAAATTGACTGTCCCAAATCTTGCATAACAATGTCTGCTAATATGGGGGATAGAGGTGAACCCATAGGTGTACCAAGACATTGTTTATATATTTTGTTGTTAAAAGAAAAGTACGTTGAGTTCATTAGAAATTTAATTGTATTTATAAATTCTGTTTTCGGAATTTTTGTGTGAGATTCAATGTGAGTCCATCGTTTTGATGAGCTATCAATAGCTAATTCCAGTGGTATATTGGTAAAAGAGATATGACGTCTAATGAAAAAATGGTATCGGAGTTTATTAAAGTCAAACCTGAGAGTTTGCTGTATAGTTCTCTACTATTGATAGTGTTACTCTTAGCTCTAGGAATGCTGATCGAATGCTCTCTCCTACTAAAAGTATATGGACTTCCAAAAATACATAAAGAAAAAATCATCGACGCAGATGATTTGCCAGACGGGTCGATGAACAATTGAAATTTATTTAGTATAGACTAATGAAGTTTTTCTTCTGATTTACTAAAATAGTGAATAGTATATACAAATAACATTTGAAAATAGAAACGGTAATTAAATAGTCGTCTTAATTAGATATATTTACTTTGATTTATTTTACTTTTAAACCAGGTATATTTCCACAAATCATTCACATATTAAACTATGCTTTAAGAAATCTGTGTATAATATAGGAATAATATAATAAGGAAAACGCGAAAAGTTTTATTTCAATATTTTTAAGTATAAAAATGACGATTACATCTCAAATTACATCTCACTATTTATTTATATACCGAATAATATTATTAACCCTTAACCACGGACATACGAAACAAACTACTAGCTTTATTGCATCTGAAACATTGTATGGGGTAATTAAATTGTTTGTAGCTCCTGTTATCGGTTAAAATACGTACCTTAGTGTACCTCAGAAACAGGAAAAACTTAAATGTTTAACAATTAACTCGTAAAAAAATACATATATTTCTTTTACGCGTCGTCTGTGAGACGACACGTCCGTGGTTAAGGGTTAATACTATAATAATACTATATTAATACTATATTTGTACAATATATACACAGTTGAAAAATTTGTTTAATTTTATATGTTTCGAATGGTCTAGACAAGTTTTTCTGTTAACTTATACATGATATATTAAGCTACGCTACACACTAATACTATGTTGAGATTTTAATATAAAATAAATACCTCTAAGTAATTTGAAATATTATAAATTTTATGTAAAATCAACATATTTTTAATGAATTAACTAAAATAAAGTTATTAGTAACAAATGATAATCACTCTGTAATCATTCTCACTTATGTTATAGAATAAAATTATTTTTCTCTGCAAATTTTTCTCTGTAAATTTTAATAAAAATAAATCTTAACACTAATAATACGGATCAATTATGTAAAATTAAAAATAAATGCACATTACGTTATTTTTATAATTTTTTCAGTTGTTATGATAATTTAATACTTGAGTTCAATTAACACAATAGCATTATGTTAACATGAATGTGTTAAATATTTAACAGAAAAATTTTAGCCAGCTTATTTCTTAACCAGAAAAACAAATTTTCCAACTATATATATCATTGTTCAATTATTTTTGCAGGACTTAAAGAAAACAAACTAAACGACAACAAAATTTTATATCAACTTATATTAGGTAAAATTTGACAATCTAATCAGCAAAATAATTCTAACTAAAAATTATTAAATAAAGATGATGTAGTATGATTAATGTGTAATATTCATCACATTATTGTAATTAAAACCGACTTCAATCGGAGGTGTCGAAACAAAACGGCTTATTAATTATTATTAATTATATTTAATATTAATATTTGTAGTGTTTATTTCTCGGAATATCTCACAAATTTTGAAACGACTTATTTGCGGAAATTCCATTAATTTTTGAAAACCAGGATGACTTTCGGATAATATCAGTTTATCGATGCCAATGGATAAGGTTAATTAACATTATCCGATTTAATAAATTTAATGATTTTATTTTATTTAATTATTATTTTCCAATACTTATGTCTCTAAATATCTAAGATCTTCCAAGGTTTTTTAGGAATCCTAATTTTGCGAAACGAGAAGGGCATGGGATTATTGAGCTATCAATCATCGGGTAAAAATCATTGGACTGATAAAGCTAATTAACATTAGTCAATCCTTCGAGCGTAACGTGACAATCGAGGTGTTCCCACGGTAAAGAAAAACGTATCATCGTAGCCGGTGTCGTCGTCATCGTCCTTCTTTTCCTCCTCCACCTCGTTACGCAAGTGCGTACGCACGTCGAGGATCGGGGAACATTCTAAATACCGGAAACCACGCCCTTCCAATCAAGATACTCGATAGAGGATCTGATTTTCCTCTTGCCGTTCGACGATCGATGCAATTTTAACGTGACATCGCCGCAAAGATTGCGATTACGATAGCAATACTAAAAGCTAACGGTGATAAGATAGAAACAAACATATTTGACTCATATATTGTATAAATCTGGTATTGTACATATATTTTGTATATATATGTACAATACCAGATATTATACATATATAATTGAACAATATTAATAACAATATTGATATGTATATTTGAATTGAACAATATTAAATAATGATTTTTTTATTATATATATGTATATATATATATATATATATATATATATAATAAAATCTCTATTTAATATTGTTCAATTAAATACATGTCAGAAAATATCACAATAATAATATAGTATATAAATATATACAATCAATCGTTATAATTATACTTCAATATCTTAGATTGATTTGTTAAGGTTGTAGTCACAAATACAAATTATGAGGAGACAAGAGGGAAAAATGAGACAATGAGACACGAGCATATTATATTATTTGTACGAATTCGCGCAAGTGAGAGGAATTGCAAACGTTGTTGCAAATTTGCAAGTCAAGGAAAATAAATTATTAATAAATGAAATAAATAAAAAATCTATACTATATACTTAATATATTGAGAAGTGGCATATATAGTGATATATACTATACACTTTCGTAAAATGTATTAATGAGATTCATATTTCGAGACATCCTAATCACGCGGATGAAAACAATATCTCATAATGGAGATTCACCCTTTCTGCGCATTTTACCACCCTCCCAATCCAAGAGCCGTGCAAAAATGCTGCGCTCCTTTCCTCACTCTATCTTCTTTCACTTCCACATATGCCGATTCCGTTGTCCTTGCACAATGGTCCATGTAATCAGCGGCGAGTGATCGTCACCCAACGCGTACACCAACTCTTTCAGCGTACTCCCTTTTCGTCAGCCCACAACCCTCCGCGGCGTTTGCCCTCCTCCCCCGAATGTGCTCACCTCCCCCATCGAATTCCTTTCAACATTTTCCTCTCTTTCCTGCGCTTTTCTTCAACCGGGGGCGGTCACAATGACGTCGGAGATTCGTCATTGTTCCATGCGACCGTAAAAGCGACGCAAAAGCCGTGGCAAAAGCGGGCCAGAGCAATACTTTAATGCGGCTTCGTTCGCCTCATTCCCCTTTCCGGGCCCTTCAAGTTCCCCGTCGCTCTTTCGACCGCCGGCGAAAATCTCATCATTTAGAGTGGCTCGGTGCGGCATGTAAAGCGCCGCACCCGGTGTGAAGGCCCGTTTACGAACAATGGGAACAGGCATCGGCCGGCCAGTAAGCACAGGAAAGAAAGATTCTTCTGGAGCTCGGTGCGGCATGTAAAACCCGGTGTGAACCCGTTTAGGCCCGTTTACGAACAATGGGAACAGGCATCGGCCGGCCAGTAAGCACAGGAAAGAAAGATTCTTCTGGAAGGTGAAAACCCTTTCGCTTGGACCGCGGCACGTGTGTCTCACTACAAAAATGGAATCTTTCCTCCCTCTCTGTTATGTAAACAAATATGAGCACAAATATAAAATATTATAGTATAAAATAGTATATAGTAACATCAATAATTTTGTTTAAAAAATATAAATAATATAACTACTAAAGGGACTCACATATGTGTGTGATTGATTAATAAATCAACCGAGAAAAAGAGGTCTTAGAATCATAACAAAGTATTCATGTCACAACGTTTCTGTGTAAATTTTTGTATACTTTGTTTCAAATAATATAAAATCCAAAAGTAATTTAGAAATGACAAACTGACTATTCACTATTAAATATCTTTATTCCAACAACAACACTACGTTTCGACCATTTTAGACTCCTTTCGAGTGTACAACAGTATTCGAATGGCGTTAACAAACTAAAAGGAAAAATGCTACATTAACAAAATACTCCTACCAAATTGTAATAAATTAAAAACTTACAAATGCTATATGTCAAGTGATAGTATTGAATCTTTATAATATAAAATATACAAAGGAGAAGCATGTCAGAAACTCGTGATAGCAAAGGACTGAGCAAACATATTTCGCGAAGTCGAAACCAAAATAAAAAAATACATATAAGATAAAACAACAAATAAGATAAAAAAAAAGTTAATCATGTAACATTAATAAGACCGTCATATACTGCGGTTAACTGTGTCTCTCTCTCTCTCTCTCATTGACAAAGAAAAGTTTTTGTTCGTAATCAAACAATATATAATATATAAGTAATATAAATAATATAAGTTTATTTTGATTATATATTATGAGTATGTATATGATTATTGAATATTTTTTTTTTTCTGGAGTGAATCTGAGTAATGAGAGAGATAATAGTATTGTTTTGCTTTGCACTACAAATTGAATTAATCTTAAATTAGCACCTCCTTGAACATAACTATGTATAAATAAGAGTTTAATTGATCTGAATAATTATAAACAATTATTAACGCAACGAATCTTTCATTTTGATAATTCTTAAGAATACAAAGCTATAATTCTTATTATGTATCATTAAAAAATCTATCTTAAATCCAAACTTTTTGCAGTCATCGCTGATAAAATTTCGAAAAATCGATTTTTCGGCGAGATTTTATTCTCCCTCTTTCCTGTTCCTCGGCACGTGGTCCGTTTAATAGAGCGCGTGGACGGGACTTAGAATGCATAGGACCGGGGGTGTGTTACCATGGTGGCCGCGTGTGGAAGGGTGCACCACATGGTTTGAACGCGCGCGGGGATGAAACCAACCTGGGATATGGTCCGGAGGGATAGACGATGCCATTGCCTATGTAGGGTAGCACAAAGGAAACCGGAGTACTAACCAGGGCATTAGCAGGGAACCTACGCTTCCGACAAACAAGTTCAGCCCTCGGCCGAACCTTCATCGGATTCCCCCCCTCAACATCCCTGTCTTTCTCTCCCTATGTCACCCTTTGGTAGTCGCGCGACCTCGTTTCCAAGGGATGGAAGTCCGGTCCGCGTCGCCTCATATCGATTGTGGGGAGAACTATAGGGCACCGGCTTCCGTTCTAGTTTTGAATCTACCAACGCTGCCCATTCAATGCTCCAGAGTGTCTCTAGAGAAATCGGGAGCTCTACCTCATGTCGGCGTGACAATATGCGTTCATCATTCGGAAGAATAAGACAAGCATATATGATATAACAAGGGAGATCCTTACATGATATTAATTAGGGTATTCGACAAGATATTAATCAAAAGGTACAAACGCAATTGCGATCGGAAACTCATGTTTTCGATCAGAATCGCAAATGGTTATATAATAAATATCATGAAGAGTAGGTAGGAAAACAGTAAATTCAAGATTGAATTCCGAAAGTTGAGTAAGATAATTGTAAGAGTAATCCAGAGTCGCTTATAAGTCTTTCCGTAAACATCCTTCTTCCACAGGATGTTCAGAAGTACTTAATGCGAAAAGCTTGGTTGTCACCATCATCATGCTAAAACGGACTTGCTAACTGTGATATAATCAGTAAATTAATCACTTTACAAGATACACTTATTGCATAAAATTAATGATGATAATGCATTTTGATCTCGCTAAAATTTATCTTGCTATTGATAGTCAATTGGACTCTCACCGAAAACGTTCGTTCGTCCGTCCGTTCATGATTCGTACAGTCGAGATCGACTGTCGCGCTCCAGTACGATCGCGTGTCCCCCTAAAATCAATTAAAATTGTTCGAAACTATCTGTGTGTACGAGGAGACCGAGTGGCTCCCACACATCTCGAGAGCAAACCTCTCTCTCTTCTCTCCTCCGCGTTCGCTCTAAACCGTTGCCTCTCTCGCGTGCACGCACACATTCCCTCTATCTCGGTGCTCCTCTCTGTCAATCGGTCGTTTGATTGCCCTTACCACCCCTCCCCCTCACCGCAATCCAGTCGAATTAACCCGTAGAGTCAGAATCTGCTCGAGCACGAGGTGAAGTAATGGTCGAAGAGACTTTCCCACTTGGTCGACGTGGCACATCCCGTTCGTACATCGAAATATCTTTCTTCTTGTCGGAGCACTTGCCATTTGAATATCAGAGAAGAGGTCACATGCAGTACTACAAATAGCATCAATGCCAATAAAGTGCTGTGTTGCAAATAATTTTGAATTCAAACGAAAAATATTAAACAAAAAATGTTGATGCTTTCCAAAGAAAATCGTATAGATTTTTCCATCAGATTTTTCCAACAAAATTAAGTTTAAAAGTTAAACTCCTTGCAATTATTCATGAAATTAAGTGTTATACGCAAAAAATTATGACTCCACTTGATCAATCTAGTCTGTTCACAGGGTTTGTTTCAAACTTCTGAAACAACAAAATTTGAGAAAAGGGTGCGAAGTTCAACCGCTTTCGCTTCAACCGTCGATCTCGGTGCATCCACCCCCTGCATCTCTCGTTTACTACCCCTGGATGTGGACGCACCCCGAGAGTGTTTCGTGTATTAGTCATTCCTGGCGCAGCTGGGATCGGTCCCCCGGGGGTGCCGGTCGTCGTTCCCCCCCCCCCCCTCCTCCTGTTCGCAATGCCAAATCAATCTCGGCTTATCCTGCAAGAGGGTAGTTGGACTCCCGACCGGTCGACATAGACCCCATGGATTTTTGTCGTCCTCCGCTTCCCCTCGCGCGTGGTCATTGGTCCAGGAAACTGAGCTCCCGCCGAGAAATAGCGACCGCGTCGCACTACCGAACCACCAAAATCGATCGGG